>VFFE01007692.1:797484-826402 GCA_008921705.1 Burhinus oedicnemus | reverse complement strand
GCTGTACTCTGGGCGGCTGTTGGGGGGGGCTGTCCCCTCTGTGGGGTGATAAGTGGGAGCCCTGGGCATGGATGGCAGGGGCTGGGGCGCTTTGGGGGACACGGGGGGAGCTGCTGTGGTGAGGGGTGTCAGGAGCTGGGGGGGTACATGGTTTGGTGAGGGACTTTGCAGTGGCTTTCCTAACTCATGGACAGGCAGGGGGGGCTTTGGGATCCCCCTCTTCCATCCCTGATCCTCCCCAAGGGTTTGCTGGTTGTGGAAAGGAAGGGACTGAATCTCCCAAGGAGCGGGAAGAGCACTTGGAGCATGAAGGGGGGGACATTTGCTCTCTGACTGCCCCATCCTGAGCCATCAAGGTGTCGAAGGTGTTATCAAAATAACCCACGCAGCATGGCAGAAGTGCCTCGGGGAAGAATAAGCAAGGGAATGAAAGGCCCTGGCGTCGCAGGCAAGAGCTTGTCAGGCTCCTTTCCCCGGGGTACAAAGGCCAGCAGGCTTGATTTGTGGGGAAGGCAGTTCTGTGACAAATGGGGAACTCAGCGAAACTATTCAGGTCTCCCCCCAGCAGCTGAAGTTGAGGCCGTTTGAATAGCGAGCGCGGGGGCGAGGGGTTTGTTGTCGTCGATGCGCTGGAGCGGTTTTAATTGGAGGCAAGTGTCTTTGCAGAGAACAGTTGCAGAGAGCAAAGAAGCAGGTGGCAAATTCTGGCTTTCCTAAGCCCGTATCTATTGCTGAGCGGCCGCACTTGGCGGTGACTAAACAGAAAACTTGCGTCAGTAAATACTCTGGTGCTTGCAATACTTTTCCTCTCTTTTTTCCCTGTTTTCAGGGAAGGTTGTTTCTAAAATGCAGTGGTTATCTTGTCAGGTCTACCCCTAATTGATAATCTGTCATCAATGTCATGCTAAATTCCTTTTTAAAACTAGCAATGACGTTGTGATCCTGTTCAGTTACAAGCACGTGCTCGCTGAGGATAAGTATTATTTGTGTGCAATTTCTTTTTTAGAACTGTGTAAGGAGATAATCCCATAAAGGTCTCTGCAGCTGGTTTACTGCTAATGAGCCTTGGAGGGCCCTGTTGTGGATGCGAAGGAACTCCTGGGCATGCTCGGTGGAGTTTGATGCTACTGACAAAGTTGCTTATCTTCTGCGAAAGAGATAACACGAGGGATCTATACAGGAGATGAGTCAGAGGAGCAATAGCCCACAGTTGTATTTGTGCTATTCACATTTGGCTTCAGAGCGAGAGGGTTACGTTACGTGCGTGGGCACCTGTAGAATTTCAGCCTTCCAGTGGCTGAATTGCTAAAAAGAAATAAATGTATTTTATTTCTTTTGTAAGATTATTACAGTTTCTTTAGGAATGAAACCTAGCAGGTCGCAATTGTTTGTTTCTAGGGAGTCTTGTAGGACATCTCTGACTTGCAGAAACAACTGAAAAGGCATTTGATTGTTCGACTTGTTCACCTGTGCTGCAGTTGTAGATTGTCTTAGTAGCATCGGACGTTAGCTCACAGGAAAACACACCTACGTTTTGATTTTGTGGAAACCTTCTGGAGATTTATTATGGGAAGATATCGACATTGGTTAGATTGTAAGAGATCCATCAGTGTGGACGAGCCCGCCCATGCTGTGCAAATTCCTTATGTTGTGTTCAGTATAACCTCGGACTTACTGTTGATAGCAAATAGAATGTTTCCATTAACGTGTCATATAATATTTGTAGTCACTCTCAAATCCTTTCATGAGTTAGAGAAAATTTATGTCTCCTAATTGCATTAGGCTCATAGGGTAACTCTGACATTTTAAATTAAAGCATATTGACGTTGCACCCAGATAAATTGCCCAACCTTTGTGTGCTTGCTCAGGAAAAGATGTTATGGATTACTAGTTAACTCTAAGTTATTCATTAGGAAATTTAGATGTGGTGAGGAGTTAAGTATTTTTGATAATGCTATAGTAACCTTAGCTGCTCAGTGTAGGTGGGTTGTCAGCAGCATTTTGTTTATTTCCTCGTAAAGTATAACTAATCCTAACAGAGATCTTGGTGAAGACCTGAGCAAAGAAGAAATATTTGAGACAGGCTTGTCCTCATTTGTGGAAGCATCTGCTGTGGGCTAAAACAATTAGGAACAGAAAATCCAATAATGATTCTCATTCCGTAACATCGGTCAACTTACCTGTTAATAACAAGTTTTTCTAACCTGATCAGGAAGGAAAGAATATGCTTCCCCAGTGTCTGTTGGGAAAAAAAGACTTTCTTTTGAGGCAAGCTATTGTTTTCCTTCACAGTAAAAGCTGTATAGTTCAAACATTTCTGTGAAGGTCTCTTATTTAGTACTTGGATGTAAAGTAAACAAGGATTGAGCATTAGAAGAAGTGGGTTTTCTTTCAGGATATATAAATCAGGAAAGCGTAGACTGCTTTGCAACTTTAAGTTTAGTCAAACCTGTAACGATGACTTCATCACTGTGGATTTTTACTTCTCTTCCAGGGTTTGGTCCGTTTGGAGAGCACGCTGTTAACGCCAGTTGGATTGCAGTTCAGGTAACACTATAACTTTGTTCTTAACAAGTTAAAACAGAGAGCCGTGCCGATAACGTATCCGTACAAATTTGAGTTTGCAGCTCTTTTGTAACTTGTCTTCCCAGTTTATTAACTGAGACCAGCTCACTCCAGATATCCAGATGGTCAGCTGGATAATGTTTTATTCACTTCTCAGAAAACAATCCCTTAGCTAGTAGAATTTAATGAGATTGAGTTAATGTAGCTGAGGCAAGTAAGGAATTCATAGGCTAACTCCCTAGGTTTGAAAGATGTTAAATGGGGCAGGGAGCCTGGAATCTTCCTCTGCCATAGAGAATTCAAAATAAATAAACAAACAAACCCAGAAGAATTTTAATGTTTTCTCACGGCTCTAGCTCAAATCTGGGAAAGTTGGTTAACCTTTAAGCCAAGTCTCCTCCGTAACGAGACTTCCACCTGATAGTCTTGTGGAGTCCAGCGTACCGCAGAGGTGTCCAACCTCGGTCTGAATGTCAGGACTCTGACTCCAAAGCAAAAAGCAGCCACTGCTGCCCCCTTTTCCCCCTCGATTCCTTCTGCGACTGCCTGCTTTTGGCAGTGGGTTGCTGACGGGTGAAGCAGGAGGCGTGGGGGGATCAGGCTGTGTTTGTTGCTCTGGAGCCAGCCTCCTCTCTGCTGAGAAGCAGCATCAAGTGATGCTTGAGTGATGGAGTTGGATCTTGCTGGAGATAGTGCTTGTGGAGGATCGTTGCTCGAGCAGATCATACACCCTCGAACAAATCGAGTTTACGCCACTTGTAGCTGCGTATTAGCATGAACATGTTCGTCTGTGTAACACACGGATATATTTACAAACGAGGCAAGAAGAAGAAATCAAACTCTTGCTAGATGCCCAGCTCAACTGAGGAATTAAGGTTGCTTGCTGTAAAAACATTAGCTAGGGACAGTGCTGCCACATTATCCCACTGTGTCCTTATTTGTCACTTCTGGATGTGGTTTATGACAAAGCTACTGGGAATTCCAGGGTACCTTTTAGTACAGTTGCCCAGGGAATTAAATCTATTTTTCTCCCCAACACATCTCTCTTCCCTTCAGAGGTCTGAGATTAATATCTTCTTTAGAATGCTTTTAAATTAAATCACAAACTCTAATCAATTACAGTCTACTAATGTCCAGATGTCTAATGTGTTGGCTAGTATGAGAAGACGAAACCTTTGCCTCCAACAACCTTTTGGAAATGAATATATTTGAGTTGGGGTTTGCTCAGTTTAAGTTTGGGGAAAAATGCAAGCTTGTGTATGGAAAAAAAAAATTGCACATTCCTGAAATTTAGTAGTGAGGCTAACTGATTTGGTTTGTTCTTACTCGTGTAATGTCAGTTATTGTAAACAAACTACTTTTATTCTAGAGGAGATAGACAAAAGGGTATTGTGCTTCTGGGACAGGAAGAGTGGTGGATGTTCTGCTGTTGCTTACAAAAACAAACCTAATATATAATTCCGATAAAGAGAAATGGCGTGTCATTCCTTCAGCCCGGCAGCTCGAGGCACTGATGGCTGCTCAGCTGCGTGGCTGATAGATGAAATAATCACGTGCATTTTAAATTCATTTTATGGGCTCGGGGGTGTTTTAAGAGTATAAAACTAGAGTTGGTGGTGTATGATCTGCTGTGTTGGAGCCCATCTTCCTCTGAATCCTGTTTTAATAGCTCACGCTAGCTTCTAACCGAAAACATAAAGTTTCGGGCAGCAGGGAGGATTTGCCTTTCCTTACCCCGGCTCAGCCCTGAGAGGCCCAGACAAAAAGGAACAGCATGTCTTTGAGCACATGCGAGTTGGGCATTGTGCAAGTTTCAGACAGGGGACTTCATGGAGCTGAGTGGACACAAAGGCGTGTCTGAGTTTCTGAATCCCAGACGGTGTGATCTGCATTTTAATAGAAGAAAAATCAATTAAACAATCTTTGTAAATCCTTCCTAGCTTTAGGGCTAAGCTAGTTCTGGTTTATTACATCTTTTATTATCCTGCATCCTGAGGATAAAATTCTCTGCTTTTCTTTCCAGGCCTCTTTTTGGTTTTATTTGGCTTCTTATATAGAACGTGGATATGGTGTGTCTTTTCCCTCTGACTGCAGTCAATTTCTAGTATAGTTGCATGGTTTTGAAAGCTAAATGACTTTTACACGTAGTTAACATAATAGGGTACCTTAAATAGTGGCGGTAGCAATCTAGTCACGTGAAGATGAAATGTTTGGAGATTTTTACGCATGTGAGAGAGATTTCCTATAAATTCAGAGGAAAGAATTAACTTCTTTCTGCTTTCTTTCCAAGGCTTACAGTGAAGATATTCTGTGTTAATGTGTATTTGCTGTTCTGTGTTTTCATCTTTTTAAAAATCCATTTGAGGAATTTTTTCAGCTGCAATTTTTGCTTGGGAGGGACCTTCCTTCCAAGAAGAAGCTACTGAAATGGGCTTTTTGTTCAGTGTGTTTTCTGGCCTCCCCGGTGTGGCTTGGGTGCAGACACAGGTGTGCCCCGTGGACTGTGAAGCTCATGGGCTCCTGCCTTCATCCCCCCAAAGTGCTTCTGGCTGAGCCGGAGGAGGAGGAGAGAGGTCAGAGTGCGTTTTGACATTACTAAGGACAATTGCTGTCAGGGTGTCTAGACAGACCTGATAAGGATATTAAAGGCTCACAAAGACGACCATTGTTGAGGGGTCAGGGAATCGGTCAAACATGTTCGTTTTTCTATATTTGTCAGGTATACAAGGCTGTGGGTAATAAGTTGTCTGGGGGCCAGCGTACATCTTTATTATTGAATGGAAGCGCGCGAATGCTGTGTTTGGTTAAAAGAAAGTTGTGAATTTGTAAAGCTAAAGTTTAATGCGTCTGCGTTTGGAGAAGGTGGTGTCACTGAGATGGTGTGGCTCATATGGCCTGAGGTTTCTCACTCGCTGTAGATGCTCATTCTGCGCAGCCGGTAAAACTTTCCGCCATCAAATTCATCTTTAGGAGCTGTTTCACGGTCTTTAGAGAAGTGATGATGAATTCCTACCAATTAACGCTCTGGAGATCTTCCTAAAGAGACTGACTTGTATTTGAATGCCCTCATTTGTAAACTACTTACTTTATTAACGCACCACATAAACCAGCTAACATTTTGAAGGCAGATTGGTGTAAAGAAGATGCGATGAAACATCACTTAGCATCCATCTCTGGTAATGAATGTCTGTGTGTGCCAGACACTAATCAATACAGCAAGCCTTTAATATAGGGCTTGCCCTCAGAGCCAGAGCAAGTGATTTATCATTGTTGTTGCTCATATCTGCTGGTCCGTGAAAGTCTTACTCTTGCCTTTGCTGCGTGTTTTAGTTATCTTAAATCTTGTTACACTCTCCGTGGTCCATCTGTACAAGTGTGAAAGGTTATGGGTTTTTTTTCTCAGTAAAGAAACGACGCATGCTGATAACTACGGGAAAAAAAAGGTGCTAAAATATTGGTCACGCTTATACAGAGCAGGTAGGATTGTAATGGGGGAGTCCAAGAACCTCAACTTGTCCTCTCCTTTCAGCTGTCTTTAATTTGAAAGAATTTTAAACTTAGGGAAATACTCAGTTTCAAATCTTGTAAGCTTCGGTGAAAATAGCTAATGTGCACTCGTTAGCCTGAAGTTTGCATGTATAATCTCTGCGCACAGGAAAATAAAGCCCAAGAATTGCATGAAAGTGAGCTTTTGGCTCTGATCACCGAATCTGAACCTGAAATGGAGATAATTTAATAATTCAAGAATATTTTAAGTTGTCCTTTGATAGTTTGATGGCTGCTTACATTGTTATTTCTACCTCAGATCCATGAGAACAACTACAGCGGTTTATGGATGTGAGAGTTGCAGGTTATTTTCTTGCTGTGCATGCAGCCCGTTTGATGTTAGCGCAAGTAATCATTTCGAGCTTTTGGCACGAGTAAGATTGCATTTTTCAACCGACATATGTCTCAGAGGAGAAGAGCAGCACCAGATGACAAGCTTCTGCTCTGTATTAAGTTGTGAAAAGCAGGAGTTGGTTCTTGTAACTGAAACACAGGCCTGGTGATAGAGATGCAGGAGCGTGTGGCTCCTTCTGTCTTCAGAGAGAAGGATGCACTTGCAGCTTCTTTCCAGAGGAGACAGAGCTATGGGAGGACTTTGACTAAGGCTCTTAGCTTTATGGCAGGTACAGTCACTTACCAGTCTTGAAAAGCAGCTGTAAAGTTTTTCAGAGCGCCAAAAAATATTGTCTTCATCAGAGGGAAACGTGATCCGAGTTAGATGCTGTTGTAACTCATTAAACACGACAGTGGAAGTCACTTCAGCCGCTGGAAAAGTGCCTCCCGGTGTAAACTTGCACAAGGCTCCTAGGTTTGAGCTCAGCTGATGATTTTGCTTAAGAACATTTCTTTTTTTTTTTTTAGAGGCTTCAGACCATGTGGATGTATCCTTTCCCTGAGTTCTTGAAAGTTTGGGTTTGATGGCACTCGAAGGTTTCACTTCTGGTGCAGTCATGTTCTGGGCTGCGCTGGTAAAATCTGAAGTACCAAATCAGCCTCAAACTGAAGCCTTACTGGTGAGACCGGAGTGTGTTGAAATGGAGACCAAAGGAGCAAGGGAGAAGTGTCCAGGACCATGGGCTGTATGTAGAGGGAACTCACAGTGTTGAGATGAAAGAGTGTGCTTGTCAGTCAGGTATACTGCGGGGGGCGGAAAGAGATCTTTCCTCTTCCCTCTGGTTTTAAACAAGTCTTTGCAAGGTATTTAACTGACACTTGTTTTAAAAGGTTTAAAGGAAATTGGCTAAGTTTATTGCCTGGATATTTGGGATGTTTTCAAGGCTTGGCTTTAGTTAATGTTATAGAGGGAGAAATAATTTACTGCATTAGTTGAATCACTACAATGGTAATGGCTCATGTTGCAAAATTAAGTACAATGTATTAGGTATAGGTAAAGCTAGTAGTGGAAACCTGTTTTACATTTTGGAAACAGCCTGTATTGTATTCCGGATTCTGCCAAAATAACAGTAAAACAAATATGTTGAGGAGGGTGTGCCAATGGTGCTCCAGTTTCTCAATGAGGAGTGTTTGCTAATATTTGTGGAGACTCACAGACACAGAATCACAGCCTTGGTAGTACTGTCACCTCACCCTGAGGGCTCTTTATCTGGAAACAAACGTGAATTTGCTCTCCAGGCCAACAGTCCTGAGAGAGAACAAGTTGGATGATTAATATAATCCTCTCAATTCTACTTTCTCTACATAAGATCTAGTTCTTTCAAGAAGGGAGTATGACTATATACTTCTATAAATAATATAGCCAACCTTTCTTTTGAGTGTGGGTGTTGCTGATAACTATTGTCAGTTAAATGTTGATTTTTTTGTTATACACACATCAGAGCAAAACAAACGGTTCTGTGGGTGAAGACTGTTAACACAGGTGGAGAGATGCCTTTGTTGTTCCCCGTTACGGTGGTTTTTTTACAGTGCTGTTTACAAGGTTATACAGCCTGTAGTGTAAACTGATGTTAGTCCCTCACAGCAGACTCACTCTGCTAATAAACTTTCCAGAAGTATATCCTCTGCTGAGCTTGTGTCTGACTGTCTTGGTTTTATTTATTTCCTTATGTTCCTAGGAGTTGGAGAAGCTAGGACTGCGAGATGATGTGGATCTGCACGTCTATGAAGTCCCAGTTGAATACCAGACAGTGCAAAGACTCATTCCTGCACTATGGAAAAAGCACAGTCCTCAAGTGAGTGAGTAAAGGGAGGAGGAGAAAAGATAGGGCAAATGGTTGAAATCTGTCATCCTTACAGCAACGAGCATAACAGGAAGTCCCATTTTTAATATATGTTCAGACAAGTAGTCCCTCGCTAGATCTTTTCTTCTTTTGTCATGAGAACATGTGAATTTGTAGAATTTTATAGCTCAGAATAGAGCACTCCAATTAATGGGAGCAGTCGGTGTGAAGAGGCCACAGCAGAGGGCTGTCTAGACAGCTTGCAGTTGGTCTGTGCCACCTGGGCTGTTCCAGCGGCGGGCTCAGCTGTGAATATGCCAACGTTCGTTTTTACCTTGAGTAAATTACAGTTTAGGCCAGGAGGGGGTAAAACAAGAAGAATTCTTCTGTACTGGACCCAGGACTTCATTGATAAAATGACTTGTTACGGTGATATTCACACAAGAACTCCTGTAACACCTCCATCAGTCTTTAACTGGGAATAGCAGGCTGTTGATTCTCCACCGTTTGTATTTTGGTTGATCTAACTTGTTTCTTTTCTCTTGTAGTTGGTGGTTCATGTAGGTGTTTCGGGTATGGCTACGACTGTAACTCTGGAGAAGTGTGGACACAACGTAGGTTATAAAGGCTTAGACAACTGCCGTTTCTGCCCAGGCTCTCAGTGTTGCGTAGAAGGTGGCCCAGAATGCATCGATTCCATTATTGACATGGACACAGTTTGCAAGAGAGTCTCAGCACTGGGGCTGGATGTCACGGTCACTATATCTAAGGATGCCGGCAGGTATGGGATGCCAGTGATCGATGGGCAAAATAGACTCATACTGTAATGCATGTTCCCTTTGTGCGCAGCTCATGAGGCCCGTACGATTCATACGCTTTTCACTTCTCGTGGGGCTGGCAATACCATCTATTTTTCAGCAGTCACCCAATCACCGGGGGAAGAAGAGAGATCTTTACATTTTGTTGTCCTGGATTTGATTAGAGCAATCACACAGACTCACAATACCTGGCTTGTATTCCACTCTTTATTGCAGGATGTTGCTGCAATGCTCAATGATAAGAATATACGGTTCACCCTGTCCTGCCATTTGCGCACTGTATTTGTCACTTGTTGCTAAATAAGCTCTATTGTTGTATTTCAGATACCTCTGTGACTTCACTTACTACACTTCCTTATACCAGAGCCGTGGGAGGTCGGCTTTTGTTCATGTGCCTCCTCTGGGAAAACCGTATACCGCAGAACAGCTGGGTCGGGCACTACAGGCTATAATAGAAGAGATGCTTGATGTTTTGGAGCATTCTGAAGACAAAATCAGTTGTCAGCATGAACACTGAAAGTGAACAGAAGCTATCCTAGTATTGCACTTCCAAAATTTTCCCTGCTACTGAAGTACTGGGGAAGACAGTCTGAAACGTACAGACCCAGAATTGGAGACTTCGAAAAGAAAAATTCCACTTCTAGAAATTGACGTTTTTTGTCAAATGTGTGCATTTCAGCCTAGGCAACAAAGGATTCAAAATCTCTTCTTTAAAACACTTGCAACTACTCATTTCTGAAGTGACTGAAGTGTGTGTGCTGTGCTTTATCCTGAGCTTATCTGTCAGCCGAGTGATGGCTACTGACCAGTCTAATACAGCGCAGATGGAAAGTTTCTCATCTGGACTTTGGTGTTCAGGTGCAGGGAATTGATAATCCAGTCTTCTAATGACTAGTTCTTAAGTTGAAAGGTTTGCTTCTGTTTTGTTTTGGGTTTTTTCCTTTCTGGCCCAAATTATAGGTTATAATGTAAAAGTACAACTGAAAAGAGTTGGAATGGTGTGGGTTTGTCTGTTGTAAAACAGCGCTTGGAGACGAGTCTTCAAAATCGCTTTGCTGAAATGGAAAAATATTTTAGGCACAGATTTCTCGCCCCAAGTTGTCCAAATATCGGTAGGGTCCTCTGTAATGTACTGGTTTAACTGCTGGCTGCAGATAGAAGGGATGTGTTTTGGGTTCCTTTTGTTGTGGAGCAGGAGATAGCTTGCTTTTTTTTTTTTTTGGTACGCAGTATGAGCCTAACTTGCGCCAAATACTTCCAAATGTCTTTTATTACGCTGTCGATGCCACCTTCCTCACTCAAGTCAACCATATACCTCCTGTACAAAACACATTGTTTCATATGTGTATAAAGCAAATCATTAGCGGTTAAATAGCTTTGCTAAAGGCCACTTTCTCCGCAGGAGATCTTTATCCTAGACTCTTGGTGCTAGCTGTTATTTTTAAGGTGAAGGTTGAGTAATTTATAACTTCCTTAGTTATAAATTTTCATTCTTGTTAAAGGTTAGAAGAGTAATGTTTAACTTAAATTCTAAGTTGCCACCTTGATTTATTATAGGCATAAATATGCAAACATGTGGATTCGAAGGTGTTCTGCCAAATCAAATCTAAAATCTTAAACCTATTCCCACTGTCTGTAAACCAGAGGCGATTATTTGAAAACTAGGAATTTTGCTTAGAATGAGCATTCCGGCCAGTTTATTAGTGTCCCCCTCCCAATGGGAGGGTACAAAGTGCTGCTTCTTGTGTGAACTTTCCCAGTAATGAATTTGGGGAGGTGTACATGCAGGTTCTAAGCAGGACTTTAAAAGAGGTAGACGCTGATGGTGCGTGTAGGCTTGCTTCCAAATTACGAGACTCCAGCAGAAGGTGGAGACAGATGATGTTACAGTGGGAACAGACATGAAATTGGTAATTGATGACCGGTAGGTCTCATTGAGGGGCCATTTAAATGAAGAGGTCTGTGATTTGATTCTAATACTTTTACAAATATATATATATATAAAAAACCCAACATTTTGAAACATTTTAGAATACCATTATTTTAATTTTTCTAATTGTGAATGATTCTGCTATCGTATCTCTCAGTGAGAGCTGCCGTTAACTTGCTATTTTCCAGTAGAAGTCTAGTAACAAAGGAAATACGTAACCCTTGAGAGAGGACGGGGACTTCTGCAGTTGTCATAACTTTGCTAAGGGGACCTGTGTATGAAGATTTTTGGATAGACTTCTGGTTTACTGCGGAAATTACCGCTGTATTTACTATACAGGCTTTCCTGATCAAAAGAGTTTGCCTTCAAAGTAAATACTCTGTTTTGCATTCAAATACGAAGTAGCACTTGTCAGATTGTCAGCAGGCAGGTAGACTTTCTGATTAGTAATTTATTATATTTAATATTTTGTTTAAATATTCGTGGTTTGACACATTTTTGCAAATAGTTGAGCTACTTATCTTGTAGGTTGATTCCTTTATCGGTAAGAAGTTTTTGTCATCAGTGTATCCTAGCTGCTAAAGTTTTAAAAGAGGAGTAATTCACGTATTCTGCTAAGTTCAGCAATTGTTTTAAGTAATTTTCAGTAATGCTATTTAATTTACGTGTAACGTAGTTGTGAATAAAATGGGAGTGGAAGATCAACAGTTTAGTGAGGTGATAACAAAAAAAATGACCGTGGAATGGAAGTGGCTGTAGGAAGGGCTGGTGGGAGCAGCGATGCCCGTGGATGCCGTAGGGAAGGTTTGTCTGCCGGCCGTCACTCGCCTTGAGCAGAGAGAGGTGGAACAGGTCGCTGGTTGGGCTCTGTTGGTGATAAATGTCTCTATGCAAGATGTGCCCTATCTGTCTGTGTCTCTCGAACGTTTGTGCTTCCTTTGAGCGTACGAGCGGGCAGCCTTGGAGATCTCCTCTGGGTGTGGCTGAGGAGGAGTGGCTCCAAATTCACCATCAGGGCAGGTAGATATGAGGAGAATGGCTTTCCACACTAGTTTATTCAGCCTGTGGAGTCGTGTCCTGTTTGACACCTCTAGATGTTCCCTCTTGGGTGCTCTCTGCTGTTCAAGGGGAAAATCTTGAGCCAATTTCTATGAGTGTTGTTCGTCTAAGGACTGCAGTGGTTGACCTTCTACGTGTCAGTGTTAAAAATCTCATTTTTGGAAATACTTTTCTTTGAGCATCACTTTGAGCTGTGTGTTTCCTCATAATCTGTTTTTGTGCAGCTTCCATGTGATCAGTTTCTTAGAAAACATAATTTATTTTATAATCTTTTTGGGGGTTTGAGAATTAGTCCTCAGAGATTGTATTTGTAAAGGGTGTCTTGGTGGTAGAGAAATTTTGTATAGTGAAACTTTTTAAAAATGGCATTAAACTAATTTTATTTAATCTGACCTAAATTAAATACTTTTGTTTTTTTGAAAGTTTTTTGTTAAATTCATTAACTCATCATGCTTTTGCTATAGGTGCATATTTTTTTTGGAAATACAACATCAAACTGATGCAGAGCTTCAAAAAGCTGATGTTTTGTGTAGTGCTTATTATCTGCTTTCTCTTCCAGATGATCAATAAATACAATTTGCTAATTTGCACTGACTGGGAGACCTGTTGCCAACCACAAAAAATTTCGTGCTAGTGAGTAAGCGTAGGAAGTTCAGGTTTAGTGTTAATTACTGTGCCTGCAATTTGGAAAATGTAAAAGCTGGTAAAGTTTTAGAATCCTGTGACTGCAAACTTGTCTCTGGGGATACGCTTCACGGAGAAACGGGGCTGAGAATATTTTGTGTGGAAGAGAGAATTAGGGAGGTTCCACTGTATCGGGTCTGATGTCATTTTATCTACTTGCCAACAGCTTGGAGTAGGAACTGGCTAACGTGTTGGTGAGGTTTGGTGATGACAATTTAATTGTTTCAGTTATTAAATGCTGCGGAGGATTTTGAGGAGCTCCAGATACTCGTAAACTCCTTCATAATTTGGTGACTGTGATGCCAGGAGATATTTCCTTTGAATGAAATGTGGTAATCTGCTTTGTAAAACCCAGCAAAAAGAAACTGTGAGCTTGAAAGTTACCTTAACGACTCCTGGGGGATTTGATGATCCATATGGGTCCCTTCCAACTTGAGATATTCTGTGATTCTGTGATTTGGTTGAAGGTGTTTACCATCAACCAGGTGCTGAAGCTATTTGGGGGGGTGGTTTTGGCAGCTTTTGGAAAAGGATATCAAAACCTGTAAGATCATATAGAACAGTTCACGCTTATCTGGAGTATTCCCCAACCTGATTGCTTCCTCCTACACGTGGTAGTAGTGGGAAAGGATGAAAAGGTCATGAAGATGGTTAGAGGTGTTGAGTGTGATTGTGACATGAGACTGCAGCCAAGAACTGCTGAGCTTCACGAGTCCTTCCAGGAGGGACCTGACTGAGGGTGTCCAAAAGCTTCAGACTTCATGAAAACAAACCGGTTGCTCTGCTTTTGCCCCAAAGAGGAGGGGAATTCAAATGCAAGGCGTCTAGAGTAAATTTGAGAGAAATGCTTCCTGGCTGACTCCTTGCAGACATTGAGAAGGCGTTTGCAGCATCACGTTGTGAAGCGTAGCCTGAGGTGCTGGGTGCTGCCTGCTGCCCGCAGCAGGAAAATGGACTCGTTGAGCCAGGGCTCTGATCTAATATGTCAACTTATCTTTATCTCTGTAGGGTTTGTACTGCACGTACTGTGGTAAGTCAGGTAGGAAACTGTACTATTTGTATTTACTTAGACAGTCGCGCTTAGATGTAGCATTCAAACTCCAGTGTGTCTCCCACTGGTCTGCCGGTTGCGCAGGCAATATTTAACCTTTTAGTGCCTCAGTCAGCTGGCAAAGGGGATTATTCTAGGCCATTGTCATGCAGTGTCATGCATGGAATAAAAGCCTAAGAGCTTCCAGGCCTGCAGACTCGCAAATCGACAGCACAGACTCCCAGCGTTGTTATTTTTGTTAATGAAAAGGCTAAAAAAGTTATAATCCACTGAAGTTTCTTCTAATACTGAAATAATCTTCATTTGATTGAGTGCATGATTCGTTGACCTGGCATGCAGGCTCGCTTATGAAATGTGTAAAAGGAATTACAGTAGGAGGAGCTTCTTAAAACCAGAAAATGGAAAACCACGTAAATGAGTTGAATTGGTAATTCCCCACTAACACAAGAGGTAGCACTAGACTAAAGCAGCGATTATGGTCTGGCCGTGTTACTTCATGGTTTGACTTGTGACTCCTGCATGTTTTTTAACTTATGCTGTGTTTCTAACTCTCTAACCACGCAGCTGATCCTCGGTCACTGAGCTACTTCAAGAGTGAGTGGTAGCGTTTGAAAGCTGACTGGAAACTGGTATGTTTAGACACAGGAAGTACATGTGTGGGGGGTTTTTTTTAATTACGATTTTCAGATTTCATCCCCCAGTGCAGATAATAGAATTGTCAGCAATTAATTTGTACATACTTTCATGAAGTAACTTCCTTCCTGTTATCTCCTTTACTTACTTTAATATGTTATCCGGTAATGTTGTAATGAGAGAAATTTCAGAGTTGTGAAGGCTTTCTTTCCTGTCTGTTGGCTTGGGTAAAACACCCCTAGTTGATACCATAAATACACATCCTGACGTAGATGGATTTGTTATTTTTGCACCAGAAACCCTAACGTTTTGCAGTATAAAGTGCACTTTTTCTTAAAAAAACTTGTATTCATGTCTGATTAGTGTCTTACGTGATGAAAGTGATATTCTGCCAAACCTCCAAAGCAGAAACAAAGCTGAGGATATTGTTAATTCTTCATCATATTAATTGAAACCTGAGATCGGCTTCTGCTCAGACTATTTTAAGACAAAATAGAGAAGAAAATGCCTCCCCATAGATAGGAATTAAACATAGGAAATGAACTATACGCTGCCCTTAAATAAAACTCTGTGCTACTTAAATACATGTTCAGGTTTTCTATTGCACCAGCTTCTTAAATCGCAAATGTTTACTTTGATTAAACAGGGAGTGCCTTGTCCTGTGCTGGGCTCACGTTTGGAAAGCAGAGTGGTGGCGATGGGGACAGGTGAGCCATTTGCACAGAAGGTGGGTGGAAAGACTGGGCTTTCGGCACTGGGAGGAACCGCCGAAACCTGTTCCGTATCCGCTTTGCCCAAGGATGCTCTTCAGAAACTGCACTGAGTTGAGTTCTCGAGGTTTTCTGACACACACACTCGGACCTGACAAAGGGAAAAACAGAGTATTTGCTACTTCGTTGTCACTCTCGGTTAGGTTGGCCAAATTTGTGAAGGTTATTCTGTCTCTCTATTTTTTTTTTTATTTTTTTTTTAAGGTTAGGTGTTTTGTTTGGACTCCGTTATGCATGTTACAGCATCACTCAGCCTCTCGGGTCCTCCATTTGTTAATTGTGGTGAAATAAACAGTTGTCTGTCTGGGTATCTCAGGTGTTGCCAATCTCGTGTTTATCAGGACTCTTGGAGCTATGATTTTAAATCTGTCGGGGCTTCTGTTTTTCTCAGTGTGTTCTTGCAGTGCCTTGTAAAACCAAACAATCTAGTGTGTCACAAAAGGGCTGTGTAATAAAGAACCGTTAACATACTTTCAGCTTGCTATTGCTAGACTGGACTTTGTAACTGAAAATTTAAACTGATGTTTCAAAGTAAATAAAGAGTTTAACTCTGACTCCTGGTGGTCTTTAACAATTGTCGGAAGAAGTAATTTTTAAAGATGCCTTCTGTAGGGTGGTAGTTACATGTCGGTGATCACAGACTGACCGGATAAGGGCGTATTTGGCTTTATACCGTTCCCTAAGCACCTGCTGCTGTTGGAAACAAGCCCCTGGACTATATGGATTCCTTGCCCTGTCCCGCGTGGCTGTTTTTCAGCATGGGAACAGATGCTGTCTAGGCTCATTCTCATAGACCTCAGCTGCATATCTTGGTTGTTTCTGTCATCTTATTCAGAAGAGTATTTGGAAGTTTTATCTTGCCATCATCTATTATGTATGTGTGTTTCTTTTATCTATAATGTTCTTTCTTTGTACCTGGAGGTAAATATTCCAGCCCTAGCCTAGACCACATCGCCTAAGGGAGCAATGGACACCCTTCGAAACAGAGTGCTGCACTGAAATATTTATACAAAATTTGTTCAACATTACTGGTACGAAGATAGAGAGGCCTGGGGAGGGTGTCCTTCCCCTCCATTCGATGAAGACTCTTCAAAGTGTGCAGCAGCACGGTTAGTTCTTGAGAGTCTGGAATCCTGAAAGCTTTGGGGAGCAAAAGCTACTTCACAGTTTTTCTTTGTGAGTTTGAGACTTACCCATTTCACTCTGAGCTGGGTAATTCCAGGAGGGGGTGGTGAAAGGATCTGATTAATAACCCCCCTTGTACATTTCCCACACCAAAACCACCGCTTCTACTCAGATTTTTTTAGTTGTTTTTCATGAGGAAGGGCTGGATAGAAGCTCTCCCTGGGTTTTGGAGAGCAGAGTTTGGAGCTGTTGTCCTTCAGCCAATAGAGTTGCCTCTGTGCATCCCAAGCTGGAATCGGGACAAGACTAACTATGGTTTTACCCCCCTGCCCCTCCCCACCACATTACTTCAAACAAACAAAACGTAACTTCTTCTTTGCTCTTAGATGAGGTACGTGTATGGCCCAGCCTGTACCCGTTCGTGCCCCTGGCATCCGCGGCGGCTGGAGCATGAGTATCGAGAGCGTGTTGGGCGTCAGTGAAGAGCAAGACTGAGTAGATGGGGAGACTTCCCAGTGAGCAGGTCTGTCCACAGCCCTCTGTTCAGAAGACAAGAAGAGGGATGGCGTGCTCTGGCAGGGCTCAAAGAGCTTCCCAAAACCGCACTGGAGACATGAGCGTGCCGCAGGGCCGGAGAGGCGGTCGCTTTCCTGGGGGAAGGTGTTAAAAGTCTGGTGAGGCTTTGGGGGGTGTTAATGGCAGATGCAGGAGGAGTTGGCGACGACAGCTCATCCCATTGACTTTCTTTGGTTTCCCTTCCAGCTCGAGTTTCGCAGCCGTCATGCACAGTCTGCCTTGCCCATTGAACTCTGGATCTTTTCAGTGGTTTCCAGATCTGTCAGTTAATAAAATATTTGTGCTTTACACACCCTGTACGGTTCTCACACGGGCTTAAATGGCAGCAGCAGTTCTCCTCGCTGTAGACATAGTCTTGACCAAAGGGGGTTTCAGCAGCGAAGCCTTGTGGGATGCTCAGTGTGACCCACCGGCAGCAGAAGCTGCTGTGATTCTGAAGCTGGCTTTGATCTGCAGGCGACAAATCCCTCGCAGGCTTCCTCAGCCGCTTGGGAACGCGCTCTAAGGCATTTTCTAGCCAGATTTCTCCTGCCACGCTCCTTTTCTGGAGGAAGAGCTCCCTGGAGGATCACGGGAAGATGAGCAGCATGTCTGGAAGCTGCTGGGGTGCATCGAACTCGAGCACCGTTGCGTGCCGCTTTCCTTGAGAGCGAGGTGTTAACCCTGCAGCTCTCCCCGTCTCCCCCAAGAGCATTTTCTTGCCATGCCGGGCTGCTTTGTCGCTGTCAGCTGAGTGCCACCAGAGGCTGGCTGCCACGGCGACTGGACTGAGGACAGGCAGAAGTCCTGTGTTGACTGCTTACAGGCTGCTACCCTGTTCCTGCTGCCACTGGTCCTGACTGGGAGCAAACTGGGGCGGTGGAGAGGGCTGATGCCACCAGATGGTGCTGCCATACAGCCAGACTGGGACACACTGAAGGTACATTTCAACAGCTTCAGTTTGGTCCTGGAGGCTTCTCGTGGTCCTGCCTTGCACCCTCTCTGATGTTGCAGAGATGGGAGGAAAGGAGGCGTCGCTGGTGGAGGAACAGCATCAGGTCCCTGCAACACCAGTGGCAATTGCACCAAGGATGTCGGTGATGCAGCGTTTACCCTTTGCCAGCTGCTCTACGGAGCAGGTCGGGTGTCGTTTTTATCACCCCAAGGCACGGCTTTGCTAAGACTGAGGGCTAAAGCCTGCGCCCAGTAAAGCCCAGAGCCAGCCCAGCGTACCGAGGTGGGACGGGGCTGGGGGAGGTCACGCAGTGGTCCAAGCCCAAAAGCTGTGCTGTGAGGACTTGCTGTGCCCCGGTCTGGAGAGTTAATGGTGGTTTGTGACTGGAGGGGGGGATCAGAAAGAAAAACTTCACGGTTCTTTTTGAATCTCTGCTTTTTCTGTCTTTTTTTGATGTCCTAGCTCTGGGAACGTTGGTTGTGGTTTGTTTTTTTCCTGAGCTGCCGTGGCATCTCATTGAGTTCTTCAGCCTTTTCTTCGGCGTTGGAGCACTGTAGTGTTCTCCTGCTTTTATTACACGCGCTGATACCCAGTGTGCGATGAGCACGGGGAGGTTTGAGATCATCCTCAAAGGTAAGCCAGGACGTGTCCTCCCTGGAGAGGACGCAGGCTCTCCCGTGAGCCAGCCCCTGATGAAATCACTCTCGTTTTAATTTGCTTTATTAGGTGATAAGCTTTTCCTGCAAGGCGGCGTTTCCAGAGTGATGTCATGCAGTTGGGTAAGCCATGTGTCGATGAGGTCGTTTTGCAACCAGAACTCTCCGGAGGGAGAGATTGAGGGTTTTGCCGGTTGCTGGTGAGGAAGCTCATCCTAGAGCATCCCACTTGGGTTTCCTGGCTGCAGATCTAGAGAGCTGGGGAGGAGATCTCTGGTGAACTGGCTCCTCATAGATCTTAATCTTAATTCTTTCTTGCAACAGCCTGCTCTGTTCCCCCTCTTTTCTTCCTCCCCTCCTCCTCAAGCCCTCCAAACCCTCCGTAAATGAGGTGGGATTTTTGGGCAGCGTCCATCTGGCAGACTGCTCGCCCCTCCGCGTTCTCCCGGCTTGCAGATCAAAGCTGCCCTCAACCCAAGGTGCTGGAGAGCCCACCCTTTTACTGCCACCGCCGAAGCGCTCCCCAGAGCCTCAGCCAGAAACTCGCAGCTGCGGATCTGCTGCAGGGGAATGGCTGGAATTTCCTGCCCGCTCGGAGGAGCCGTTCGGTGCAGGCATGTGCGGGCAGGTCCCAGGTCAGGGTTCGCTGCCTCTCGCACCCTGGGCTGGGTGGCTGGGGACAGACAAGCTCCCAGCTCAGCGGAGAATTCCCGGTATGAGCTTCCTGCGCCAGGGATGATGCTCTGGCGGAATATTTCCCCGTGACGGGGCTCCTTGCGGTGGCATTTCAACCATGCATTTCTTTCCCTGCTGCTTGGAGGTACCTCATCGTCTGGCTCCAGCCTTCCAGGAGATATAAATGGATATTCACCACCTACCTCTGCTCCGGGCTGGGGTTTTCTTGGCTGGTTCCCAAGCCGCATCATGGCTCAGGCCTGGGGGAAAGTCTCTTTTTGCTGCTCCTCGCCAGCTGATTCCTGCTGTGGTGGATGCTCCGGTGTGGGAGCAGCACTCTCTGTGTACACAGCCCTTCCCCGAGTCACGCTCCGGTGACTAATTCCCTCCTGATGTGCACATGAAGCCTGGTCCATGCCCAGGTTCACAAATAAATGCATTTATTTCTGTTGGAGGTTAGGCTAGCAGCAACCTCACCTCATTCTTTGGCAGCTTTCATTCTCCTGCCTCACCCCAAATTGTGCCTTGCACTTAAAGAAACATCCAGACTCTTAAAATCCTGCAGTTTTAAGGAGCCTTTTGGGTTGTCCTTCCCTTGTAGCATCTCTTAGGCTTTCCACGGTAAAAGAGATGCTGCTCTGGGATGTACCTGGGTTGGATTTGATTTCCTTCATCTATTTCCACCCCCGCCCCACCGTGTATTGGAAAGCTTTTTGGAGGAAGGATTTAGAGCTCACCTGGGTCCACCCTGAGCGTGGCTTGGAGCTGGCATGAAGGCAGGTCCCAGGTTAGAGCTGCAGCTTTCACTCTGCCGCTGCCTTCTGCTTCACTTCTGGGCTCAGCGCTGCCATCCCAAGGGAGCATGATGCTCCTGAAAGCCTCAGCCTGGGGGAACCTGCTGGATCTACACTAAAAATGGAGGCAAAGGGCTGTTTCGCCATGTTGGAGGGACGAGACGCGTCCCCCTTTGCACAGAAAGAGGCTCACACCATGGAAAAGCTTTTTAAAGCTGCTTCTCAATAACCATCACTCCAACCTTGCCTGGACTGAGCTTGTTGCCCGCTCCTCGTGCAGATCATAGAATCACAGAATGGTTTGGGTTGGAAGGGACCTTAAAGATCATCTCATTCCAACCCCCCCCCGCCATGGGCAGGGACACCTCCCACTAGACCAGGTTGCTCAAAGCCCCGTCCAACCTGGCCTTGAACACCTCCAGGGATGGGGCAGCCACAGCTTCTCTGGGCAACCTGCGCCACTGTCTCACCACCACCAGTGTCTCACAGAATTTCTTCCTGAGATCTCACCTCAGTCTCCCCTCTTCCAGTTTAAAACCCTCACCCCTTGTCCTATGGCTCCACTCCCTGATCCAGAGTCCCTCCCCAGCTTTCCTGGAGCCGCTTGAGGGACTGGAAGGGGCTCGAAGGTCTGCCCGGAGCCTTCTCTTCTCCAGGCTGAACACCCCCAACTCTCTCAGCCTGTCCTCACAGCAGAGGGGCTCCAGCCCTCAGATCATCTTGGTGGCCTCCTCTGGACCTGCTCCAACAGGTCCATGTCCTTCCTATGTTGGGGTCCCTAGAGCCGGACACAGTATTCCTGGTGGGGTCTCCCCAGAGTGGAGCACAGGGGCAGAATCCCCTCCCTCGCCCTGCTGCCCACGCTTCTTTTGGTGCAGTCCAGGATATGGTCAACCTTCTGGGCTGCCAGTGCACATTGCTGGCTCCTGTTGAGCTTCTCATCCACCAACACCCCCAAGTCCCTCTCCTCAGATGATATTCTTGAGCCATTACACCATATTTATGTCTGCCGAAGGACAAATACCCTTGCAAGCTGTAAAGCATCCTAGCCGGAGGACAGACCTTCCCTGTAAATCTGCCTGTCGGGGGATTCCGTTCCAGGAAAGATGCTCGCTGCAAGCGGAGAACTTCCTTGTGCCAAAAGCATCACTGTAAGGACGGTGGTTGGGGCGGCCAGTGAGGGGCTCTAAAGCGAGATTTCCATTTTTGGCGGTTGGATTGGAGTAATATCCTGTCCTGCCCAGGCCGAGGGGGCTGGGAATTCCAGTTAATCGTTGACCGCGGGTGCAGTCAAGGCAGAAGCGTCTTTGTCCAAGTGGAGCAGAAGTCTCATTTTTGGCCGATGCTGTAAACTTGCAGCAAAGGAAAAAATAAATAAATATGATTCCCACCATGATGGGGCAAAAGCTGCGTTTTTGCTCACCTGACCCATCCTGTTTGTTTTTTATTTAGAAACGTCTAAAG
The DNA here is from genome assembly GCA_008921705.1 of Burhinus oedicnemus. Classification (NCBI taxonomy): domain Eukaryota; kingdom Metazoa; phylum Chordata; class Aves; order Charadriiformes; family Burhinidae; genus Burhinus; species Burhinus oedicnemus. Next base: position 804,945 of record VFFE01007692.1, on the reverse strand, counting down.
GTCAAGACAGCTTCCACTCTGCCGATTCATCATGACAGCAGCCAGCGCTGGGAAAACACGGGATGCGGCTTCCCAAACATCCCCTGCTGGCAGCAGAGGGAGAGCCCTCCTCTCCCATCCCTCTGCCCCCATTTCCAGACCTGGAATGAGATGGGATGAAACAAACCTTTTCTGTGATGTGACCAATGGACCACCTCGGGGGCTGGCTAGGTTCTCCCCCTCCACCGAGGGTTTTCTCACTCCGAATCAATCCTGGAAGTGCTGAAGCTACCTCCAGCCACCAACTTCTCTAGAGACCAAGCCCTAAGGGCTGCTTGGAGCTTCCCGTGTTGGCAGCAGGTACGAGAAGCCTTGTTGCTCTTCCCTTCTTAGCCCTTGGCTGAAAAATACACCATGGGAAAGTATTGTCTACCTCTCTTGCAGTAGTTTGCAGGAAATATCCCCCCTCCAGCACCCGACTTGCTCAGCCTGAGTGGTTTCGGGAAGCAAGGGAGGTCCTGTAGGTCATGGGGAGCGGCCCCGGTCCGACCCCGGATGGGATGCTCTGGATGATAGCATGCTGTAACCTCATTCTGTTGGTCCTGGGGCTGATGCGTGCCTGTTCTCGGGGTGGGTCTGGCTTTCGCTGGAGGCTCTCAGCACCTTTTCAGGAACCACTTGCTCAGCAGCCACAAGGAACCGATAGACCTAAAATCTGGAGGGCAGCACTTCCCCTCTTACTGCTTGCGATAACGAACACTACAAAAATAACCGAGGTTCCTGCAAGCGCGCCTGGGCGAGGAGCCGTAGGGAAGTTTTTTGGGGAACAGAAGCCCCCCTGAGCCCCCTTGTCTGTGCTTGCCTCCATCGACCTCCCATCAGCTGAGCTGGGAGGAGCAGAGCGGGACCATCTCCTTGGGCACAACTGCGTCAAGCTGGGGAGGCAACTGCATTCGAGGAGCTGTGAAGCCCTGGTTGCGCGTGGCCGGTTTGGGGCTTGTCCTGGATGGTGCCGGGAGCTTCTCCGGTCCCTCTCTGAGCCCTGTTCCAGTGGGTTCAAGTTCAAGGCTGTGGCCAGCTTGCGTTTTTATAGGGAAGTGACTAATATTCGTGTTCCCCTTCTCATTTCTTTTGGTGTTTAATCTCAGCATTTGCAACGTGGCTTCTTTCTCCAGTGCTGGCTCAGCTGGGCAGCTCTGGGGATGGCAGCAAGCATCTGCCGTGTCCCCCGCCATGCTGCCTGCCGACCGCCTCATGTCTGGAGATGGAGAGAAGGTGAACAGGTCATTTACATCTTTCCAGGCTCAGCAGCACACACTTTTCCAGCTGCTGGCCCCCATGCAGTGCTTTAATTGCCAAAACTCCCAGTTTCTCTCCTGCATGTGGAGGAGCGACGGCACCGGGGCATCAGCTCCTCCTCACCCTCAGCCCTTGTCTTGGCCCCTCCGAGGTCCAGGAGTCCCCGGCCACTGGCAACCCCATGGCCAAGCGCTCCTAGAAATTGCTGCTCCAGATCCATGCCAGGTAGGCGAGAGCTGCGGTAGCACCTTGGTGAGGGATGCACGCCGGATGCGTTAAACGGAGAGGAACCTGCATCCCACTGGGAAGAGGCGTTGGGTAAGTCTGACCTTGTGATGGGAAAGACGACGTGCTAATGGCCCAGCAAGGATCGGAGGAAACGTGGGATGCTGTTTATGTGGGAGGCTGAAGCTGTGCAATCGCGTCTTGCAGGCTGGTGAGGCCACGCTGGGACATTTCATCACAGGTCACTCGGCATTCGCAGCCGCTGCTCTTAAAACACAAGTTTTATGGCTGGTGCTGGACTGTAAATCTCCAACTTCCATGGCTGGCGCCTTTCAGGGGGAAAACATCCGGCTTCGGCAAACTTTGATGGTCTCCGAGCGCAAGCCACCATGCGTCACTTGTGGATGGGGCTCTGCACCACGCAACGCGCCCACGGTTAGAAAATTGCAAAAGCAGAACTTCACGATTTAGGGGTTTCTTGGGTCTTGCTCAAGCACCGGGCAATGTGTTTGAGGGTGGGTCAGGGCCTCTTCCTGCACCCGCACATGCTGCGAGGCTCCGATTCGGCTTTGGACAAGGATGTTCGGCACTGTGCAGATGGTGGAGGGTGCTGGTGGCTGGGCTGGTGCCTGCTGCGAACCCGGAGATGCTGGGGACGGAGGGGATGGTGTGGTGGTTCTGCCCCAGGGTGTTACCCTGAGGTCTGTGGTCCTCCTGGGGTGATGCTCCTGCTCCATTGTTCCTTGAACTGCGGGGCTGAAGGGTTGCAATCACCCCAGCTCATAAAATCCCCAGGAGATGGGTACACAGAGGTGCTTGGTGCTCCCAGGGACTTCCTAAGGATCCCACAGCTCCAGCTGGAACAAAAACACCTGCTGAGGGGCCAGCGCCTGGACCAGCTCCATGCGGGAAGATGCTTCGGGAGAGTCTCATCCAAGTGCATTCCCTGTCCGGCTGCGGGAGGGATGGGTGACGTGCCACCTGCAACAGCAGCGGGACGGTACCCAACTCCACGTGGGACAAAGCACTCAAGAGAAACCTGGTCTTGAGGTTTCCCTGTGAGCCACTCATGAGGTTTCTCTCCAAGCTGTCGGCTGTGGGCAGAAAAAGGCAGCGTGAAACGGTGCGAGGTCTCTGGGTGATGCTCGAGGGATGTCTGCCCCCTCTTCATCCATCCCTCTGCAAGGACGGATCCAGAGCAGGGCAGAGGAGCCAGAGCTGGGGCAATTCCCTCCACATGATGCTGCTCGTGCTGACAAACTTCTCCTTTCACATGTTTTGGGGTGAAACGTTTGGTCTCGGTTTTGCCTCAGGCAACCCCTCGAGAAAGCGGGTGAGAAAGGCAGGAATAACGCTGGAGCCGGCTCCCGAGGAGGAGCAGAGGATAAACAGCCATAAATCACGGGATTACTGTAAGCGCGTTCATCCCGTGGCAGGAGCACAGTTAAAGACCAGGCGCTTGGCTCAACTTCAAGACATTTGGGACATTGGGGAATGGCCTCGCCTGCCCCGGCCAGCGCTGGGGGGGGACCTGCCCGTTGCCTCGTCCAACCGGGGGTTTCTCATCCCTCTGCTCATGTTTTTGGTCAAAGCATCCCTTAGAGAAGGCAAGAGATGGGTGGTCCCATCCCAGCCTCAGTGGCTTGTTCCCACCGTGGGTTTTTTCTTCCCCAGCGTGCGGGCAGCCCTGGTCTGGCACGGCACTTCCCACCGCACGTGGCTCTGTTGGGTTCGTGCCACCCTGGTGTGCCCGACTCCATCCTGACGGCCTTCGGGCTGCCCAGGGATGACGTAACCCCGGCCACAGTTGCTTCAGGAAGGACCGGACCCGGGGCAGAGCCATTCCCCGGCCGCACCTGCCACTGGCTGCATGGAGGAGCCGCTGCCGCAAGCCGGGCTGCAGTGTCGTCAGCCAGTTTGGTAGGACAAGGTCCAACGCTGATCCGCTCCCTCCTCTGTGCATGTGCCGGCACGATCCAGGCTGCCCAGCTGCTGCTTCCCTGCTCCGCTTCTGCTTCGGAGGGGTTTTAGGGAAGGGGCCGTGTGCCTAGCTCAGCCCCATGTGATAACGGGGACCCGTGTGCCAACGGAGACTGGCGCAAGGTGAGGGATGGAGAAGGCAGCCGAGGATGCAGGGATGGATGAGCCACGCCACGATGCTGTCTGCAGCGCTCGCCTGCCTGCACGTCACCCCCTGCCACCCGCTCTGCCACCTCTGAGGCCATTGGACGTTGCCCGCGGCCCCTTGTCCCTCACCAACGGAGCAGGGGAGGTGAGGGACATCCCCCCAGCCGTGGGCTGGCACGGCAATCTGCAGGGAAAACGGGAGGTGGAAGGGAAACGTTTGTGTCAGAGAAACAGTACTAGATATTTTTCATCTCCACAGCTGCAAACCAGCTTGCAAATCACCCGACTCTGGCACTGTGGGAGCTCCCATGCGAAATCCCAGGCGGAAAGGAGAAATTCCTGCTGGGTGTTTACTCCAGCGTCAGCCTGGGACGGGGAGGGGGGACGGAGGGCGGGCAAAGTTCGGCTCCTATAAAGTCAGGTCTGGTCCACTTCATTCATTCCCCTGGCAGCATCGCAGGGAGCTGCACGTCCAGCCTTTGCGCAAGAGGTTTTGCAAATAAATTCCCCCCCACCCCGGCTCTGGGGACCACCAGCTGCCTGCGAGATGCCGAGGGCGCTGCGGGATGTCGGAGCTGCCCTCACCTGCCTCCAGCTCCTGCTGCTTCTCGCCGGCGTGGAGCTCAGGCCCCACGCGTGGGATGAGGACAGGTTGCAGCTGGAAGCCATCAAAAAGGGGATCCTAGAGCGGCTGGGGATGTCTGCGCCCCCCGTGATCCGGCATTGGCTGGACCAGGAGAGCATCCAGAGAGCGCAGCGGTTGTACCAGCAGAAAGTGGCTGAGCTGATGGGGAATCGGAGCCGGGAGGAAGAGGAAGACGTGGCCGGGACCAGGCGCCTGCATCGCCTGACCCCCACATGTAAGTGACTGCGGCTCCGTGTGCATCCTGCGACCCTTGTCCTCCGGGCACACACACATGTCCCCCACCGTGTCCCTGCTCGGGCATGTCAACCTGGCTGCCTCAGCATGTGCTGGGACATGACCGGGCATGAATTGTGGTGGCCACAGTCATCCTTATCCCAGCTGCTTCCCTTGCCCTGGCAGTGGGGAGGAGTCACTGTTTTGAGCTGTTTTGCTTAAAACCACAAAAACCAGTAAATTTGGGATGAAAGCTCTGACCAGTGGCGCAGTGGCAGCTGTGGGTGCTCAGAGCAGGGTTTGAGCCGGCTTGGGGGTGTGCGGAGGGGAGGCAGGGAGATGCCCCAACTTGAGCCCCAGTTTGGGGTTTTATCTGGATCTGGGGTGATTTAGGGAAATATTCAGCTCCTGCTGCTTGGGCTTGGGGGGGACAGCTGGGGCATGGGGTGGGGTCACTCCGATGGGTCCTGGGGCACCTGCTCCGGCACAAGGTGCTGCCCCTTGGCAAGACCCTCAGGTGGGTCCTGGGTGATCCAGGGTTGAGGATGAAGCTGGATCTCTCCAGCCTCGGCATCCCTTGGGATTGCGTGACTCCCTGGGGGCAGCGGTTTGGCTGCTGGACAGGAGCTGGTCACGAGCCTTGGCTGGTGGGGTGGATTGCCAGCTCTTACATCAGCTGTCCTCTCTGTCCCCACAGTGCTGCGCCGGCCAGACATCCCTCGAGAACACCAGGACCCCCAGGGAGACCAGGACCCCCAGGGAGACCAGGACCCCCGTGGTCCCTACCGCTACCATCTCCTCCTCTCCCGCACCGAGGCTTTCCACCGGCAGCTCCAGGTGGTACAGGCAGAGCTGAAGCTCTTCAAGCAATCGCTGGTGTCCCCCAGCATAACCCCGCTCGACGCCTCGGTGCCCCCCCACGTCAGCATCTACACAATGGGGGGCGCTCATGGGATCCCCCAGCTCCTGCATAGCCAAGAGCTGGACCGTGATGCCCTGAGCCTGGACCTCACGACAGCCATCCAGCCCTGGGCTGCCGGTCCTGAGGACACGCTGCACCTGGAGCTGGCCTTCACAGCCGACGTTTCAGCCTTGCTGGCCACCTCAGGGAGCGAGACAGTGGTGCTGGAGGTGGAAACCCATGAGACCACACGACGAGGGGCCAGGAGAGCCCGGGGGCTGGAGGAGGAGTGCGGGAAGAGCGATGGGAAATGTTGCCTCAAGTCGCTCAAGGTCTCCTTCCAGGACATCGGCTGGTCGGACTGGGTCATCGCCCCCAACAGCTACTACATGAGGTTCTGCGAAGGTTCCTGTCCCCACAACTACAAGCCGGCCAGTATGCACGCCCAGATCAAAGCCCGCATGCACTCCCTCTCCAAAGCCACCCCGCCGCCCTGCTGCGTCCCTGCCGGCTACGACCCCATGGTGCTGATGCACTATGATGGCGAGGGCAGGCTGGTCTCCACCCTCTTCGAGGACATGCTGGTCACCAGGTGCCACTGTGCCTGATGGCATCGCCTCCAGCTCAGACCGGGGACCCATCACCGCCTGGATGGGGCAGAGCCTGCCTGCATCGCAGCAGCTCCGGCATCCCAAAAATCAGACCCTGTGGCACAAAATGCCTCCACGCCGGACCTGGCGCTGCTGTCTGACTCAGGCCCGGGGTCTCTGCTTGTGAGCCCCCCTCCACAGGCCACAATAACTTATTCTCTCCCTCTCCTACTTTATTTAAAACCGTATTTTATTTGGTAGGTGGATCCTTCCCACCCAGGAGAGCCCAAATGGGCCAGGGTGGGTCCGTCCCCGGGAGCCCACAGTCCACTCCATGTCTGAGCATCATCTCTTCTCTGCTTAGAGACTTATTTATTCAACCCTCTTATTTATTGCTAACTTATTGTATTTTATAGAAAAATACCTTTTGGGGAAAGGTTTTGAGGTTCTTCTGGTGTATTTGTATTTTATATATTTCTATAAAACAGAAATAATGTAATAATGTAAATGAATAAAGTGATGGGAACAGGGTTGCTGGCTGCTCCTCCTGCACCACTGGCTGGGGGTCTCTGACCAAAGCCCCACCACAGGTCACCTTCAGCTGGGGGTCCCACAGCTCGGACCCTCAGCCCCTGCCTCCGCAGGTGACCAGCCGGGAGCTGACTCCATATGGATTTGCCGATAAATCCTCACAGCTTTCCCAGGGCCAGGACAGCCCCATCCCCACCCTGCCAGCGGGTGAGTAATGCCTGGGCGATGCTCCCAGAGACCTTTGAGTTGTTTGTGTCCTTGAGATGGGTGCTGGGCACAGCCTTGACCCCCCGGGCAGGACATCCAGCTGGGATGCAGCCGCTGCCCAATTTCCAGGTACCTCCGGCCGTGGGACTCCGCAGACACCAAGGGGTGGGGGAAACCCCGGCTCCCCCAGGCTCTGCCACCGCGGAGGTGGGTGGCACATACTGTATCCCCAAGGGACTCGTCACAGCTGGATGGGGTGGCTCTGCTGGTCACAGCTCCTCTCTGTCCTGTCCCCTCTTTCAGCACATCCCAGGGGTGTCCTGGGCTGTCTGGCCCCTTGGCAGCTCCCGGTGAGGACCTGGGCTTGAAGAACGTGGGATATGGGGACCTTCAGTCTGGGGATGTGGACTTAAGGGACTTGGGCTGTGGTGACCTCCACTCTGGAGACCTGAGACAAAGTGGCATGGGCTCTGGGGACCTGTCCTTGAGGGTGCTGGTCCCTTGGCACCCCCGGTCTGGGGACATGGGTTCTGGGGACCTGTCCTTGAGGGTGCTGGTCCCTTGGCACCCCCGGTCTGGGGACATGGGCTCTGGGGACCTGTCCTTGAGGGTGCTGGTCCCTTGGCACCCCCGGTCTGGGGACATGGGCTCTGGGGACCTGTCCTTGAGGGTGCTGGTCCCTTGGCACCCCCGGTCTGGGGACATGGGCTCTGGGGACCTGTCCTTGAGGGTGCTGGTCCCTT
>VFFE01007692.1:722844-776915 GCA_008921705.1 Burhinus oedicnemus | reverse complement strand
CCCCCGCCCCCTCCTCTCTTCTGGGTCAGTACAGGTAATAAAATAACTTCTCTGGGTAACTATCCGATAAGCTTTAGTAATACTGCAGTTATAAGACAGGAAAGGTTCTGAAACACTTGGCCTAAAAGGAAAAGGGAGGCACAGTTTTAGAAAAAGATGCTTTTTTTTTTTTATACAAAAATAGACCATAGTCTCATTAGCAATTAATAAAACTGGCTGCCTTGATATAAAATTATAAAAGTCAAAAGACAGACAGGTCTCAATCTTCCCAGCATTGGTACGTGAAGGTTAATGCAGGCAGCTGGACTGCGCATGCTGGAGAGGCCACTGCAAAACATTTACGGCCGGTGCTTCCAAACGTACAAGCAGATTAAAAGAAAAAAAAAAAAAGGTTGTATTTTTGTTTGTTTGTTTTGTTTACGTGAAGGATCCACCTCTGCACTGCACAAGGCACTCAGTGCAGATCCCCGGGCTGATCCTGATCCCCTCCTACCGACACAACCACCTCAAGAGAGCACACACCGGAGATGACAAAAGCAGGAACAAACAAGGAGAGCTCTGGGAACTTGGTGTATTTAACGCGGTGCCATGTAGAGCAGACAGCTTGCATATGAACAGTCGCAGGTGCCAGAGAAGGAGGTAACCTAGCAGCATTCCAGTTCCTCACCATTTGAAGGACAATTTGTAACCCAGTGGACCTGGGCCAGGGGTAATTACACTTCATGCCAAACTTTAATCCATGAAAACTACTGATTCTTAACCTTTGGGAGCTTCGTTCACTTTAGGCAAGTTTTCCCTTAAGTGTCAAACGCTGGCTTCAAATAAGCAGATTTTTTTTTCTTTTTTTTTTTTTTTCTTTTTCTTTTCTCTCATTTGTTACATTCCAACATTCAGAGAGGCTAAAACTCAAGAGGACTGTGCCGGGCACTGGGCTTGCGACCCAGCTCAGGCGTGAACATGACAGATTCGGCATCGTAAGTAATCCCCAAGTTCTTCAACCACGAGGAATTAATGCTCGCCTCTGAAAGGAATCTAGTTGTATAAAAGGGAACGTAACATCCAGGTGAGTTTTTTTTCCCCTACCCAGTCCAGATTAGTGCCAGCTAAAACTGCTGTTGGTCATACTCTGCTATCAGTTTTTTAATATGAGCCAGTTTGTTGTGGAGGTATTCGCAGCGGTTCTTCTCTTGGCTGTAATTGGGGTTAGTCTGTAAAGAAAAATGAAAATGCAGTGATGGAGGGCAATTCTGCAGAACTCAGAGAGACATCTGCTGAACCCAGATGAGGCTATCGGACCTCAGGGCATGAATATATGACCAAGGAATGAAGCTTTTCTAGCTGGAGGAGCATATACCCATTTAAAATGGACCTACTCTGGGCAAACAAGGCAAAGAACAAAATCCCTTTTCATCAACACCCAGCAGCAGGAGCCTCAGCACAGGGAAGTGGGTGCACCTTGAGCGAGGCTCAGCCCAACTTGGAGCAGCTGGGCCACGCACATTAGCTTCCAGCAACCATCACCTGGCCCTGGCCCCTACATTAGCACCAAATTATGCAAGCCTGGGAGCTTTAAAACAAAGATGAGCCTGCAACACACAGGGAATCTCTTCAAAAAACCCCTTAATCCCCCAGGGACAACAGGGCTCAGGGACGTATTTGTAGATTTAAAAAACAAACCCACCCATAGTGTATGGATGCCTCAGCCCACCTCATCCAGCTAAATCATAAATCCCTCCAGTCAACAACCATTGCTTTACATATACATACAGAGACGTAAAGTATTCTGTGTGCCACACACACCAAAAAGCCATGCTGAGCCCCGCAGGGGACTACGTACCCAAGTGACTCATACTAGAGACTGCGCCCGAATCATCCCAAATCTACCAGCAGACCCCAAGACCTGGAGGATCCTGTCATCACTCAGCCTGTGCATCTGAAATACAAACTGTTCTTTCCTTGATGGGATAAAGGCACTAATTTAACACTTTTCATTCTGGGGCTGGCATGCCACTGATGCAGCTGAGTGATCCCCAGGATCCAAGGAGCAGCCTCAGCTCCCCATGAACACTTTCGGAATCAGGAAGGGATCGCTTTTTGGATAAGCTCGAGCTGAACAATGATCTGCTATGAAGCTTTGGAGACTGGGGTTTTCACTTGGCAAGTACCCATCTCTTTCAGTCACCCTAAGGGCACCACCCAAAAGCCTTTTTTGTGGCCGACTATTTTTACTTACCTTTTTAATTTTCCGATATTCCTGTAAAATTTGATCATGAATGGTCTAAAAAGGAAAAGATAGCTTATTACTTTCAAAAGAGCCAACAGTCCTGCGACCGACTGCAGTAGGCAAGCATTTACCGATGGCTCAACATACACGTTTCCTCCAAATACCGACCAAAATCTATTCCCTTCGCGACTTCCCCCGTGAGATCCGTTGGCTACAACCAGCCGCACTGACTCCATTCCTATACTGGTGCTGACACCAGGAGCGCTGGAAGGATCAGGCCCCTGTCCCCATTCCCCAGCCATGAGAACTACCTTTAACAGGCACCTGAGTTGGCAGGATAATTGACATTTCCACCACAGCTCAGACTGAATTTTTCCCCGAGATATAAAAATAATTCAGTGAGGAATCACTGAATTTCTCAAAGAGAGGGGAAGGATGTTTGAGGGAGGAAACAGTGCTTAGTACAATAGATGCTCTGTAAAGATCTGTTTATTATACTCAGTGAGACTTACTTTCTCAAGATAATGAATAGTTAAAGCTCTTTTAAAATCAGTCTGACAAGTCAAATAATGCTACATTATTAAGATCAAAGATTCCAGAGAAACAGATGACCCCGTACTAACTCCCCTTCCAGCCCCGATACGCTACCATATGTGCAAATATGAGTTTTCTGGCTGGGATACACTAATAGCTTCCAGCAGCTTTTGGCTAAAGACGCCAATTGTCTCACTGAGGCCTTTCCTTGTCAACAAGTACCATGATGTGTGCTCCAGCTTGAAAACGAAAGAGCACAGAGCTGTTTTAAGAACAGCCTACAAAGCTGTCAGCTGCGTGCACGTTCTGCATCCACCAGTTCTGGGCTCTGGGCAGTACGTTTCAGACACCAACCCACCCTCAACAGCCCCACGTACAGAGCAACTCAAACAACGAGTAGTAGCGTCGCTACTTGCAGAACGAGCTTTTCAAAAGATGTATTTCTGTTTCTACCTTATATTCTTCAGAGCCCTGCAAAAGTTGCTTCAGCTTGGCGTCTAACTGCGTAAACCGTCGCGTTATCCTCTCTATCCGGGCGTGCAAGTCTCTGTACTCATTGTATTCTGCGTTGAAGTCATTTTTGTAACTCTGACGCTGCTCTGAAGAGGAAATGGCTGCATATTTTCTGGAAGGAGAATAATTCAGTTGATCAGTTTACGAAGTCTTCTCCCCAGGCAGCGTGAATACTGCAGTGCCAAAAACAGGACGACAAGTCTACCAGGTGACTGCATTTGAAAACAAATCCAGTCTCTTACGATTTGCATTATAGTAGCACAGAGGTAACTGTCAGGATTATTGCTCTGACTTCCGTGTAAAACAAGACAGTGTTTGCTCCCAGAATTTCCTATCTATGCCAGATAGGGTGGAATATGCAGGTACAGCAGAGCCTGGGAGCAGCTGAGGGTGTAGGAGGACATTCAGATAGCACTGCTACAGCTTTTCTAACTCCTGCTGTCCTGCAGAACATGGAGTTCTGCATCTGTGCCAGACCTTGGAACAGCAGGAATACGATGCTTCCAGTGTGAAGAGTCTTTAAAGGAACACAAAAAAGCATTCAGCTATCGTTGCAAAATGCTCACAGCGTGACTATGTGGCAAGCGCATGACAAGAAACCATGTTGAATAGACTGAATATACCTTCACTGCCTTCTGAAGGTACCCAATGTGAATTGAACACAAGAGCTCATGTTTAACAGATGCACCTTTGAGGCCCTTTGAAAGCTATTCAGCTCAATAAAAAAGCCATTAAACCTGATATTTTGCAGAAAGCCCAGCAGCCAGTCCTATCCGACGGTAAAACTCATCTCTTTGTAGGTGATGACTCTAATTTGCCACCTTGCTCTGCCTGCTGCAGTGCCAGCTTGGTGCATGAACACGTATAAGCTAACTTAGGTGTCAAATTAAGTGAAAACTTCCACTCTGCTAACCTAAACGTGCTCTAGCCTTCAAGAACCGATTCCTTGCTAGGGGTTGGTATAAATAAGCATCTACACAGGACGTGTTACTATGAGATAAGGAAGTTGTCTGCACTGGTATGAAACATACGCCTCCATGATCAAAACGGCAGTGACAGCTCTTATAATTTAAGGAGCTGACCATCAAAACAGTCAGATCATGCCAAAAGTTGAGACAACAGGCCTTACAGGAGTTCATAAACCTTACAGGATTTCTCTGGAGATGGATTGAGGAGCAGCAATATCCCTCTATAGGAGGGATCAGCACATCCATTGTAAGAAAAAAAAAAAAACCAAACCACCCCAACCATCCGCATTCTTCTGAATGGTATTAGAAATGCCAACTTGATGCGGTTTGTATGGTTCCTACAGCCCAGCAAACCACAGTTTTGTAACCACACAAGAACCCTACATATCTCCAGTCAACTCCAGCGACTGCTCCTGCAGAGCCAAGAGTGAATGATGTTTCCTCCTCTTCCATCTCTTCCCTTCTGAGTGATCGCAGCACAGCCAAACCAGATCTGATGGCATTAAAAACCCGGGCTGAGACGTGCACAGGGAACCTCACCCACAGCTACACTGCTTTGCTGTCACAGAGCTTTGTTTCTAACAGGTTTGGCTTTATGCAGATTTTTGGCTTTATGCACGGGGATTTTTGTGCTTCAGCAGACAAGTACATTGTTTAATTAACCTCAAGGGGATCTGATTAGAAAGTCAAGAGGTGAAACAACTCTCATCCTAACCCACGGGTTATAACCTCCCCATGAAGAAAATTTCACTGGTTCATGTAGATGATCTTGGCTCTGAACAGGGGAAGAATTAGCTAACCTCTCAAAATGCTTTCTTGCCCCATCTTTCATAACATTAAAGCAGATCATTTCCTCTCAAAGTTTCCAACTGTAACATGGAGATGTTTAATCCTTTCAAACCCCTTCAAGGTATGCAATGTTTCTCGAAGTACTTTAACAACTGGTTTATAGGAAGAGAACCTTGAACTCCACGAGGAGGTAAAGAACAGATCCGATACCAAGTTTAGTCTCAGGAACTATCCGAAAAGTTGAATTTACTCCTTTTTTCTAAACCCACCGTACAAAGTTCTATCAAGTAACGATAAAGTCCAACAAAAATCCCCAGTACATTGTGTTTTTTAGTTTGAAACATGATCCCAAAGTGACGAAGCAACTGATAAATATACTTACAATAAATAATCTGGCATTTCTGAAGTTGATGTTGGTACACTAGAATTATTGCATGTTCCATTTAAACCTGAAAAAGTAAAAACTTGTTTATAGACATTCTTCAACTTTAAAGCTCTATGCAATTAAACTTCAAATTCATAAACATCTGCAATATACAGTTTGTCAAATTCTAAAGGTTCCTGTTTTGCTTTGAACTGACCAAGACGGAAGACCTACAATAACCATTCTACAATTCTATAATAAGGTGGCTGAAACTTCAAGGCTTCTCTAATATTTGTCTGTCAGCAAAACGATATCAACATGAGCCAATGCAGTGAGTAGCAAAAAACCTGAATTTAATTGGTTTATAAACACTGCCTGCAGGGAGGGATAACACTGATATCACCACTGCTGAAGTGCAAAACAAATTTATGAGTCCAGATGAGTAGAACAGAGAGCTGAGCAAGGCGCACATTCTTTTCTCCCGATTCTACAGTACGTAGACTCCTACTATTAATACTCCAGGTTCAGATTCCTACTATTAATATTCCAGACTCCTGTAGGGTACAACAGAGAGGTTTATAAGGCATGCAGCCTTTTCCTCACGCAGACAAATCAAAGTGCTCTCTGCTCTATGAAGCTGAAGAAACATGAACCAAGCAAGGCTCAGCTAAGAATGTTCAGGAGTTTAAGCGAAGGGACTAAAGACCTCAGGAAGAACAGGATTCTGAAGGCGAGCCTAAACCACACCCCATCCTCAACCTAAACCAAACACTACATTATTAGTTTGGCTGAAGAAAGCAGTTGGATCCAGGTTTGAAAAGGGGTATTTCTCATAAACCGTGTGTTAAACTGACAGCCCTGATCAGAAAGTCAACTGCACTCCATGAGAAGGCAGCAAAATAAGAGACAAGCGGAAAAGGCTGCAAAGGATTTAAATCAACCGCTTTGCAAAATTGTATTTCTTCTTTCTTCTTCTTTCCAAGTCTGTTACTTAGAGCAAGCAGTACCTGGATTGCGCGGTTTCCCCAGATGCACAGGAAAGGAATGTGTGAGCCCAAAGCCTCACCCGTCCCTACACTACTACTTTACAATCATTACCCCAGACAAACTGCAGGGAGCATGAAACGCCCAAGTAATAAACATAGCTACGTAAAAGCAAAACCTAATTCTATCTTTTTAAAAAATCGATTTTTTGCTGAATTTCTGCAGAAAGGCTTTCCTGAGCAGAATGGAAGAATCGCAGCAAACCCGCGTCATTATGGAACATCCCAGTCTCAGTTCCTGCTGCAGATATTTGCAGCCAATACTGCTTTCATCCTTACCTGGCCACCAGTGTTAAAGATGCAGAGTTTGGGTAAGGAACATCGTGGAGGCAAAAGGGAGAAAATAAACTTTATTTTGCCTATGAGTGCCACCTAGTGACTGCTGAAAGGACCCCAAAGGTACCTCCACCACCACTTGAACGAGCCTCCCAGGAGAAACTCTGCTTCCCTGCAGTCGCTGGCCCAAGGAGGACTTAGGGAAGGCTGCCAGCCATCTGCTGCACACGAAAGGAGCAGGATTAGGCCCATGCTATCCGCATGAAGTAAGGCACAGAAGGAAAAGATCCCAATTCAGATGCAAACTGGCTGTACGGAATCCAAGCAGCCACTGACCACATCCTGTTTATGATTACTCCCAAGTCCAGCTCGCATTCGTTACCTCGCATACATCAGCGGTGAAGCAGGAACAAAGCCCGACTCCTACTAATTAACAAAGAGCCAGTCATTAAACTGTTTTTAAAGCAGAGCAGAAAAGGTGATAAAGGGTCAGCAACTTCATGAAGGAAGAATTCAGGGTATTTTAGTGTTTATAAGAAACACCGACAAAAATGGACTACATCTAGAGATAGAAGGTGTGTATATCTATCCACTACCACTCAAGACACAAAGTATATGGGGAAGAAAAACAACATTCACAGAAAAAACAACAAAAGTTAAGATCAAAGTAGAAGTAGTATCTGAAGAGCGTGGGTCTGCAGTGCCACACAATGATCAGGACAATGGACTGTCATTAAAAATCACTGGTGAGCAATCAAAATGCATTTTGTAGGTGCTACAAAGACTGTGGGAAAGGTGAGAGCTAATATCATATTAACCTCAATGCCTGATGGAGCTCTCCTTCCCAAGGAATTCAACAAATTGGTTTTTCAAGTTACTGTCTCTTTTGAGCCAAAACCGGATGATTTTCACGCACCAAGCATGAAGAGGAACTTAAGGGTCAGAAAGTAGTAACAGGGCAAAGGAAAACTAGATGGATCCAAAAAGAAATTTAACAACAGATCGGGACTGCAATATTCCTAGAGGCTGCAGGGGAAGTCCCACCGCCCTGGGGAGTTGTAAGAAAGCCTAACAGAACAGCAGAGAACAGGAAAGCTGCAGGCACTGGCAAGGGAACGCATCAGATTAGCCAACATATATTCTCCGCCCTAACTTGTAAAAGAGTACGTAGAACTGACTTAGAAATATCCTGGTCTGATGGAAAACATTTTCATCGCATCTCAACGGGTAACAGATTCCCTGTTGTGTTAGCCCCTCAAAAAAAGAAATTCCGAGTAACAGAGGGATACAACAAGGAAGCTTCTTTCAGCCTGAAAGAGCTGGTTGTATACTGCTCTAACAACATTTATCAGAAGACTTATCTCTCATTTCTTTTGCATCCAATATTAAAAGCTTTTGTGACTAACTTTTCATTATGGAGTTAAAAATCAATACAACAGTCATCACAATACCAAACACAAGCAGAAGAGCTGTAAGTAATCAAGCAGCACTGCTTTTTCCAACAGATCTTGATGTCTGCCTTTCATCCCCATATATTAATACGACTTTTAATTTAACAAGGAGAAACATGACACGGTCTGAGGCAGTTCCAAGCAGCACAAAAGGTTAAACAGGAAAAACCTGATAGCCTCTTTTGAGAGGAAGCACATTTGTTGACTTGTAGGTAGGGACAGCGATATTATTTTGTTAATCACACAGTCTCTGCAAGTGGACACGCAACCTCTTTCCTCAAATGGATTTAGAGCAGAAATCATGCACAGCTGATACCAACAATATCTTAGCACAAGCCATACAGGAGGACATCTCGGACCGTACATACCTGTGACCTGTTCCTGGGGAACACTAACTAAGTCAGCATTTTTTATTACTTCACAGTCCTGCTTCTCCTCTTTGCATTTCTCTTCATTTTTCTTCTCTTTTCTCTCCTTTTCCTTGTCTTTGTGCTTTTTGGATTTTTTCTTGGTTTTTACATACGAGCTGCAATTGTGCTTGCTCGTTTGGGGACAGTCTGTCGACAAAGGATGAGTCAGTCTGTCAGCCGTCTCCAGGTTCTCACAGTCTCTGCCGTTGTGAGTCAGGTCATTGCTGACATCTGAAAGGGGATCGTGAGGCCTTGGCAGCTCCAGCACCGGGAGGCTGGAGCTGGAGCTCACCGACTCTGGGAGAGCCGGTGGCAGGGCAGGGGCAGGCGTAGGGGCGTCCTTCCCGTTGGAGGAATTCAGTTTTCCGTTGAAAGTGGGCTGAGTTCTGTGAGCCAAATGTGAGATCCTGGGCTTTTTGTTGGCCAGGGGATCGATAAACTCCAGAGGCTGGGATCGTTTCTAGGGAGGAAAAAAAAAAGATAAAAAAATAAAATAATCTTGAAGTCTTGAGGCCAGAATTTTGGATGCTGTTACCACTAGGTGGTGGTACAACACCAGAGAACAAGGAAGGATCCCCAGGAAAAAGAGCTCTGCTATCAATGAGAGCTGCCAGCGAGTGTCCCAGCTCAGAGGCTGCTCCTGGGCACAGGCTTCAGGACCGCCAGGTCCTAGAAGCTGATCCATCCCAAGCCGCTTCCTGACAATCCCGACAGCCGCTCTGGAGCCCACGGCTCGGTGGGAGAGCTTAGAGAAACCCACCATCACAGCAGCAATTACTGATCTCCTGCATTACTCACACACAGGCCATGCAACCCAGCCTGCTCTCGTTGCATCTTAACTCAAACCTTGCCCTTTAGAAGTAAAACCCTGTTCCTTGCCCTGTCCCAGTCACTCAGCAGAGAACAGAAACCACCATAAAAACATCTGTCACCTCTTCTGGTCGTGGCATGACATTTAGAGCACCTCAAAGTCCCTGCGAAGGAAAGATGTGCCCAGACCTCTGGAGCAGGGAGGGATTCACAAGTTCTGCATTTTATTCCTAACTGCTTTTACCACCTCTGTGGTCAACAACATTATCCTTGCAATACCACTCCTTCCTCTTCTCAAGAAAGGGGCATTTCCCGGAAGAGGTGAGAAAGCGTGAACTGTTGCCTTAAATTCTGAGAACTTAAAAGAGGACATTTGCAGCAGTTTTAAAAGCCACGTCACACAGGCCAACACGACCCAAGTATCCCTTTTTTAAATAAGAAGTGGAGAGGGAGAAGCAGTTCCCAACTCTCCCCACCAGCCCTAGGCTGGACAGTCACAGGCAGGACCTGGAGAAGATCTGCGTGTCCATATCTCCCAGTAAGCAGCTGCCTACAGGCTGCGGGGTAGCCTGGGGAAGCTGCAGCGTGGAAGAACTCACCCCTCAGTCAGCAGAAAGAAGAGCTCAACGCAGAGCCAGAACGACGGCTGTCAGGCTCAGCCCAGCCTGAGCCAGCCAAAATTACCTTGGACGGCCATCAGTGCAGCGGTGTGTGCCTGCCTGGCAGCACAGGGCCACCAAAACTCAAGAGGAAGGATTATTTAGTGCCCAGAGGAAAACAACCGATAGTTCTAGTTATTTCTTTTGGATATTTTATTGTTTTCTTTATGTCTCAGACAGGACTGCGATGTGTTTGCAAACGGAAATTTTGTTCCGTCGCAGAAACGCAGCTGGATGCATGGCTGCTTTGTCAGGGAGCCACTGATTCGCTCCTTTTCTCCCAGTTATTACTTCTCTTTGCTAACTCCAGGGGTCTCAAGGACCCAGGCTCGGTGGCAGGAATCCTTTCCACCTGTCAAGGTAATTACAAAGAGGAGCTGCTCATACTGCCACAGAGCTCAAGGGGCAAGGGCAGCACGTCGAACCGGCTCTGCAACATCACCGACTGCCTTCCCAGCAGAACAGGAGCAGTGTCCATCTCCCCAAAGGAGGGGCCACTCACTTTGACTACAGGTCTCGGAGCAGGCAACACATTTAAGAACTGCCATCTTTTACCATCCTTTCTCTAAAGCCAACAACTACCAGCTTCACCTCTTTGGTTATGAGGTGGTACACGCATGCGATACCTGCCCTGCCATGGCTCCTTAGAATTACCAGACCAACCTTTTTTTTTTTTTTTCTACCTTCATTCCACAACCGTACTTTCCCAAAGTATTTTGCATTCCAGACTACCAAATCCCAGTCCTCTGCTGAGACTGCAACCATTAGCGGGCATCCCTCCTCTAAATAGAAACTGCAGCTATAGAGTATCAAAAAAATGACTGCTTACAATAAGAAGCTGTCTGTGGTTTGCCATCTGACACAAGCCATGCAAGAAGCACTGCTGGAAACATTTATATTCCATGTTCGGTTGCCCCTGTTTCACTAGCATTTTCCAGACCCAAACCAATCAACCACCCAAAGTTTCGACTGGGTCATCTCAAGAGACCAGAAACATCGCCTACAGACCTCTGCGTCTTTCAGAATAAGTACAGCCAGAAGCAAGATGATTTTTCAATCTACATTTTTTCAGAATCAGGTTAAGAAAAACACGAGACCAGCCTCTTAACAGCACTAACTTGAACACAGGGGATCGTTCTTTATTCACCAGGAACTTGCCCACAGCAGAGCAGGAGAGGATTTGGAATTAGCTACCTGGCAAACAAGTTGCACAGTTCTTGTTCTCAATAGATTGAGTTGCCTCCCTCTCACTGCCAGAAAGCACATAATTTCTTTACCTGCTAATATTCTTTGCCACTAATCCTCAGTGCGTCTGTCCAGACAAGTAGGCATTACACATTCCATTGGCAGGAGGAGAATAAATACTCAACTTGTCTGGGCTGACCCACAGCAGAGAAGGGAAGCCGGTATTTCACAATGCTATCAAGAAATGCCTGCACCAAGAGATACTGGGAAGAGCAAGGACAGACTGCTTAACATACAAGCAAATGCAGCTCCTTTGCAGTTTATTAACATGGAAAAATCAGTCAAAACATACTTTTCTTGGCTTCGTGCACAAATCAAAGAGCAGACCAACCTGCCCCTGATCTGTCACAGCAATTAAGTTGCAAAAGGTCAAGGTTTTTAATAACTCAACTGTGTTTGGGAGCTACTTATTACTGCTTCGTTCCAGTCAATTATTAGTAATGAGTAAAACACAAGCTCATTCTCCCAGGAACTGCAGGAGGGATGTAGGCATTGTGAAAAAAACGTAGCCCTTAAAACTAAACCTAAGACACCCTGTCAGAGATCGTCCCCATAGGCCATCACTGAACCACATCCAGAGGAGAAACAGATGCTGAGGAAACCCAGAATTAGACTCTAACTTAATAAAATGGAAAAAAAACCCAACCCCAACAACCCATTGACCTAACAGGCTCCAGCAGCAGGTGATTACAGTGTGCAGACAGGCTCAACAGCTCAGCCTGGACCTACGTCCAGCAACCGACTCTACCAAGAGCAGACAGAGCTGACAGCTGGCCCTGTGCTAACCAGACCCAGCACCCTCAGAGAGGGCTCACCTACCTGAGGAGGGGAACTGGAGTTCACATTGTCTTTTGGTGGACTCAGGGAAGGCGCTTCTCCTTGAAAACCACTACTGTTCTGTGGCTGGCAGAGTTTCCTGAAAAACAGAATTTAGGGCTGTTCAAATCCCATGCTTGACAAGCCAACAGACGGTATTTCAAATCTGCCTGTGGAGTAAAGAACCTTTTTGTGGGCTCAAATTCTGACTGCTTGAAGATGCCATGAAAGCAGCTCGTTCAGGCACTTACAGTTTCGACCTCGGACAAAATCTAAGAAGAAGAAAACTACTACAGGAAAATATCAATCAACAACACATGGTAATTGCTTATCTCTTTCTTGCCTTCCCATGATTTTTGTAATCCTCTGTGAACAGAGGTAACACCTTGGACTGACACCACCGGTGCTGTGGCCGGGAGGGAGGAGCAGGCTGAGCTATCAGATACATGAGAGGATTCCCTACCAAGGATGGAACTCATTTTCTGACAGTTTTACCTCTTTTCTCTTGAACCGGTGACATAAATATTACAACAAATGAATTGCAACCTCAGAAAAATGATCCATATGCAGATTAGTAAAAACTGGCATTGAACTGTGTACAGGTGATATCTATTCTTGCTACTGATTGAAACATAGCTCAGTAAGCAAGACAGTATTTAAACTAATTTCTGCTGAGTTTGTCCCAGCCAATTAAAATTGTCTCCACAAGAAAATTCAGAAAGCAAGCACACGCTGAAAAGGGGTCAAAATTCTTGTTCAGGGGTTGGAGAGTAAGCTCTCCCACTCATCAGCACCATTAAAACAACATTTTACAGGAAGAGCAGTCGTCTTGCAGAAGCCCCTCTGGGTCCATGAAAAGCAGGATTCTAACAGGAACTGTTACGGTATTATTGGTCCACTAGGATTTACATTTAGGGCTTCATAATAATACTTTTAAGTTGCATCATGCAAAATAGCGCTACTCTGGTCTGTATTTGCAGTATTTGACAAAGCGACAGAAACCTCTTGTCACAAAAAAAGTACAATACAAGTCATTCTAATCACGTAAGCGTGTTAATTCACATTCACACTGGGTATCTCCACTCCCCACCGCCCAAGGGGCTCTCTCGGTCTCGGAGTAAAGTTTCACAGTGTGCCAGCTTTGCCCTACTCTTCTGCCACCAGCCAGATTGCCCCTATACTAATCACCCAGGAAAAACTACTGTTGCATCAAGTTGCAGCTGTCAAGCTGAAAAAAAAAAAATCAGGGTTAAAGGTTTTAATAAACTAGCTCTACAGTCGTTTTGTCACCAACTGTACAGCCTAAATAACCAACGTCTAAATTCTTCCACAAGAGACTATAATCCGCTTTAAAGTGGACACATATTTTTCAAACATTGGGAAGATTATTTCAGAGATAGAGCCCAAGACTTTTACAAGATTTTCTTTTAACCTGAGCTTGAACCTTTGCTCGTACTGCAGCAACGTTTAGACGCACACAGTTTCACTGCAGTTCTGGCTTCAGTTGCTGCTTTGTTTAATTTTATTTAGAACAATCTCAACAGCCACGGATGAGCTCAAGAAAAGTGCTCAGAGACTGTGAAAACAGGAAGGGGAACAGTGATATTCCATAAACGCCGCAGTGAAAGTGGCTTTTTGGATGCCGTTTGACTAGATTGAACAACCTTGTCACATCCCTTAACACGTTAATTATGGATTTTAAAAAAGTGAATGAAAGATGATGACTTTCAATTCAGCGGCTCTTGTAGCAGCAGCAGAACATTTCACTACAATGGTGAAAGGAGGATGGAAAACACAAACAACATGAGGAAAAAAGGAGTTAAGTCTAACAGGGGCACTGTTAGACAGTTTTAATATTTGCAGATATGCTAATTATTGCAGCCGATGAACCATCGAGTGGTAACTGGACCTGAAAACCCAGAGGACGTTTAACAATTGGCTGGATCTAGGCAACCGCGCAGACTACCACTGCCAGCTACGTAAAGTCCTACGTCCGGTGCCTGTGCCCTTTTTGTGAATGTTTTTCTACTGTCTTCAACCCTACATGTTTTTTCCATTTTGTAGCCTCATTACCTGCATTGGCTGAGCAGGTCTTTGTTTGTACAGTTGAATACATCCTTTCCAAGGTCTATTTTTAGACCTTTGCATAACTGAATGCCACAATTCTAGAAAAAGCAGTAAACATCGCTTTCTGCAGGGAGAAATTAACTTTTCTGAAAGCCATAAAGATTGCATGGCAGTTGTATTTTTCCATTTAATTACGATTCAAGATCAAGGCCATTTAAACAAGTTTGATTTTTCTTTAGCATGCCAAAGCACTTTAAGTGCAAGTTTCTGTTGGTTTAACAAAGTCTCATCCCCAAGCCAATTCTGCTTTCAAATCATGGAAACTGTTCAAAGAGAGCACGCTCTACTTAATCTTAACCAAAAGTGCAATAAAATAAATCTCACAAACAAGTCAAGTAAAATCTCTAGCTGCATTACAAAATCTGTACCAAGCACTGAAAACCCAGAGAGGGAAATAGAAACACTGATAGCAGGGTTCTCCTTTAGAAACCTGGGAGATACTGTCTCTTTCCCTGCTCCCTGCCAGCCAAGAGCTCTCGAGCTTGGAGGCTTCACCTAAGGAAAAATAGCTGTAGAGCAAAAAAAATCTTTAGCAACCAATGAGACAGAGCTATCATCTCAACTAACCACTAAGGGCTATTTTCAGGATGGAACAGGAGGACAGGTATCCCTTGGACAGTAAGGATTGAGCTGTGTGGGCAGCAGGAGAACCAGCATGTGTTTTATGGGACTTATCTCTACAGAACCGTCTCGTGCTTTTTCATGCATCCTTTACTCCAGTCAAATCTTAATCTTGCAGGGCGACCGTGCTACTAACAGAATTTGCAACAGAAGAAAAATCCAGTAAACAAACATCTAAATAACACAACAGAAAGGAAGCAGCGAAGTCTCCAAAGCAAGGAGCTCAAGAGGAACAGGGACATAGAGGGGAACAGAGCGCAGAAGCAGCCAGGGGACGTGGCTGTGCGGTAACGTCTCTCTCCATGCCTTGAACAAACTCGGCAGTCTGCACAGGAAGCCACGTACAAGAAGATATGGAAAAAGGAAAGGAGAGTTTCAATAGAGAGTTGAGTTGGACACATTTGCCTTAATCCATTCATCTCCCAGGATGTTAAACCACTGTTAACTTTTTGACTGTAACAGCTTTTGTTCCCCCATCCAGGTTCCTCCCCTAGCTTTTAGCATAATGATTTAAAGGTAGCCTAGGACGATCTGAAGCACGCGTCCACTTTGACATTCAAGTTTCGTAACTTCTACAACTGCCTGGATAATAAACAGATTTACCTTATGTTAAAATAAGTCAAACACTCAACTTACCATCGTTCTACTGACTTCAGTTACCCTGATTTATAGCAACTGACCTGGCCCAGTATTTTCAAGCTCTGGATGATACTACAGAGAAGATGGAATAATTACCGAACAAGTATCCTCTTCAGCAACTGCTGATCTCCTTCAGAGTAGCCAGGCCAGTCCTTCTGCACTTCTTTGTACACACAATCTTTCAGTGTGAAAGTGCTGTCCTTGGCACTCAAATTTGCCACCTGAAACAAAAGTAATACACAAAAAACTGTCAGGGTTTAATTTTCTCACTTCTTCTAACAAAAGAGATCTAAGATGTAGGCAAAATCTCAGCAGACTTAGCAGCAGTGAGCAGTGTCAGAGAGCAAGCAGAGACTTTATACTTCATTTCCTAATTATTTAGATTATTTAATCAAACTGTGCCTTTCCTTTTGCCTTGTCATTGCAACAGTTCATTATGCGTTTCCGGATAGCCTGGAATAGTACAACATCAGTTCATGGAAATACCTGGAAATAAACCCCAGTTGGAACAGGCAGTTCACTTATCATACCCATCCGACAGCTAAAATGGTGCAGTTTATTAGCTGATAGAGGGACTCTTACAGCGATAGCTTAGTTAACAATTGCCAGGAGATAATTTCTCACTAACAAGCCAGTAAAACAGGCGACAGAAAGCTACTTTCTCAAGGAGCTGTGAAGAGAACGCCTTGCAAACACAATGCATTAGGGAGCTTGCAGATTACCCTGTGCAGGTCAGTGCATTAGGATCATCTGCTGGATTTCACAGAGGAGAACTTTTCCGAGGACTACTTCAGGGCAAGAACAAAACCTGCGATTACCAGCTTACAACCCAGGGTTTTACAATAAAGCATTGCACCTAAATCACGTGCTGCAGTTAGCTTGGTGCGCTTGCATGAGCAGCTTTGTGACATTTTATCCAATTCTACCGTGTGTAGTTTCCCCACAAAACTCTGCATGGTGCCTACACGGATAGGAAACACTGCTGGAACTGGCAGAATTGTACTAGAATGGAAACAACTTGTTAAGAGTCTTCCCATTTTAATCAGTCTTTCCACAGCTTGACTGAAAATTTAACTTCTTGCTGCTGGTTACACATCTGAAAAACACAATGTTAGCACAAACCAAAAAGCCCCAATTAAATTTTCACAGATACTGTACTGTCTTAGTGAACCCTACTCAGGTGACTGTAAAGCACTGCAAGTTTAGAAAGAAAACAAAGCCTTAAATTTGGTTTTTTTATAACAGGGATATGGAGGGAGAGGTGCCAAATGCTATGCCCGCAGCTGGGCTGACCAACTGGCAAAGCCACCAACCGCATCTCAGATTCACTGCTTTAGCCGCTCAGTTTGACAACTGTATTGCGCTTGAAAGTGGAAGATGCTTTTATTCAGGCAGTGGAGATACTGCGCATCTGTTTAAGGATTAGCGTGCTCCATTGCTCGCTCCGTTCAGGAGACTGTTGTGCTTATGAATTTCTATTATCCACGCAGCAGTCAGATAGCCTCAGAAAAGCAAGTGAAGGAGTGGAAAGTCTCGCAGTAACTGAAGATGCTGTTAATTCTTCTGCTTTTGCTTTAGGGAGACTATGACCTAGTATTAAAAAATCCATGAATTTAAAAGGAAAAAGCTGCAGAACTAACACAGCAAAGCTCTCCTGATAAGCAAAAAATAAAAAGCACAGTTATCAGTTTACATGACGAACACTTTGTTTTTCCTTTCAGTTCTGTCAGCTTTCCAAAATCCTGAGCCAAAATACAAGAAGAATTTGAGCTGTGTTTTACATTTAGATATCCCGGTAAACATGCCCAAGAGACAAAAGCAAAGCCAGGCTCTTTTACAAAAACTCTCCGAGAATCTCTCCGGTTACTGCCTCTTTCTACAGCGGGAGATAGCTGCTCGGCAAGGCTTGTAGCCCAGGCAGCAGAACAACTCGGATTTTCTCTGCACAGAGGCGGAGAGCTGCTACCTCCTTGTTTTGCTGGTGCGGGACTCTGCAAGCTCCACCCCAGGCCTCCCAAAAATAGAAACCTTGCAAAATGAGGCAAAAAGGCCAGCAGGAACACAGAGTCCTACGAGAGATGCAAGAGTACAACGAAACCCACACCTAGACGTATTTAGACATGTAGCTTTCACGCAGCCTGTAATTTTTAGCTTATCTGTGTCTGCTTGTGGATGGGAGACCTGGTAGTGCTGAAAGGAGATTAAGTTTACGAGCAATACATTTACAGCCAAATCAGCATTTAGCCCAATCAGGCTGACACTGCCAACACTACCACTTGCCTGCTAGGGGTTTGTGAGAGCATCAATAAAAAGTGATTATCAGAAACAGTATTTCTAGTATTAAACATATTTATAGCATTCAAAAGGGTGCTCAAAAGAATTCTAGCGCTGCTGGAAAATTAAGGGCTACAGCATTAAAATCTAGGGAAGGAGCAAGTTGTGCCAACAATAACTCCATTTTCAATATGACCTGCCCTGTGCCCTTGGACAAATTAACTCCTCGCTGCCTCATTCTTTTCAGCTATGGAAAGGAGTTAAAAAAAAAAATCCAATGCAGAAGAGGGCAGCTGCAGCATTTAAATAAATAACCATGATGTGTTTGCACTGCGAGAGCAATAAAGGTATTTACTGCAATTCCTAAAATGGCACCTTCAACATGACTCAAAGTGTTAAGAACTGATTCAGCTTGGAGACAGCTTTCACACTTGACATACAAATAATACGCTTTGCAAGAAGCTGCATGATCTTCACACTTAACCAGTTGCACTTCTAAGCAGCAAAGGCATGGGTCTGAACAACGCAAAGACGTAAAGCTTCGTGGAGAGGGATATATTCTTCCTTCACATAGGAAACGTTACA
The DNA here is from genome assembly GCA_008921705.1 of Burhinus oedicnemus. NCBI lineage: Eukaryota > Metazoa > Chordata > Aves > Charadriiformes > Burhinidae > Burhinus > Burhinus oedicnemus. Next base: position 758,567 of record VFFE01007692.1, on the reverse strand, counting down.
TATATGAATCTAAAACATGTTCCTTTATGTCCATGTTAATAAAAATATATAGACTAGGTTTATAGGTTATAACAATTCAGACAGCTCATAGATGCTCTGTTAGATAATTCTCCCCATGACCAACCAAAAGGGTTCCTCTTAAAGTGACTGATCTGGTGAACTGAAATCATACAGCTTAGTTGCATACACCTAAACCGAGGTGTACAGGCGAGAGGCTTCTGCTATCTCGAGCAAAATAGCGACGTGATTTGCAAACTTCTGTCAGACACAGCCTTTAGAGAAACATTCAGCTGCAGCTTTGAGATACACAGGTTACGTTCAGGCTAATACAGAAGGTACTACCATTCTGAGAAGACATTTCCCTTTACCTAAATCGTTGCCTTCATCAGAGTACAAACCTGTTGCAGAAGGTTGTCCAGCAAATCCTTGTCCTGCTGAGAAAGTCCATCCTTCTGCAATCTGAGAATAAGTTCAGGTTTCTTATAAGGCTTTAGTGCCAGTAAGTGCACAACCCTATCTTTGAAGGGTCTCTGAGAAATCGCACTATTGCCTCTCTTTATTGCACTGGCAAGGTTGACTGGCGTTGGGCGCTTCCTGGAGGGAACAGCATCGGAAGCTCCTGGTGCAGGTTTACGCACCTGAACCTTTTTGCCTAAAATGAGATGAGAATAGTGAACTGCAGCAGTCACCTTGCAAAGGCCAGTGGTCTGTCAACATGTATATGGAGTTCATTACACCAGCTGAAGTGCCAGAAGATGACAACGAAGGACAAACACAACCAGCACACCCCATCCGTTCCGATATGCCGCCGGAACGAGTATCCCATGAGTTTTATGATTCACGACAAGCTTGCAATAAGTAAACAGCAACAACAAGCTCTGGAAACCTGAGTATTATTGGCCACAAGCTTACATAAAGCTCTCTTTGTTTGCCAGCTTTTCATTTATCCCAAGTGCATGGATCCCCATGGTTAATCTAACCATTTTTTCCCTCCCCATGAGAAGAAAATTCTGCATTATTATGTAGAAGAGTCAAAATATGGAGTGGAAACACCAGAACTGGTCAACGAGCGGCTCCCTGCTGCTGATCTCAGCAAAAACGCTACTCCAGCAGATGTTTCTGCTTTTAGAACAATAGGAACTTTATGGGGCTAGGTCCACCTCCCTTCCCCCCGCCAAACACAGCCACATGAATGGGGTCTAACACTGACACATTAGCCTATTCATTAGTGTGCTGTCTGTTCTAATAGAATAACCCCTTCTACATTGCAGGAAAAACTGCTTCGCCCTCCAACTACATTTACATATACGTGAGAACATAAAGTTGTCTCAAAAGTTCATCTCCAGCCCTCAGAGGCAGCTTCCTCAACTCCATCGCAAATGTGGTTCTTGCTTCCTGACAGCATTATACAAGAATTCATTTTTCCCATCCCTGCTGAAAAACAGCTTTAACTAGAACCCTCACACAAGTCCCACATCACTCACTAAAGCACAAATCAAAGAATTTTACTATTTTGAATACAGAAACAGGACAAAGCCAGGTTCCTGCTACCACAGGCGAAACCAGCAAATCGAAAAAGAAAATTTCTAGGTTCCAAGGTCTAATAGAGGGAGATGCAATCAATAATCACTTCGGTTCAAGAAAGTGACCTTCACTAGGACAAACAACATCCAGCATTTCCTGCAGGAATTTTGGAGGTTTATTTCAGCACGGCAGTTCTCCACTGCTAGGAAGCAGTGTTTTCATCTGAGTCATCTGAAGATATTGGTGATTGTCTGCAGTGTTTATTTTACTGAAATGTAGATTGCATAACTGAGTCCCCATTTCCTGGCTTTTTATTACGCACCACGCTGATGCAAGTAAGTACAACCCATGGTCGGCAGGGCTGAGTTAAGGCAAGAGGGAGAAAAACAACAATTCACATGTTAAGCGTCCCAAAATTCAGAGGTCAACTGGACTTCATTTCCAGAAATGGGACAAGAGAAGATTCGTCAGCTTTCTAGAACTCCCTTAACTCTTGCCAGGTCATGAACAGCAAAAACACATCGGGACATTTCCACTTCAGGCTGGAGCCAAAATGCGCAATGATAGGAAAAGAAAAAACTAAGTTAAGCCAGAACACAAAGTCTTTAAAAATATTTATACATGTGCATATATATAGATGTATACACACACACACATTTAGTGTATACATAAGCACACACATGCCCCTTACAGACGTACGAGCTATCTATTTACATATATATTCGTTCAAGTGTTAGTGCACATCTATACTGTTCTGTTGATCTCCAGTTTCAACGTTTCATATAAATTCTTCCACATCTGAGCTGCCTGGAATGACTCCACTGACGCTGAAGTGCTGAGCTCCGTGTTCTCATGGAAATGCGAGAGCCAGCCTTCTGCCCCCAGACTGGCCTGCAAGGCAATCAGCTGCTGGTGCTGGCACACCAAATACGTGCGTATCCCACAAGAGGACTGTCCTTGCCCAGGCTCTTCCTTCTTGGACCGGTGCTTTCCTCCTGTCTTAAAGACTGACATCTTATCTATGCAGCATGCGCTCCGCTGCTTTTTATATGGTTGTACCTCCACTTCAGAGCGGTAAACGTTTTAGCAAGAGTATTTCTAAATCAAAAGTTTTGCTCTGTCTTTCCGGGAAGCAATTTGTTTTGAGAATCTTCTCCCTTGCAAGCCTAACAACTTCATCCACTTACTGTAATGTTCTCAAATATAAGCTAAACAAAATAATCTTCTAGTCTACAGGAAATCAATGCATTTCCTTCCTGATTACTATCTTATTTCTCAGCTTTGAGCACTTGGCTGATAAAACAATGAGTCAGGGTCAGTTCTACATTTTGCAACTCACCATTCTCATCACAGACATCCTCTGAGAAGAGCCGGGCTACAGATCACATGGGCTGCAGAAAAAACAGTGGCTCAAAAAACCCCAAAACTCTGCTTTCTGGTTAATGTTTGCACCCTAAGTTGTGAGCAGACTGAGGTTAAGCAGGGACCTGAGCCCAAAGCTAGGTCTCCACAGGCTCCTTCTGGAGCCCACTGATATTTGCCACAGTTTTATTTCCTCCCTTAAGATCCTCCTTTCACTGTCACAATAAGATGGTTTGTTTAAGGCTGCAGTCAGCAGCGCTGCTTTAGTCTCTTTGTTGATTAACACAAGCACTCTGCTGTGTGCATCCTAGCTGCTGCATGTTACGGTCTCAAGCTCAGGCACACACCACACGGGTGACAACAGGAGTGATGCATTTTAGGTGACTTTGCTAGGAGCGCAGACCCTTCTGATGGATCAGCAGTATGCTCTTGGCATCACTGCATGACAAACATGAAATAACGCCAGAGAGCGATGCGACTGCACACAGACAATCCCCAAAGGCCACGCAAACACCACCACACATGTTCTAGGGTGAAGATGGAAGCTGTGAGGGAGGAGTTACAATACAAGGAGAGCAGCACCCTAACAAATCAGACACCCATAAGGAACTACTTGTTAAAGACTTTCACGGTCAAGCAAAACACATGTCAGTGTTTGACTTCAGAAGCTAGGGGAGACACCCCCCTAAATCAAGTTGGTGCTTACCTACGTATCTCCCCCCAGGTTTAATGACTATAGCGCTCCGGCTGCGAGTCTCCTCCTCTGCCTGTGCCATGCTTTGCCTTGCCTTCTGGTAGGAATCATCAGTAGCGCACACGGTGATTTTATCCTGTATGCTTCCAAGGCAATCCAAATGGATGTTGCCATTGCTGCAAAAGAAACACAATGGAAAACATACTCTCAACACTGCAAACGGGCACAACTCTTGTCACTGGGGAAATAACTGAGCTTGCATTACCTAAATAACAGGCAGGGACAGAAAGAAGCTGAGAAAGGTAAATAAATTATTCTCTGAGTGCCCCCTTACCCAAGTTTACACATATACACAGGCAAACAGAATAGAAAGACTCTAAAAAGAAAGAAGACTTACTAAGTTTTGTTCAAGTTTATTAGGGGAAGGATTCTACAGAAGAGGAGGTAAAAAAAGGCTACATTTTCTTTTGCTGTACCACTCACCTAGATACATACTGCTGGATACAGTCAAAGCTTCCTTGGGGGCTGTCCTTGCCAATATTTGAAAGGTAAAACGTGAAAGTCCGCACTTCCGTAGGTCGATCAGGCCTTGGAATTGCAATGTGCTGTTTGGAAGGAGAAAAATATTGGTCACTTGGGTAGCCCACACTAAGACAAAATTCAATTCTTCTGCAGTCACTATGCTTTTAGCCATTTTGCAACCCACTACCAGTAAAGCACGTGGATTACTGCAGAGGAGACTGTGAAGAGCAAGAACGTACAAGGAGGATTCAAGTTAGCAAAACTATATGCACTGAAAAGATAAAGTAACAGAGGTAGACAGATGGAAAGAACAGTGAAAAAGACAGCTATGTCTGCAACAGAACACAGATCTGAGCTGGCGGCTTGCTGCCTTTCAAAGCAGAGCCCACAATAATCTTGTTCTAGGAATCTGACCCAATTCTATTGATTCAGGCTCAAAACAGACTTGCTACCACTGTTTATACTCAATTTAAAGTGCTTGAGGCTTGTTTCTTTAGAATTAGTGATCCAGCACTAAACATAGTACAAGCCAGGTCACTAGGTAGTATGCTTATTCTTTTTTAAGAGATTATAATTCCATAACGAGATTTCATGGCTCACAGTAGAGTGTGACGCTGCTGCTAAATTAAATATTTAATCAAGCATTAAGTGTGCTCTGCAGACAACTCTACAGCGATCTGCATTGTTTTTCTCCCCCTAGCCATTCATTTTTCAAAAGGGAAAACTGTTTCCCCTCTGCGTTCAAGATCCAACATAAATCTCAGCATCCGAGCTCTACTATCACATCAATATTTGATAATTAAGATGGCTTCCAGAAAATGAGACAGAAGGAACATCAGCTTCAACCTATTTTAAGGCTACACTCTACCACACAGATTTATATTTACCCAGATTGCCACATATATGCACAAAATATATATGCCTAGCAAACCAGCTTGTGGCATCCACGTATGACTGTGCTGCGCAGAGATCACTGCTGGTACAGAAGGGTTTCTAGGTGGTTTCCCCTTGACCTCAGACATCTACAGCAGCCTGGAAACCCACTGCATCTGTGCCACTTTGTTAAACCACCGGGACCTTCTCAGAAGCGGCAAGAAACGCTTCTGGGACCCGCATCCAGCTGAGCCACTGCAGCATTTTCCATTTACTCTCTGAAAAGACCCGCTATCCTCCCACCAGCCCTCGAAACAGCCTTCCCTTCTTTCGGAATGGCAAGCCAAGAGACTTGAGCGATACAGGAGGACGAGTTATCCCCCACACAGTCCCAGAATCTGGATCTAAAAATACTTGGAGCAGATTTGGTGGCGATCCGGGCAGCGCTGACCCTCCGGCAGCGGCAGCTGAGCCCCGTTATCTCCCCTGCCAAACGTGCGCCGCAGCCTTGAGCCCTTAATCTGGTCCCGGCACCCTCTGCCCCCACCCACCCAGAACGAATAAAATTCTCTTCTGCTTTACAAGCCAGCTGAGAATATGCACCAAGTCAAAGTTATGTAAACAGTAGATTGTGGGTATTTTACAGTTGGCACTGTTAATTCCCCGGGAACGGGGCGAGAAGGTAAATGCAACAGGTCTGTTCAGCTGCGTGTTGGGGGAGCGAGCTGGGCGGCACGCGACAGGTTTGTAAAATAAAACCCGGAGGATGTAACCAAATCTTATATTCAACGTACTAAAATAACTCGCTTCTAGCTCCTCATTTACCATTGTGAAAAACGGCTGCTCCGAGAGCCCCAACTTTGGCATTTTTGTAGAGTTTCTGCAGCTTCTTCAAAGGCCGTAAAATGAGACAGGAGCGAGAGTCGCTTTAGCGTTAAGTGCTCGTTCCAGTACTGAAAAGTGTAGCATATGCAAACTGGCCGTTATCTAGGAATTATTTTTAGCTGAAACAGAAGGTTTCTCAAGCCACCAAATCAGCATGGTAACTGCTTTGAGGGAGCCCTAATTTTGGTGCTGAGTATTACACCAGTAACCAGAGACACTTAAAAATAGCTCAGTCCAGATGTGACTTCTGCTTTTTTTTCTTTCAAGTAATATTCATCTGTGTACAGCTCACGCTCAATGGCAATTTCACCTTCCTCTATTAATACCAGCACAAGTTCATCCCAAGAAACGGGGCAAAACGTCATATTTTCCAATCACGTAAAGTTGTTTTGCTCCTCAGTCATATTTAAGAAAGCTGCATGAACATACATGTATTTGACACCTGATGGGGTTTTTGTTCCTCCCCATTTCAGTTCTTCCCCTACTCCCCCCATCTCAGCTCCCCCTCCCATTAAGCACCTGCAAATTTGACCCAACCTAGGCTCTAATTCTGCATATGCTTTTACCGAAATAGAAGCATCTTCAGCCTTTCTTGCAAAGTTACGCGCTCCGACTACCACCGTTTGTAACGCTTCAGTACTCAGGCTCTTAAATTCTAATTTACATGCAGGTTGAAACAAGCAAAATGCTCCAGACTCCATAGAAACTCACAAAGCTATCCAAGAAAATCCCGTTCATGATGAAAAACTAACTAACAGGTGCTGCTTTTAAACAATATCCAGATAGTCCCACTTCAGCATCTCAAAGCAGAGTAACACACTGCTAATTACAACCTAGTTACTACTACTGAAATTCTGATTATTGCACAGATTATTGCACTGAAAAAGTAAGTAACAAGACTAGCATTGCTATAAAGACATGCATCCTAAGGCAAAGATCATTTACAGTCCACAGTTTACCAAAACTCTCGTGAGATTCGATCCAGACCAGGATCCAGGCAGGAGGTTTTGTCCCCTGTCACCGAAACAGCTGTTTTATTTGGAGCTAGAACCACCGACATCCTCTTTCCAGCACCTGGCCGACAGAGCTGCCACCTCGCTGACCCTGTGTTTTATTCCCGGCCAGTTCCCTTCTCTGCTTAATTAGAGTATTAATCATGAAAGTTTTCTGTGTATTAGGAGCTGAGAGTATCCTTGACAGCATTCATTAGACTAACACTGGGAATAGGTAAAAAGAGACATGGACACAGTAATTTAAAAGCCCCACAAATAATGAGATTCAGCAGGTCAGCAGACTTCTAGAGAATTAAATTAAGGAAGCAGAAGTTTGTTTTAAACTCTTATTTTGTGTCCTGCCTCCCCCAATCAAGTACTTTTGAGTTTTTCCTTCTTGTGAGAGGGATATTGACACAGAAGAGTCACACTACTCAAATCTCGTACCACTGGACACTGCTTGAAATCACGTTCTGACATTGGTGCGACACACAAAAATTACCACCCTCAAAAGTTAATGGGGAATCTTCTCCATGGCAACATTTACTAGGAAGTAAAATAGGAAGGCAACAAATTGGGGAATTAAGGTATCGTGGAAGAAAGTGCATTCCAAATATAAATAGCTAAACAAATACATTTTTATGTCATCATCTGAATTTCAGAGCTTGTTAAATTACTGAAATTATCTTTTCAGCCCAATTGATAGGAAGCTCACTAGAAAGTATTTAAAGCCCTGCCGTCGATTCCTTACGGCAGGGCACAATTGTGACATATACAAGTACTACACTTAAAACCAGATGGTTACGCAGCTGCCAGCTTCTTGTCATACCCAGTAAAAATAATAATAAAAGGACAAAGAGCTCTTTCTATCTGCCCCAATTGAACTGGATCTCGCTTTCTTCAAAGCTCTACCTTTGGCCTTTACTCGACAGTGCAATTAATTAAACAGCTGAAAACGAGGCAAGCGGAGGTCAGGTCTGTGCTGCCAACATCCTCCTTCCACCCGCACGGCCCCAGCGCCGCTTGCACTGCTCAGGGCTCCACGCTTCACCCTTTAAACGGCATCATCCGATGCAACCGCGCGGCTTCGCTCCTTTTCCATCCAACCCGGACTGTAATTACAGGTGATTGGCACCTCTTTCACCAAAAACACTTCTGTGGAAGTTAAGGGCTCAAATATAATTAAGCGCATGAAATATTTATTTTTGATTATTATAAGGAATTGCATAATTTTAAAATATTTTTAATTTTTATAAGGAACTGCATCATTTTAAAATGGGGTTTCTTTAGGTTAACCTGAAAATGCCCGAGTCTGTATCGCGTCCACGTGAAACCCACCACAAGGAGCGCCTGGCAGCTGAGGGCGGTGGAGCGTTTTAAGCCGTTCTGATTCATTTTGCTGCATTTCCTTCGAGGAGGAAGGTTAAGTAAGAGAAGAGGCATTTCTAGAACTTCAGCAGCTTTACAGGAAAAGTTAGGTGTAGATCCTCTCAAGGTGCTCTCCAAAGGGATGGGGAAGCGCTTGCAGTCTTTGCAGCCTCTTTATTACATGCAAAGCTGTTTGATCATCTAATAGCAACAAATCATGCACCTTTAGAAGTTTTCCTTGCCACTTGCTTATAACTCTGCCAAACTTCAGTTGCAGATTTTTATCTTAGCTTTCTTGCTGAGCTTTCTGGGAAGTTTAATTGTAAACAAAGTAAAAAAAAACCTGGAAATTGCTCCTTTCTTTATTTCCCAGCACAAAAAACTTTGTATTTTTCTTCTTAACTTACAATAACAATCATGTCTTTCCTGCTATGTTTTGTTAGAGTACTATGGACCTAGTGAGACTAATATCACAAGGTGAAATATGGGCAAGAAGCGTGCTAGACTTTAGTGCCTACTTGATTCAAGCATTTTTTAAAGTTTTATTGTGCCCTCACAAAAAATTAAGAAATTATTTACAGCTCAGTTCAGATTCTTGAAAAAAAAAAATTAAATTCCCCTTCCTTTTGCAGAGCAAAGTTAAACACACACCTTTTTGTATCTAAAAGGTATATAAATGACATTTTTAAAGTTCTCTGAAGAGTTGCATTACTTTACCAGAAACACTGCCAATTAAATCTCAACCTTGTCAGTCACCGGCATGACAGACGGTTTCAAGCATCTATAAATATCTTGGGCGAGTTCAGTCATCAGAACGTAAATTAAAGAAATAAAACTCCTAAATATAAAAAACTTTTGATACTCACAGAAACTGCACAGTTTAGACGTGTGTCCTGGTTTGAGGTAAAACAGGACCAATTTTGTGCATATTAAATAAAGCTTCGGTACAGTCGTAGCAGCCTCCGAGCACTGCTACTGTCAATATTGTGTACCCATAAAGTCTTGCACCAAGTTTTACTGGGCTTGGCGCGGCATTCCCTCGGGACACAGGGGAGGTTTCCATGGAATTGCTGCACCCACCATAGTACTGCCCTCAGTGAACTTTCCTTTCCCTTGTCCTACCCAACAGCCTGGCCTTATAAAACTCGGTTTCGCCACCAGCAGCACTGGCAGCACTTTTGCACTGCTGTGGATTTAGCAAGGTTAGAAAATAAAGAGGGGCAGGGGGGGAAAGTTTTGCGAGAGGGAGAATCCACACGGATCAATGAGCAAACGCTCCTTCTTGGAGCACATCTGCATGTGGCATCTCTCACTTTCAGAAATCAGAGCATCCCTCTTCAAACTGGAATAGGACAGACACACAGAACACACGCCTCACTCACATTAATTGTATCAGCCAAGAAAGAACTTTCCAAGGCAACTCGCACACAAACTTACCCCTTGGCTTCCTTGAAACTGGATTACTGGTTTTGATGTCACAGCATCCTACAAAAACAAGTGGAAAAAAAAAATTACCTTAGAGAAATTTAAAGCTCCAACATTCACTGCCAAAAAATACTCAGCTTGATTTTTCACCTATACTTTTTTTTTTAAAGGAAAAAGTTTCAGAATTTCTAGCAAGAAAATACAAAACCTCCCGAAACAGTGATATGCACCTAGAAAAGGGATAAAACTGTAACCAGCGGTGACTTCACTCTTGAAAGTCATCAACCCTTACTTCAGAGAAAGAAAACCTCCGAGATGATACCCGGATGGACCCACTGTGTTCCTTCCTGACCCCTAAGCCACATTTCAGGCACAGAATAGCTTTGCTGTGTATCGTCAGTGCTTAAGTTGAGTTTTGAGTTAAACAGTGGATATTTGAGGGGAAAATTTATTACAGTTGTAGGTCTGAGAACATGCTAAGCAATTTTTTTTTCCCAACGGAGAGCTGGCAATCCATTGGAAAAGCAAACTGCAACTTCATTGCAGAATACCGTTCTGATGTTGCCCATTTCAACAACTGGCCTCTTCCTCCATACTAATTTGCTTCCATTTCAAGGAGTCACACTCCCGCGAGCTTTAAAACCCCTGAAATCTGCTCACGGGAGAAACAGCGCTGAATTTCAGCCTTTTGGCACCATGATTGCACTTTTTGCTTTGCTGTGATTTTACAAAGATCGCAAAAGCTTTGGAGTTCAAACCCTTACCTGAGGTTTCAACTATAGGGAAAGAAGTAACGTGCAATCCAAACCATGCTGAATTTTTATTTCTTACGTTTCAGGAAAATTGTGGTGGTATTGGGTTTGGGGTTTTTTTTTTTCCCCTTAAGTCACACAAAACATTCCAAGCCACACTAAGAGACACCCTCCTGCAGGACAGGAGTTGTGCTCCATGGGCTGGAAAAACATGCTGGGGCTGGGATCCCCTCGTGATGCCTTCTGACGGGACAGAAGAATTTACAAATAGGCTGAAATGTCGTTTAGGAGTGAGCACGCTGCCACGCATACAGGAGACACGTTTCAATGGGAAAAAGCGCCAAGAGGAGTTTAGGAGACAAAGTCCAAACGGTGCATTTGCATTGTCCTTTTTTTGCATCACCGCCATCTCCCGGCATTATAACAATCCCATCGACTTCCACAGGATTCCAGAAACAGACATTTACATTTAGCAGCAAAAGAGTTAACAGCTTGAAAGCCCATTAAAGTTTATCATCTCTCATAAAACCTTTCCAAACGCTTTCAGCCCAGGAGTGAAGAATCTAAGCCACAATACGCTGACATTAACAAAAAAATAAATAAATTCCCTAGCAGGAAAATCTCCTTCTAGCACAGATGAATAAGCTCACAGCAAGACACGCTCTCCAGAGCCTTTTAAGAGCCCATCCAATACGATTTAACAGATCTGCATCACACCCTAAATTGTTACGAGATATTTATGACGGTGAGAAAAGCAAGAATATGCTTGAAGCTGACAGCACCCACTCTGTGTTGTACAGCGAGTTTTATAGACCCGAAACAACCTTTATAAAGAAACAATAAACAACATCTTGCTCTACGTACAGAGATCACCGAATTCCTTGAGTGCCACGACACTGCATACCACAGCACGCTGTTCATCGACAGGCTGGCCAGCTTTTTGTTCAGGGTGTCAGCATGTACTGTGCAATGTGTCCAGAAATTCATACAAACATACTTGAGCAAACAAGCATTTGAAACATTACAAAAAAAATCTGGATTAAAAAAAAAAAATTGAACGTGGATCTTGGTACAGCTAACGACGGATTTGTGAAGTTTTGCAATTAATTCTGGAAAATTACTTAAGGTAATATGAAGCACGTAAGTAGAATAACGAGGCAGTAACAATATAAAAGTACTGTTACACAAATCAGGACAAGCTTTAATTACAGAACTTATAAATTCCCTAATCTACATACAAAATGGTTTGAAGTTAAAGGTTCAATCTCAAACTTAAAAATGAGTGTTTGTGCGAGTTAAACAGCAAACTTTAGCTTTATTTCCTGGAACTCCCGAAACCCAGTGTTTCTAGGCTCCCGAGCTGCGTGTGCCATGGCACTGTGGGGTTCTGTGATCCGCCGTGTGGGAATATCAGTGTGCTAACTCCCTGTTAGGCTCCACAGGAGGGGTGGCAGGGAAGAATTGGATTCTGAAGGGTCATCGCACCATCGGCGTTCCCCGTTTTGGGAGAGAAGGGGAAGGCTCTTGGCTTCTCAGCACCACCACCCCTGCACAGGCACCGCGTCCCTTCTGCTGATGCCCAGCTCCTTGGCTACGGGTCGTTTGAGAACGCTCATGGAAGAACACCACACACGCACACCCTAACCTAATTAAGGATATGAATTTAAGTACTTTTATTAGATGAAATTAAATTCCTGCATGGACACCTTCATTCAGAATAAAAGCAGACAGACAAATTAAGCTAAACCAATTTAAGACTATATTTCAATTCATAATTTCAGTTCATTTGGATTAACTTTCCTGAATGTTCTTGTATGGACTAAACCCAATTTTAAAGAGTTCTTGCTACCATTTCCAAAATCCCTCCATCATCTTCTAAAGAGTCACCTGATTTTCTTCCCTAGCGATGCCAAGACAGGGAACTTCCTTCGTTACAGTTTCCTAGAAATGCCATCCCGCCCACCTTTAGTGGGAATAAGGTCTTTCCGTCTTTCTGCCTTTCTTTCTAATTAAAGAAGTCATCTCCTCGGCCCTAGGGCAGGACCCTGGTACTGCTGCAGGTACAGCTCTGCCTTCTCCAGAGCACACCAGCTCGTAGGGTTCAGTAAATCTTTGGTACATCAAGGATGCTGATGAAACCTCACCTTTGCGCTTAATTAAGAGGCAAAACAAGACAGATCTGTCCGAGCAACCGGGCCACCTGCACGGCCCAAGCATCTTCCAGCTAACAAATTCTAGCTTTACTCCTCCATGAGACTCACTATATTTAGGAATAGCTACTGGAAGCTGATTAGGATAAAGACAAAAAAAAAAATCTAAGCAAGAAAACAACAGATCAAGGGTATGTAGTGATAGGACAAGGGGTAATGGCGAGATTTAGATTAGATCTCAGGAAGAAATTTTTCACTATGAGGGTGGTGAGACACTGGCCCAGGTTGCCCAGAGAAGCTGTGGCTGCCCCATCCCTGGAGGTGTTCAAAGCCAGGTTGGACGGGGCTTGGAGCAACCTGGTCTGGTGGAGGGTGTCCCTGCCTATGGCAGGGGGGTTGGAACGAGATGATCTTTAAGATCCCTTCCAACCTAAACCATGATTTCTATGATTCTATGTTCACCTCTGCAGTTAACACACTCATCCATAACGGTGACAGCACTGCTTAAGAGGTCCCAGCGTGAATGAGCACAATTGCTGGGACCTGTGGGACCAGAGAACAAGAGACTGCCATGCAAGAGTCACCAATTTCTACACTGTGCATACACCAAGAGCAAGCAAAGCCCTTTCAAACACACCTCCGACGCATGAATTACTTGTCTGCTGGTGCTCGCTATTGTTTCAACAAAAGGCTTCCTGACGCAGGACTGAAAGGTTAGCAAATCATTACGTCTTCACTGCTTGCTAGTTCCTACAAGGGATCTCCGAGAAAATGCGTCAAGCTTCCTCCCATCTCACCGTAAGAGAAAATGAACTGTTTTAACAAACCGGAGAGTCCTTCCTGCAGTCGAACTCACCCGTGCCCCAAAGCTCGATAGGAATAACTTCCAAAGGAACATCCCAACTGCAAACACCTGGCTGTACTTCTCCAAGACCCACCCAAGCTTTAATCACCAGCTTCACCGTACCTACCTGACCTGCAAACAGACCCTCAAAATGAGCCTGCACAGACCCCAGTTATGTTGGGTGACAATACAGCATTTTACTCCATAAAAAAAAATAATTAAATAATCTCTTATTTGCTATCTGGCAAGAGCATTTCCATGTTTCTGTGCCCAGTTCGCCGCCTTCCATAGCTCCTGTTGTATTTTTCGGGCACCGTGGAGAAATAAAGCAGCAAGCTTTCGGACACTAAAGCTCTGCTCTGGGCCACCGACAGGAATCAAATCCCACAGACCCAAGTGCTTTTTCTCAGACGGTTCTCCAGATACCGTCAGATGATTTCACAAGTCATGAGATCAAACCGAAAACTCATCCCCAAAGCTCCCACAAAACATTTGTCTTTTATTAGCATGGTATTATGCTCATCTTCATCCTCTAGCTTCCCCGGGCCAGAGGAGAGCTAGGAACCCTTACGACATGCTCTCAAAGCTCACAGAGGTGAGGGCAACGTGCAAACCGTTCCTCGCACCTCAGTACTCCAGATCTGGCACCTGGAAGCTTGAGTAAAGAGTAGAAGGAACTAGAAAGTGTCAATAAAACACACAAAAATGGAATGTTATATATCATATATAAAGTGATATAGACTAAAATACTTTATAATATATTACTTTTTATGATCAAAGCTGGCATGAGGTTTTAAAAACATTTAGGGGAAAAGCTGGGTGGAGTGTTCCTACACAGGACCAGAAAGGACATTTGAAATCCTCAGGTCAAGTAACCAGCTGGAAACTTCCCCGTTTCTTCAGGGAAATACAGATAATTAAAGAATACGTTGTTTCGAGAAGTTCTGTTATGCCTTTACTGGAATTTATACTGGAGGCAGTGTTATATGGAAAATATTTGCCTATACTTAGTATCGGTGTATTTGTCTGTTTTCTTGAATGTTAAAAGTCACAAATGCCGAGCAAACAGAGCAAATGAAAGCTTACTCTTATTTATGTTGGAACAAGGGAATTATTTTCAGAATTTAAAGCTTCTTGCAAACATTTAAAATTAGTAGCAAGAATTCCAATAAATATACAGAGAAACTATAAAATCATGCTAACCCCGAGGCTGGCATTAATGGGGACATTTTGAACTATCACGTGCAATTCCAGCCAGGTAAAGCACCTCAGAAGCCAGTTAGAAAAATGTGAAGAAACAGAAATTGCTTCAAATTCATAAATTGCAGACTTGCTGATACCCCAAACTTGTCGAAGTTCCCCTTTAATTCTTTGGTTATGACTAGTTTATGTCTCTTTTGCCCACGCAGCATGGTCCAAATATAGGCATACTCCCTCCTCTACTTCCTCTGTCTTCTCAGCACAGCTGGGCAAAGGATGAAAAAAAAGGGTCAGATCCCAATGCGGGAGGATACTGGGTTCAGGCAGACCTGGACGCTTGAGAAAAGGTGTCCTTGCAGACCCGAGAAGAACTTCATGATTTAGATTTCCACCTACATTTTTGTTTTAAACACATCACGCAGACTTCGAAAGGTAAAACAGAGACCAAACCGAAAGCAAATATATCCAGTGTCTCGTTGTGACAGACTCGCAAAAGACACCTCGGAGTCCCAAAGTTCATTAGTAGTGAGATCTATAAATCCCAAGGGAAATAAATACCTCTGAATATACCCACAACAACTCCAAGTGACTCTGTGTGAAGTTTACTGGCAGGCAATTAGCCAAAGCTGGCCCAAGAGAGAAGCACTGCACAGTAGGTAGACACAAGAGACTTCTCCCAAGACGTTCCATTTTTTCAAGGCTTATATTTACCTCCAACCAGAAACAACAGCAATAAAAAGTCTCCCGAATATTCTTTTTTTATGTCACATCTATTACTTATGGAATTAAAATACAGTCTCCCTGCAACACAATTTCCATCTGCAATTTAAGGCCTCCCAACAATCATTTGCAGTTGAGGACACCAACAGCCTGCAGATGGGATCGAGTCTGCTGAGACTGAAAATTATAGATCCTGTATAATTTTTGTTGACCTAAACTACAAAGCCTTCCAGACCTTTTTATACTTACATACGCCTCGGAGACAAGCTACTGGTTTTGCTATTCAAATACCATTCTCAGGGAAGGAGTCTTGGAAATTCCATGTAAATCCACAATCATTGAAGCAAAAGCTTAGATTTCTACTCAAGAGCGGTGCCAGCGGCCACGGCAACAACGGGCAGCCGCCGAGGTGAGGAACACAGCCATGGGGATGCTTCTGGAGGACCCAGGGGTCCCCGCATCCTTCCCAAGAGGGGCCCCTCCGCGCAGGAGCAGCGCGGCACTGCGGGGTGTGACGGGCATTCCTGGGGCCGCGACCCCCAAATTCACTGACCTACACGTTTGTTCGCTCCTCCTCTCTGAGATTACCCCGTTCATTACTCTGATGAGCGAAGTGTTGCCAAATGATGAAACCGCATCCGTCTGCTGGGCCCAGTTCCCCACTCTTCTACCCCGTTTTCCTCTCGCCAACATTTAAAAAAATAAAAATATTTGTTTGGGGTAGAAGTGAGTACCTGAGCTTTTAATACAAATAATTTTTAAAAAGGTGCTTTTGATGAAGGTTTAGGAGCTGGAGACTTACCAATTACTCTGTGAAACTGTAGTTTGTACTTATTACAATCTATGATTTGCCTAATAGGCATTAATGGATGCATATTATCACTGTAGTATTAAAGCACCGACTAGTCCGAGCCATAACACAGTGCAAGCAGCAAAAAAGATAAAGAGCTTTTATGTCAGCCAAAATGCTAAGCTGTACATTTTAAAGTTTTAATTGCTAAACTGCAAAATACATACTGGCTTCCTTGTTTATAATTGCATAATTTTAAGTGGGCTATTACAGCACAAACGTCACTTCCTCAGTAGTTTAACTTTCCACGGTCAAAACCCAAGAGATAGAAGATAGAAAAAAAAGATAGATTTTTCTATCTACAAGACAGAAAAAAAGTTTTATTAAAAATGTCAGCTCAAAAAAACACTTGACATTAGTGAAACTGTGGCTGAGTTACAGAATTTTAACATTTGCGGCTCCTTATTAAGGAAGCGTCGTAAGCATACAAAATTTTACATCACTACACAATCTGAGCATCAAAGACACCGGCCCACTTGAAATATAGAAAACCACTACCTTTGAGTAAGGTTAGAGAGTAAGACACATGATTAAGTTGTTTTTTTTTTTTTAAAAAAAAGTGTAGCCTAATTGAAATGCTTTGTGCCTGCAATGTAAAGCAGAAGCTCAGTCCCTAAATGGACAATAGCTTGTATCAGCAAACCAGAGAGCAATTAAACTCCACTGTCATCAAGATGTCACCCCACAGGCACGAGAGCTGAGCTAGCCGTGGAGCCTGTTCTCTCTCGCATGCCTGGATCTTCTGATCTCGTCTAATCCAGGTTAAAAAGATCTTCCTGAATAAAAAGCAATGTATTTGTTGACAGGATTCTTTGCAGAATTCATTGGAAAACTTAAACAGTACACACCTCCCTGCTGCATGGCAGTTTTCCAGCAGATGCCAGGAAGCTTTCTTTAAAGAGGAACTAGGGGAAGGGAGAGACAGAGTGAGAAATACCACACAGGGAGCCAAACCGGCTTCCCAAACACCCCCAGCACCCTCAAGGCTCAGGCCAGCGGAGGGTGGCCAGCGCTTGCCAATCTCATGGCAATGGGCTGCAGCACACAGCACCTCGCCGGTATTTTTGAGCATGCCGCTATGAGTGCGGTCACCCAGCTTTTCAAACCCATCTTCCTTCCTCATTAGTCCCCAGCATAAAGCACGAGCAAACCATTCAAACAAAACTCACTCCGGTGACGTTTTACATACAGGGTAGTTTAAGTTTTATGCTCAAGCCCAGTGAAATTTTTATGTTTCAGCTCAGTAACTCCACGTGAATCTTTCCAGACGTTGCTTCAAAAGACTCTTTTTCTTCCTAGTGCAGAACCAAACTGTGTGTTTTTACTGATCCTGTATTTGCAAAAATAAACCTTTGAACTCCAAAAGAACAGATGCCTCTGACACGAAGTCCGATACTCCGATCATCCTTAGCACCAGACCACCAACCTTGTGAAGGGTGGCTTTGGTAGGGCAGCTCCAACTCGCTGCACACACCAAAAAACCCCGGGACAAACCACACATCGCTCAGGATCATTAAGCCAAGATGTTTGGCTAGTACAAGGTACAGTAGTTTTCCACTAGAAAGGAAAGCTACGCATATATGCAATTTAGGGAATGCCTTTCAGGAAGAAAATTAAAAGGAAGCTCAATTCCTCAGAGAAACAATTAAAGTATTGTCACTTGGTATCGAGTTTACTGAGATCACTGCAGAGCAGGCGACCTTCTTTGGCCGTAGGAGAACCTGGCTACAGCAAACACAGCAGCGTATCTATTGGACCGACTCCTCCCCAAGAGCAGGAACCACCAAATGACTTCTTGCAATCCCTATTCCTCAATTTCTTTGGCAATGCAAACATCGTAACTGTGTAACTCTTTTTCAAGAGCACCAAGATGGATATGGAATTGTTCTGCAATAAATACGAACAAGCACACCACCTGAAACGGCTGCAAGAGATGCTGCAAGGATACAGAGGTCTGTCTCCAAAGGAAATGCGAGCTTTGTTACTGCAGACAACGGACCTTGGACTTCCAGAGGACACTGAAGACTGAAACCTCCCTGTCTCCAGAGAAGGGCTCACCCCTACCGGGACAGGTTACTGCAGAGAGAGACGCTGCAGAATCACAGAATCCCTGGGGTTGGAAGGGACCTCTGGAGATCATCTCCTCCAATCCCCCTGCCAGAGCAGGGTCACCCACAGCAGGTTGCACAGGATGGTGTCCAGGCGGGTTTGGAACGTCTCCAGAGAAGGAGACTCCACCACATCTCTGGGCAGCCTGTGCCAGTGCTCTGCTACCCTCAAAGGAAAGAAGTTCCTCCTCATGTTTAGATGGAACTTCCTATGTTCAAGTTTGTGCCTGTTATCTCTTGTCCTATCACTGGGCACCACTGAAAAAAGACTGGTCCCATCCTCCTGGCACCCTTCCCTTAAGTATTTATAAGCATTGATGAGATCCCCCCCTCAGTCTTCTCTTCTGCAGACTAAAAAGACCCAAGTCCCTCAGCCTTTCCTCATATGAAAGATGTTCCAGCCCCCTAATCATCTTCGTAGCCCTTTGCTGTACCCTCTCCAGCAGTTCCCTGGCCTTCTTGAACCTGGGAGCCCAGCACTGGACGCAGTACTCCAGATGGGGCCTCACCAGGGCAGAGCAGAGGGGGTGGATGCCCTCCCTTGACCTGCTGGCCACACTCCTCTTGATGCACCCCAGGATGCCATTGGCCTTCCTGGCCACAAGGGCAGGAAGGCTCGTGGTCATCCTGCAAGAGGACGATAAGCACTGGGGACAGATCTGGGCACAGTCTAGTTCATTTTAAGAGCCACAACACTTCTGTTCTGAATACCACTTTCTTTTCCAGTGGCCAGCGGGTCACTGGATCCCATCGCCGCTGCTTCCAAGAGGCCCAGCTTCACTGCTCCATGGGGTGAAAAGACAAAGCAAATCCACACCAAACCGGGAGGTGACTCGCAGTCTGAGGTCGAAGGGAACACATATTGTAAGAAACAGGAAAAGATCAAAGGTGATTTTGTGGCATCCGGGGCCCCTGGCTCCCAATTAACTGAGACACAGTTACGTATCCTCAGCCTCATCTGGGAATCCAAGTTCGGAGACTACAGGCACATTTCCCAACGGTACAGCACTCCTTTTTTTATTTTGTGTTTTTTATCTTTGCTTTTCCAGGGAGTTAAGGGAGACCTACTCATTAAGTCTAGCAAGAGAAGCAATAATCATAAAGTCTCAGCTCTTTATGCCTGACACCAGACTGCTATGAGAGCTTAAAGGATGATTATCTGTAGTTTAATCGTTACAAACTCCTACCAATTTCACTATTAACAAGACGGGGCTACCTAGTGAGGTTTTACTGTCAGAAGACCAACGCCCAACTCCCACGATTTCCAAAAACTTGTGAAGGAAAGGCTTTGGGGGGAAAAAAAGAACTTTTGCATCCCCGTGCAGCCTTCAGTGTCTAGTACAACTCTTCAAAGCAGTCTGGTAACCAACTCAAAATATGTCTACAATGAAAGAATTACCAAAACACAAGACATCATGCCCATTTTTTAGTGCAGCAACGCAGGTCTCCTTCACTCCAAGTAAAAACCCTCATAGTTTCGATACCATCACTGCATCTCTCTGAAAAGGAAGTTTCATTTTTGGTGGTTGGATTTTCTGCATCCGTTACTCATCACAAAAGGGTGTCCCAGACCCTCGCTGAAACTGAGAGCCAGTCGCCCTCAAAGCTATTTTAATTTTATTAGTCAGTGTTGCATTCTTGAATCAGAACTGTCCATCCTTTGCAGGTCCTTACCTTTGCTCTCAGGGTCTCATCCTGTTCCCCTCAACCCAACCCCCAAGACAGAGAGGTTCAAGTACCCCTTCTCCTTTCCCCACAAGCACACTTGAAATCTACAAAATTCTGCACTAAATGGCTATTTTTATTACCATTTTTCTTCTGTAACTCCGACTAAAAGCAATAGAAGGTAAGACCGGGAAAGCATAAAACAAGTTGAAACAACATTTCCCAAAGCACTTGTACAAAGATAACGCTGTGCTGGCAAAATCGTCGCAAAAATTTAAGCACAAACCTAGAAATAAGTTCCATTGTTTTGTTACTCATAAGCAATTGAAAGGAGTTTGGAGAAAAGTAATTTTATGTTAACACATACCAAAGCCCACCTCTTTTTTAAAATAGCAACCCTATAGTCACTTACTTATAGAGGAAGGGAAAAAATGGTGTTTTAAATCAAAAAATTAGGTCAAAATTTAAGTCTGCTCCTATGGCTTGAATCTATCACTTTCTGACACAGCACTACTGCGATCTTTTAGCACAGTTACATCTGTTAGCAGATACTGTAAGTTAAAGATAGGGTAGGAAAACGGAAGGTAAATATTGGTATTTCTAAAGCACAGGCAAAGGAAAGCAAACCCTCTTAGATTTGTTTTTTGAATACGTGGATTTGCTTTGAAACAGTTTTCAACAAGAAACGCTATTCCACAAAGAGATTTCCTGTTCTGCCTCCATACATTGGAAATACTAATAAGTGTAATAGTTATTAAATATTCTCTTAACAAAAGTTCAGCAGTATGGCTTCAGCATCTGTACACATTTGAATTACAAGACAATTTAGAGAGACCTTAGCCTGGCAAGAATCCCATTAAGACATCCATGCTCAAAATTCCCTGGGTAATCAGCTCTTGCATGCAACACTGCTTGTTTTTACAGCAGAATTTTATTGTAGCTATCAGATGATCTTGTTAAATTGGGAAAGGATTGAGGAAAAAAAAAAAAAAAAGGCATAAGGAAACTGAATCATCCAAAATTCCCAACTCTGCTAAAGGTGAACAGCAGTTCTGGTTTTCCCTGAAGGCTTTACTTAAACAGTTTTATGAGCCAAGAATCATTAAGGGGGTTTAGATTTTCTAAGATTAATATTTTAAAAGCCATTCCTCTAGTACAAGAGACCTTGAATGAAGGCTTCTGTGCTTCCTCTGAAAGAAGAGGGAGGTTTGCTAACTGTTTACTAGATGCTGGAGATGTGGCCACCTCTCAAATGAAACCAAAAAGATTACGAAAACGCTGAGGAAAACAATTTCAATCATGGAAATCACTTGGCTCACTATCGTCCATCTTAGAAATGGTACTTTTCACCGATTAGCCTTTCTGAAGCAATACAAGCAATACTGCTTTTGGTCTGTTTTGACAATGAAATCAGCTCTGCAAAATGTGGAGACGGAGGCATTTTTGGTCTGATTGCCCAAAAAGGATCACAGCAAGTACCCAGCATCTCTATTCCTGACCCTTCCCACCCTCAACGGGCTCAAACTTGAAACGTGGATACCACTGAAAAATGATGATTTCAAAAAGCTTCACTGGAAAGCTTTAGAATTGGCTATCAAATATAGATAAGACCAAGAGTTGTTTCCCCTCACTGGGGAACGGGAAGCAGACATCGGCTGATAGGCACTGGCCTGGCAGCGGCAGCAAGCTGGCCGCTCCGCATGGATGCATCCAGACAGCCACATCACCAAGAGAGGGACGACGAGGGACCCAGTTCTGTGGCATGAGACTTCCCTACTTCTGCTGCTCAGAGCACAACATCCACCATGAATACTCACCTAACTCTTCTGGCCAGTTACACTCTGTTTAAATGCTTCTCTGATTTCAAACTTCACGCGTTATTCTGCCAAATTCCTCTCCTGAACTGCTATGGGGGTCAGCAACTGATGTCGGAGAGGGCTTGTACCCCTGCAGAGGTAACTGAAGCAACTCACCTTTAGTTCTTGTATTGCTACATAAATATAATACAAAGGTTTTCCAGCCAAGCATCCTCCAAGATGGCCACAAAATTATCATTCTTTGCCCGAAACACAAGTTTTTCTTAACTGCCACCCTACAAAAGCTGCTTACGGACAATTCTTTACCTGGCTGGTCTTTAATAACTATAAAGCACACACTTTCCCACTGCGCTGGCCAGACCTAAGACATAGACGAAAAGTTCACCCTCACACCTAGAACCGCGAGAAGTTAAATAGTTAAAAAGAAGCTTTTCCATATCAGGCTGGTACTACAAATATTTTGGTTTTAGCTTTTGCGCTGTACTAAATCCTCAACTATCAGAAGAAAATGTTTCCCAAAATAATACAGAAAAGTGTGTCACGATAGCACATCTAAAAAACAACTCCCCCTCATCCCCATCATAAATAAAGAAAGTTTCCATAACTGATTAAAACGCCCAGGCTCTTCCATGCGAGGCTGAAGGCCATGCCATGTAAAGTGACTACAGAACCAGACTCAGAGTCCAGACTTGTTCCATTTGCCCTCTGTCAGAAGCTCTCCTCGTGTTGCCTTATATAAAGCGTTTCACCTCAGGGTTGAAACTCCCCCATCCATGAAACACAGCTGATATTTCCCAGGTGGTACACGGAGACACTGCCACTTCATGCGGTATTTACTGAAGACCATTCAGGTCTGTAAGCAAGAGCTGGATTGCACGGGTACCTCCACACCAAGAGTTTCCAACCCAGGGATCCTTAGGTCCTAGAAGAGGTTCACAGAGCAGCAGGAGATACACGAAAGAAAACTGAGTGTATTACAAACAGCTTAACAAAACAACTCGGCATTCTGGAAAACTTTTTAGAGACGACAGCTCAGGCAGAATTTAAAAACCACAAACTTTAAGCTATACTGCAAAGCAGGAATTCATTTAAATACCACTTACATGAGAATGCCTAAGAATTCCAATATTGCTAGCTAGCTCAAAGTCTGTCTAAAAGAAAGGAGTAAGGATACTCTTAAATTACACCAGGTGGATTTCACTGAATACTGAGGCACTCCGACTCAGACTTCAAGCACCATTCCAATAATAGTCTTATAAAAACGCTGAATGGGTACAGTCAGCTAGAACTCTCAGTTAAAAATAAATATTTTAAGTGACTTCCAACATACCCGCTTTACTGTGTTCCTTGCCAATCTGTGGGTTTCCAATTACTTGATTTTTTTTTTTTTTTAAAGCTATTTTTCTTTCACCCATCAGGTTAAAAAGCCACTCAGACAGAAAGAGAAGCTGGTTAATTACAGCTAGAAAACTGGCTGTACACAAACTGCCAGCAAATGTACAGTCAGAGAGAGCTTGTGGAAAAAAATCTGTCAGTCTGGCAACTTAGGCATTATACGTAACAAACAGATAATTCACCTTTTCAGACCCAATCAAGGTAACGTTGCTTTTATAGCCAAGATGTTATTTGGAGCAGTTTTACCAGCACTCCCATGTCAGGCTGCTCGTGCGGAGCAAGATGAGACACTTAATGTGTTAAAATTAAAGCAAGCAATTAAATACAGAGCAACACTAGGTTACAACTTATAAAACAGGAATAGTGAAATATCAGAAGCTGACAGTGGTTTCTGACCTAGTTTTAACTGGAGAACAGTCAAAGAGCCGAAAAGACTGAGGCGAGGCTGAAGGTGCTGAAATTCCAGTACTGGAGCTTGAAGTGCTGGGGAACAGGATTACAGCAAAAGCCCTCAGACATTCAAACTACCAAGGAAGCTTCACAGAGAACAAGGAACTTAAGGTTCGAGAGCTTTAGTTCAATGTCAAGTGACATCCTGGGGAAGAAGTATGGGAGGGTTTAAGCAAGACAGCGCTGAAGTCCCAGGCGCTGCAGGACCTCCTTGCTGTCTTGCTGAATGGTGGCTGCGGGGCAGCGAGAAGCCGTGGCTAGGAGGGGATAATCTCAAGTTCTGAAACACAGGAAGAAATAATTTTAAAACAGCGTGTGCGTATTTCGGAAGAATGCGAACGTGCTGTCAAACACCTGGGCTCATTTGCATAACAAGAGAAAAATTAAACCCCTGTTATGCAAGTGAACTGCAAGTACTTGGGTACCGAGGGGCACCTGGAGATATGGGGTCGGGGGAGGGCTGGTGCAAGGAAAACAGATCCCATCCCAGTAAGCTGTTCACATGTCTCCCTCTATTCTGCTGCGCTAGAGTCAAACACATTTCCACCAGGCAGCTACACGCTGGTTTTAAGCCTCATTAAGAAGCAGTACGTTGCTGGCCTGACATGTCAGATTTTTAAATGACCTTTGTACCGAGAACGGCGTTACCAAGCTGCTAAGAACAGGGGAAAAAAAAAAAAAAAGTCCATTTCCATGATTAGGAGAGGTACGTTCTGGCTGTTTGCATTTATTTTAGTTCAAAAAAACCCACCTGTCAGTAAACCAGGCCATAAAAAAAGAGAGCAATTCTCTCTGAAGGGCAGCTGTGACGGCATCAGCGCTGTTAGCCATTCTTAACATTGTACTTATCACACAAGGTAAACAGGAGTGACTATCAGTTAATGAACAACACAAGCCTAAGGCTGAATTTTAAAGAGTGTTTTCTCCACTGCAATCTTTTAATGAAAATACAGCAGTTCTAACTCACCGAATTTGCTTACGAAAGTCTAATTTATTTTAGGACATATTAAGACACTAGGGCTGATTCACTTGCCTATGTGCTCATAAGATGGCTTAAACGAGCTGCTGAAACATCAGTATGATCCTTATCTTCCACACGGCTTTTCTACTTTTCTTGCAAGAGAAAAATATAGAAAGGCAATTTAGATCAGATTGACGAACTCGTTCAACCATCCCAGAACAAATCTCACCTAATACACACACTGCTGAGCCTAGGAAAACAAGCCTGGACCAGTTTTCTCCTTGTGCCCAACTATATCCTATTGACACTTAAAGGGAAACGTAATTACTAGTCTGCCAAAGTTCTACTGAAGACGTTCTTCAGACGTTCCTCACGGAGTCAGAGCCAGCCCGGCTGGAAAAGACTATGATAAACCAAAGTCAGCAGAGCCAGGATCCTAGAGGAATCCCAGAGAAATCCGACCACCAACACCCCATGCACCACATCAACCTCAAAACCTAAAGCAAGATGTTCAGACACAGCTTCTTTTGGCTTTCAGGCAAACAGAGGTGCTCCAACGCTGAGCAGGGCTCTGGGAACACAACCCAACAGAAACTCAGTATTCAGCAGGGACATCACTGAATATTCCTACCATCTCCCCACCTTCAGGGGGGAGTTAGCAATAAAGCAATGACAAACGCCAGGGTTTTTGTCGATCACTGAGGGAAGCTGCTCACAAAACATCCAGATGAAAGTACTAAGCAGGACAACTCCACTAGATTTTCTACCACATTATAACCTGGTGGTGTTACATACCCTCCGCTAACACAGCGCTGCCAACAGCCTCCTCGCAAACACCATCTTCCAGGGGTGCTTGATTTCTCCGATAGAAAAGTGAAGGCAGTTGCCTGAAGAAGCCACTACCGAGTTAAACCAGGTACTCCCTCTCCTTCAGCGAGGCACACAGAACCCACACTGTTTCAGCTACGTCTTTATTTGCACTGCCAGGCTGGTTGGTAACAAACCTGCTCCAAAAATAAAGCGACAAACAGTAAAAGAAAGAACATACTCTTCTAAACTGGCAAAAATCTACCTCAAAAAGAAGGAAAAAAAAAAAAGTAGTCAGATGTTTCTTTGCTCCCTGCAAGGACACCTGTGAAAGTTCAGGTTACAACAAATTCCAAAAATGAACATGAAAAATTTTCAGATAAGAACAGTAAAAACATACCACCTCTGCTGACTAAATAGAGATTGACCACAGAGCTGCAAAAAGACTCCCCGGGTCCAAGCCCAAAAGCCCCGAGAGATTTCATACATTAAGACAGAGAATCTCTCTTGCCTGACAGAGTGAGTCGAGGCAGTTAATCTAATTCATACATGCAAAAGAAGTGGTATGGCCACTGAGCCGGCACTTAATTGTCTGACCAGAATTTTTGGTCTAAATATAACAATCTGCCTAAGTTTAGTTAGCTAAAACATTTTGCTTTCTTAACTGAGCCCATCTGAGGTTAGAATAAAAGTGTGTTTCTTCCTGCTGTCAGCGTCCGTGAATTTAGTCTTAATGACAAGTAAAAGGCCTTTACATTGAGCTAAATGGCCTTAATTGTACGAGAGAGCTAAAACTTGCAGCGAGATGCAGGCAGCACCTACATTAGATATGTCTCCAGTGCAAATGACTGCAGAGCTTCAGTAGGAAGGTCACGGAAACATGTCTCACACCATAATATCAAACCTTCCAGGTAATAAATCTACTTTTTTCCTTCACGTTAAGAAACCCAAAAAGAAAGTGTTCTAGATTTTAATGCAGTGATCACTACTATACCATTTTAATGCATTAAGAACAAAGTCCTTAAACGATTCATAAATGATTTCAGAATCACACCTGTAGAAAAATGTTTGCAATTGGTTTTAATCACCATTATGTTCCACGTCAACTAAAGTGCATATTTCAAACAGATCTAAGATATCCCATTTATGTTCACAAAGGTTAAGTATGTTTTACTTTAGCCATTACTACGCGCCACCCCCCTTCCCATTTCCACATTTCTAGAGATTAAACAAAAAGCCGCTTCCTTAGCAAGGCTGTGTGTTTTGGGACTGTCAGCACAGGTCTGCTCCTAGACTCCAGGCTGGGAGAACTGGTTTATTACAATACAGTTGCTCGGCTGCACCATTCTCCTTTAGAAAACCATGCTTTTATTTCTGGAATAAAGACAAGGATTGGTAGCCATCCGTTCTATGTGTCAGACCATCTCTGAGGCACACAGAACCCAGGAGCATTTCAGGTCTTACAGCAGGAAAAGCAAACAGGACAAGTACCAGCAACTTGCCTAATAAAAAATCCGGACCACGAGGAGCACATAAGCACACAGATAACTAAAGGTTCTTTTTATTACTGAGTATCTATAGGGAGAGAAGGAAACAGAGCTTGTGGACAGGACCACCACGCTCCTGTCAAAACACAGCTACCCCGGCAGGCACGCAGAGGGGAAACAGCGAGCAAGGTCACTGTCGCAGGTGTCACCGAAAGCACTTTTCGAAAGAAACTGGTCAGCAGAGCTCCTACGCACTTCTTAAGAGACTATTTATGGGAGCAGAAGTTGTTCTTAATTCTGCGAGGAGCAGCAGCAGAGGTCATGATTCCCACTTCACCGGCTCTGACAGCTGAACACCCCTGGAAGCATGAACAGGTGCCACCAGTATTTTCAAAAAAATCTATTTTAATGACATAGGAACTATCGTTTCGGAGCAAAGTCCTGCTCAGCCCAGCCCGTCGTCAGCAGCACCCGCACCAGACGCTGCAGAAGGAAGTGAAGAAACCCTGTGACAGAAGGCTGCTCCACTCTGACCTGCCTCAACTTCTTCCCAGCTCCAGTCATTTTATAGCAGTTTCATTCTGAATCACGAGTTTACGCCTTCGTTTTGGGACAGCGTGCTAAAGCCCCACAAGTCAGGGAGTTAATGAGTTGCTGGGACCTAACCAGGCCTGCCACACCACACCTCCGGCAAGTGTCAGACACAGAGAGAACAACTTCAAAGGACCAGCAGACCTTACGCTCGCCCTGTGAGCAAGGGCTGCTCCCTTCTCCAGCCTCCCGGTGGAAAGGTGAGCCCAGCAAGAGCCGACTGATTTGCCTTATATGGCTTCCAAGGCACAATTTCCGCTTGCCCAAGCTCAGGCAGGGTGGAAAAATTTGCTTCCTTGCTACTCCGCCCATGCTGGGCTCTGAAAAGCATCCACCGAATCCTGGATCTGAAAGGAATGGAAGAATTTACACTGAAGTTTGCACGGAGCTCAGCTCCCTGGACGAGGTAAAGCCACGGCTTTGGCAACAAGCTGGATCACCTCAAATGCCAGGGGAGAAACGGGAGCCGAAGAGCCGATACGCAGGCAGAGATGCATAGAGAAGTTGGAACCACAGCCTTTATTCTTTGCATACCATACGACCAATTTTTCTTGCTATTCAGATGCACTTAAGCCTTTTAAATTCCATGGCAGCAAGCTTTACAAGTAAATTATGAGTTGGGAACATTATTTCCTTTCACCGATTTATCCATGATACACTTTACTATATACCAGGAGCTTTGTTTTCAGAATCAAATGAATACAGTCTCAGCTCAGCTTTACGCACTATTTTCTGCACAAGTCAGTACTTCTCTGGCAGTTACTCTCAACATTACCAAAGCCTGTCCTACCTTCTGGTCACAGGAAGGTTAATGTAATCTAGGTCTGTGTCATTATCAACTTCTCTGAGCATCACAGAGAAACTCTCAGACTTACCGAACACAGACCAACCCTCCTGTTCACCAAACGTACATACAGTCACGTCCATAGTCCTGAATATCTGCGAGCACAAGAAAGCTGCTGGCTAAAAATGAAGCACAGTAGATGCAGTCAAGGAAAAGGCTGCTTCACTCTCAACAACTGCTCTTACTTAGTGGATTATCAAGGGGTTTTTTATTTCTAAAAATGTGTGCATGTTCACTTTTTCTAGCCTTGACTGCCTATATCAAGATCATACCTTTTTTCACAGCACAATTTTCTCAGTGCAAGAAGAGGGAGAGATTTATCTCCAGCCATCAGTGGTTTGTCTTTGCTTTCGTCTGCTAGTCACCAAATGGCAGAACCCTGCTCATCCACACACAGATTCTCTCAGAAGAGAGAAAAATGGTGGCAAAGGAGCTTAAAAAACTAAGTTCTGCCAAATCCCTTGTTGCCTTCTTTTTGGGGACTGGGAAAGACAGAAACACAGCCCATTTGATTTTCTCATAGAAACTGGGAGCCAAAAACAACTGAAATCAGCGCCGGAGCTGGAAAGGTACAACAAAACTCACACAAACATAAAGTCTAGACACTGAAATGTGGAAATATGATTCAAATAACCACAACTGGCACATAATGTATTGATTGCAGCCCATCACAGCACAAGCCCTCACTGGGTAAGAATATAGAAGAAAGATTAAACTAGCATCTTTCACCTCGGTTTCAGAAAATACGGATCCTTTGGGCACAGTGATATGGATTAAGCTGGCATTTCTTCTGTCCTGCCAGGCTTTTTGCTAGGCTTTTAAGCAACACATCTGCTCTTGCTAAAGAAAGACAATTAGCTTAAACTATCCTTGCAGCGCTGATCCTGTATGAACGAAACTGCCACGGGTGTCAGGTGGCTGTTCTTATCAAAGCATGGCCTATCAGCTAAGCTACGTGGATCTCAAAATATTTGAGCCGAGTACTCAAGAGGATGTTTGTACTGATGAAATCTACATACTACAAAGGTTTAGGTGACTACCTGTTCTTAGGAAGTTTCACAGTACTTGCTAAACCCCACCACATGCGGAGACAATCCTAAAGGAGAAAGTCTGGGTCTACCATTAAACCCAACAGTGTGGTCTGGAACGGAGGCCGAAGCCAGCAGCACAACTCAAGCCTTTGCTCGCAGTGTGATGCACAGATCATCCTTCAAGACCCTGGCTCCAGCCTCCTCCCCATGATGACCTGCTTTCCTGCAGAGCAGCATGCCCCAGGACCATGCCCAGAGCTTCCCTGCATGGCTGCAGCTTCTGCATGTAAGACGAAAGATTAACTGGTGGTGGTGGCGGCTGGCCCGAAGAGACTCTAAAGGAAAGTAAAACATCTTGGTTTTCCACAAACGCCTTGGGCTAAAGTATTCTCCCCTGCGTACCAAAAGCCAAGCAAAGTCCTGCCGCACAGAGGGAGAGCAGAGGGTTAACAGCAGTCAGACAGCACCAGATCAGGGAAGACTCAAGGTGGGTGGAGGTGTGCAGCTAAGTCATGCTCACAAGCGGTGACCTCTTTTTGAGTTAAACAAATGCTGGTTTCTTTAAATTAAGAAAGGCACTAGTCCAATGTAAAGAAAGGAGAGACCAAGTGCATGGAGCAGTGTTTTTTCTAGACTGCCTTTTTGCTGGAGGAACGCAAAAAGGATTGGATTTTGGAAGTCTGCTTTCCCAGTGCAGCAGTGATACACACCACCACTCTGCAAACCAACTGCTGAGGGGTTTATCATGCTCTTTATTATATAAATTCTTGGGGAAAAAAAAAAAATCCAAAAAAACAACGTAGTGAAAAGGCAATATAGGTTACCATGGTGTGCAAAAGTTGCCTTATGTACATGGGATGTTTCTAAGCAACACATGAGCTACTACAGAAAACTCTTCTTATCAGCAAATCCAAGCTCCTTTCCTGGATAATGCATCTAGGTCAAGCTAAGGCACGTTGAATGCAGAAGCCTAGTTTTGGTGATGTCTCTTCTGTATCCACCCTGTATAAAATATTAGCACAGTTCAGGTTATCAGGCTTTTTTTTTTTTTCATTAGCATTAAGTTCACTCCAGATAATGGTTCTTCCAGAAACAGCATTAACCTTAATTATTCAGAGGTAACTTGATCTCAACCTTCCGCTGAGCTGATGACCAGTTTTCCCTCCTTAACTTCTCCTCTCGTTCCCCAAAACACAAATAAAGCCAGTGTATTACACAGCCATGTTCACAAATTAGGGTGTTTGGTGCAGGATCCCAGACATATGGTATCTCTTCAAAGTCTACCTAAACCCGTGCGGCCACTCCATCCATTCAAATGCATTCTCTTGTGCATTAGCAGCAAAACCACTAAGTCAGCCAAAATGTATTCTTCTCCCATGGATTAGCTGGCACAAATTAGTACGAGAGTGACGCATGCAGTCTGTCCCTTCCCATTTTTCAGCATGCACAAACACCACGGATTTGGAGACGCTTCACAAGTTTATGCTTACAAGTTACTGGCAGAACCAAGTTTAAATTGTTTGACATGTGCAAATTGTTTAGGAGATAACACATTCATTTACTAACAAGACCTCAAATGCATTTTCAAACAAAACTTCCCCTCCCTCGCCAGTAATAAAGGCTCTTCTGCTATCCCAACAGAGTCGGCACTATGCAAGTGAACTATTTCAACAGTCACCATCCCTCTGCCAAGCAGCACTATGACAGAAACTAACTAAACAGGACAGAGCACTTCAGACGGGTTCAGAAAAAAACCCTGATGTCGGAGCATCACCCATAGACTCCACGCTCTGCGAGTTGACTGGCTCACGGCGAGCGCAGAAGCCACTGGAGGCAGGACCTGCTGCAGCCCACGCTGGCCAGGCGAGAGGTCCCTGGGCGACAGACCACCGTGAAGAGACTCGTCTGCACGCTGCGTTTGATCAGGTGCACTTCAGTAAAGTAAAAAAAAATTATAATAGCTTTCCTTTCTCCCTTTGCTGCTGTTTAAGTGGAATAAGAAACCAACTATAGAATATGCTGCAAAGAAGCAAGGGTTTAGTCTTGCTGGGCTATGAATACAATCGCCAGGATCCAGCTGCTAGAGCCATTGATACGAGTGCCAAAACACTCCACTTGCATACCTCAAAAAAAATAATCCAGCCTCATAAAAATCTAAGGGGTTAATCTTCAAGCTTCCTTCCCCCAGTACTGCTAGAGAGCAAAAAGTTATTAATACCCAAATTCAACTTCTCCGATTAATGGTGTCGTATGATTTGCTGATAAAAAGCAGATAACGTTTGGGAAAAAAAAAAAAAAGGCAGCTCTGTCGGTCACAAGGATTCTGTCACAAACTTTCTATTTTTCCTTGGCATGTCACCAATTAGACCTACTTCTGTAGTCTGCTACCACCAGTATAAAAAAAAGCATAATGGGTTTATAATTTGCCACCGAATCCCATAGCAACTGTACGTCACTTTAGATGTAAATTACAGACAATTCTTTCCCATGCAATTTGAAAACTATAGAGATGAATCTATAATTTGAGCAGATCCAAATGGTATACGGTTGAGAGAAAAAGCTACCCTAAATAATTGAAAGGAAACTGCCACAGGCCAAAACATTCCTCACGCACAATGTTAAATGTCTCTTTGTCCCCTTCCTTCGAATGGGAGGTGCCACACTCAGGTCAACATTAAGAACATTTAGCAGGAGTTTAGCAGTTCAGTATGTTCTGCATATCCTGTCCCATTTTTGCTGATTGCGAGGAGATGTACGTGTACAATGAGTTTCCTTTCCAGCCAGCCTCCTCTGATTCATTTAGTCATGTCACCGACTCATGTTCCCGATGTCGTAATAGCTTCAATTTTGACGGACTACAGCATCAGTGAATTAACAGGACAGGAAAAAACAGGTTACAGGAAAGGAGGAATGATGCAAAAAGCTTTAAGATAATTCAATGAATTTTGATTCAAAAGCCGGACTGTTCTTCTCCTCCTGACACCTGCAAACAGCTTTCAATCCCCAAGTCAGCATGAATACGCATTACCCTAAAGACCCTGCAATGACAGCAGGAGCCTTCATTTTGAATTTCGTGCTTTAAACACAGCAAGATGAAGGCATCTCTAACAACCTGCTCTAAAGGCAAAGTCTGAAAAAGTTCTTTCAATAAGCCATGACTACAAGGGGTTGGTTCAACCCTAACCTTTGAGAATTAACTTCTGTCACGGTCGGTTTAAGAAGAGTGCAGAAGGCACAGGGAAGATGACTTAGGAAGCCATGTCTGTCAGACCACAGTTCCAAAATTCAGTTCCGCTAGCAGAGCACAGGGGCAATGTGCTTTGGTTATCTCAGCTTAGCCCCCAATAAATATTTGTGCACCTGCCAAAGTTCACCCGCGAATCAACCAGTGGCTTCAGTTCAAAATACTCGGTGTAGCAGGGGCAGAGAGGTACAACGGGAGCAGAAGGCACTGTTTGGCTGCTGTATCACGCACTGACCGAAGCAGGGATGCTACAACCCTCTTCACATCCTCCTAAAATCAGGATGCTACCACGCAAGCCTGGACGAGGGCTGGCAGCCCAGTCAAGCCCGGCCTCCATCGGCTACAGTTAGGTCAACACAAAAGCTACAAATAATAGAGAAAGGTGTGCAACTGCAGTCATGTCGTTCGTTATCAAAAGACAATCCATCATGCAAGCTCACTAGCACCGCTCCTCAAACCACAAAGAGTTTTTAAATAAATACGTGAAAGTCGGGAAATTCCCAGGTAAGGGTTCCAGGAACAGCCCTGACGCCATTCACATGCCATCGGCACCGACACCACAGTAGTGCGAGGAGATGTACCCACTGCCAAGCCACATGCGGGTCTGCCGCGCAGCATTTTAAATCGTGCATTAAGATTTACCCTTACCCTGAAACCCTCATGATGTTGCTAAAAAAATGGGCGTGAAAAGCAAAGGATGAATGCCATGGATGGCTAGGCATCTTAGGTGAGGATAGCTACAACATCCTGTCACCGAGCACGGAGGACAGGGTCCAGGATAAAGAATGAAAAGGAAAAACAAGGCAGGGGGACGAGGAGTCCCCTTGTACCTCCACATGGGCAGCAAGAAAGCTGGAGGTAGACCAAAAGAGATGGGGAAAAGTCACGCCCTGCTTTTTTTCTGGGGGGGTGGGAAGGCCTAAACAGAGCCTGCACACACACCCAAAGGGAACACAGAAAACTGCAAGCTAATATAGAACTACACTCCTTGGAGAACCAGGAGTTGTTTTAGGCTAACACACCAGACCAGCTCCATTTCATCAGTGGACAAATTGACTTGGGACACATTTTCCACCGCTCAGCCTTCAGCTGCAGAGCTCAGCAGTCAGCGCTCATGGTTTCACAACTGTGTGGAAGCAGTTTCAGGGGCAGCAAGTTTCACAAGGAGCAGACAGGCGACATCTTAAAGTGTCCCCTATGAAGCTGGTATTATTTTTAAGACTCATATTTCTTTCAGGTGAGCGTACCCCCCCTGCTACTGGAGAAAGAAATCCTTTTAAGGACCGCAGGAGCCGGCAGCCCTGTGATCTGGACCTCTTCAGCAGCAGCTCCACGTTCTCTACATGGTACAGAAACAGCTTGCTGAAACACAGAGTTGGGCATCGATACGCAGACCCGCGAGCGTTTTCTTCACCAGGACATGGACAACTGAGCAGAGACCCAAGCAGGAGAGAGTCAAGACGACAAATACCTGTTTCTCCATAGTCCTGCTGCCTGATCATGGTACAGCTCCACACCAAGAAGGCAACTGCTCTGGCACAAGGGACACTAAAAACAAATGGCAGCTCGCCCGGCTGGGTGATCATTTTTGGATTATGTAATCCCAATACATTATTATTAGACTAAGAACAAACTCAAGCAAGAAACTGAAGACATTACCCTGCCTGTTCTGGCAAAGAGACAGAGTCTTGTCGCAGAAATCGCACCGACGTGCTATCCCGGTGCATAAAACAGGTCAGACTGCACACATGTTGGACCTCAGGTAACACAAACAACAGTATTGGATTCCAGGCCATTATACATATTACACAACGCTGTCGTCAGTTATACCACATTTAAAACCAAACTGAGCAGAAGAAGCCTTAGCAAATTTTTTCCATTTACCTACTGCAGACCAAAATTAAATCAGAGCCTAGACTGGACAAACACACGCTCCGAAGGTGTGTTATAAAGTCACTTCTTGGCATCGCCATAGCCGAGCGTTTCAGAGGAAGCAGAGACGTTCAACAAGCTGGAGAAACTGTTTATAGAACAAATGCAGAATGAGCATATGTGTTTAATAGCCCACTAATTGTTGCGTTATTCACTATACAAACAAGCGAGCTCTTCTGCCCTTATCCTTTCCTGCCCATTTAATCACCAGTAGCCTTTGACTATTTCTCTTTTGGGTGGCGGTGAAGGAAGCAAAGTTCATTAGTGGCCAGTAGCCACCAAACAATCTAGAGACTAGACTTCATTTAGAAAATAAACACCACTATTCATGTGTGACACGGACTCAGAATAGCTTCCCAAAATATTTAACACAGCTGCCTGTAGTCTTCCTACTATCCCTCCCCCAAAAGAAAAGGCTTTCCCAAGATATAGGAAAGCATTTCTTTGGACTTTTTTTTCCCCTCTTTTTCAGAGAAAAAGCTAATAACTCATTCTATCCAAGGCACTTATTGCTACTGACTTCTCATAATGCTGATAAACACTCATTAAAATATAAGTTGATAAAGCCTGGTACAGTAATTACCTTCATCCTCATACAGAGATTGCCCAATTCAGTGATGTGATGTAACCAACACCCTAAATTAAAAATAGTGTTGTGACAACATATGGTTTATCCTACAGAAGCTGGCAGGCAGGACGCTCCTAATGACAAACGGGTTAGGTTCCCAGCTTCCCCCAGCTCCCTGGCAAGGTGAGGAGAGCGACACGCTCTTCGCAGGATCAGAGGCAGAAAGAAAAAAAATGAAATTACAATAAGAAGGACAGCTTTTAATCCCTCTCCGGTCCATCCTAACGACAGATGCCGAGTACTGCCATTATTCTTTATTTACGTGACTAATAAGCTCTCTGGATGCATTTCAAAGAAATATCTTGGAAAAGACAATCTGGAAATTTCAAAATACAGCCCCAGCCTGAACCCGCCTCCCCTGGGGAGCGGAGCACCGGGCCCTGCCGAGGCGGGGGGGACGACGACGGGACCGACACACATACACAACCGGGAGCCCCGGAGAGGGTGGCAAGGAAGGGACCCCCCCCTCCCCAGTCTGGGGTGCCAGCACTGGGGGCGGACCCATTCCGCCCCCCCAGGACACGTCTCCGGGGTGAGACCGGCCCCCCCCCGGGCCCTGGAAACCCACGTCACGCCCCCCGGGGCGGGGGGGGGGGGGGGCC
>VFFE01007692.1:674038-699157 GCA_008921705.1 Burhinus oedicnemus | reverse complement strand
GTACCAGGTGGCACCGGGTGCACCGTGCGTCCCGGGGGCATGGGGAGCGTCGGGATTACCGGGACCATCAGGGGGGATCGGGAGCACCGGGGGGAACTGGGAGCATCGGGGGCACCGGAAGCACCGGGAGCACTGGGGGTACCGGGAGCACCAGGAGCATCAGGAGTACTGGGAGTACCAGGAGCCTCAGGGGGGGACCGGGAGCACCGGGGGCACCAGCCCACCCTGCACGGGCATCGCCGCTACACAGCCCCACACTGGCCCACCCCCGCGCAGAGCACTGGGACCGCCATGGGGGGGCATTGAGGGAGCCCCGGTGGTCTCCTCCAACACGGCTTTGGGGTGCCCCGGTGAGGACATCCCCCCCGGTTTGGGGTGCCCGCAGTGGTTTCATCCATCCCAGCTTTGGGGTGCCCTCCGGGGCTCACCTGTGCCTGGTTTGGGGTGCCCTCGGTGGTGGCAGCCGCCAGGGGTTGGGGGTGCCACTGGTGAGGCCCAGCCCCCCCCAGCTGCCCTCCCACACCCCATCACTGGTGGCGCGGCAGAGCCGTCCCTGGTGGCACAGGGCCAGTGGGGCTGGGGACAGCTGGGGTGAGCAGGTGCCACCGTGGTGTTGGGACGGGCCAGCACTGAGCCACAGCAGCGTGGATTGAGATGGAGCCGAATGTTGGCTGCTGGACCCGGACCGTCACGGAAAGCCCTGGATCAGAGCTGCCATAGCTGTGCCGTGGGCCATGTGGTGGCACTCGGGACCGTCCCCAAGCCCCCGCAGTGGCAGGGCCGTATCTAGGCCAGCGCCTTGGCAGGAGCCCGTGCGGCCCCCGCTGCCGGGGCTGGGGATGGAGTTGTTTTCCCATCTGGGCTCGAGCTGCCTCCCTGCCAGCACCCAACCCTGCCTCCACACCCCCGTGGGCACATGGACCCCCGTGGGTGGGGGCACCCGCTTCCCCTGAGCCTGCGTGTGCAGATGCATGCAGTGACCCCCACACGCATCCCTGCAGTGTGTTCCCAGCCCCCCAATGCATGACACCCCCCCCCGCCGCACACACCCCAGCAGATCCCACCTCCTGCCAGCCCATGCCAGAGCCCAGCCAGTGCCAAATGCCCTGACAGAGATGGGGGTCCTGCCACGTCCTTGATGGGGACGAGGCCACGTGCAAACCCCACCACTGGGTGCAAACTGGGGGGGCGAAGGCAGCTCTCCCTCCCCTGAGGATGCCATCACCCTGAGTTCGGGGTGCCAGCCCCGGCTGTGGTCCTGCGGGAGGGCAGCGGTGCTTGATGCCCCCCAGCTGGGTGCAGGGGGGGCTGCGGTGGGGGTCCGGCGCAACCATCGGGCTGAGCTTGGTGCCAGCTCCGCGCTCTCCTCCTCCTCCTCCCTGCAGGATGCTGTTCTCAACGCCTGTTACCGGGGCTGCCGGCTGTTCTCCATCTGTCACTTTGTGGATGCGAGCGCCGAGCTGAACACAACCAGCGCCGAGTGTGAAGCAGGTGAGGAGCCGGCGGCTGAGCAGCCCCTGCGCCCCGAACACCGTCCCGGGGGGTCCCCCACGTACCACCGACACCATCACCACCATCCTGCCTCCGCTCAGCCCCACGCTGTGCCCCAGGGCTGCATCCAGCCCCTGCTGCAGACCAAGTGGGGTGCAGATTTACACCCACCGGGTGTAAATCAGGAGGGCTAGGGGTGTCCTGGTTATACAGGGCTTATCAGGGGGATTGAGCACCCCCTAATCCTGACCCCCCTCCTCCTCCCTCACAGCGTGTGCCGAAGCCTACAGCAACGCAGAGGAGCAGTTTGGCTGCGTGACGGGGTGCCGCAAGCAGCTGCCCGAGGTGGAGAGCAGGAAGGAGAAGGTGAGGGGCCAGGGTCATGGGGAGCCCCCGTTCCCCCCCTTAACCCTCCCAGCCTGTCCCTGCTGCCACCAGCCATGGCTGCCCCCTGTCCCTGCATATCTCTCCTTCCCCAAAGGGTCTGTGGGCAGGAGGTGGCAGGAGTTGGATGTGCCCCCCCAGGGCACCCCGGCTACTCTATCCCTGTGCCATCACCCCACGGGACTGCTGGGACTGGACGGGGAAGGCATTCGCCTCCACAAGGAGCCTGGAGCCATGAGCCATGGGGCTGCCCTCGGGGTGACTTCTTCGGCCACCTCAGCCCTTGCCTGACCCCCAGCATGGGGACATGGGGTGTCTCGGTCACCCTGGGCATGGCAGGGACCAAAGTTTGTTCCACTGCTGGGCAAAGCAGGCAACGCTGATGTGATGGAGACCACTGCCACGCTGCTGAGCCCAGCGGCCACCCCCTGCCTGGGGCCCCATGGGGAGACGCTGGGACATGGTGTCTTGGCTCTCAGTCCCGCTTTAGGAAGGACCCCTTCCTCCCATGGGAGCTCAGCCCTGTCCCTCTGCCAGGGGACGGAGGCTATAGCACCCCATACATGCAGCCCATCCATCTCTGCCTCCCTCCCTCCCTCCCTCATCCATCCACCCCTCCATCCATCCATCCATCCCTCCCTCCATCCCTCTCTCCACGCATCATCCATCCATCCCTCCATCCCTCCATCATCCCTCCATCCATCCCTCTATCCCTCTGTCCCTCCATCCCTTCATCATCCATCCATCCATCCCTCTCTCCATCCCTCCCTCCCCAGCACAGGCATCCAGCCCCATCTCTCCCCTCGCTACCTCCCAGCTGCCCCCACCGGCAGCCTCATGGCTCGGTGAGCCCCGGTCCTGGGACCTGGCTTCCCTTGGCACTTTCCCAGGGCGGACTGGGACCAGGGGTGCTCCCCACGCGCTCCTACCGCCTGGCGAAACCCACGGCAGGATGCCTGCCGCATCTTCCTTTATTTTATGTCCCCTGTTACACATGTCCCTGCGGACGGGTGCTCTGGGGGTGCTGGGGACATACGAGCCCACCGCTGGCCCCTCGCGCTGCTTCGTCCAAACCATGAAAGCGGATTAACCGGGCTCGACCCAGGCTGCCGCGGATTTGGGCCAGGCAGGGCGATTACACCGAATTCCCAGGGTGAGAGGTTCTGACCGGTGATTGTTGCAGATTCCTCCAGTTTTGATCTGTTACCCTTCCCAGCAATTAGCAACGCTTTTTCCTCCTACATGTAGTTAATTTAGCTTTTGCCCAATTAATTAAATTAGACTTTGGCCCAAGGTAGAGGCTTTTGGCTTTGTACACGTGCAGAAAAAGCTGAATTTGTGCTGTGGAAAGCTGCAGCTCCTTTGAAAAAAACACTTTGCAGCCTGTTTTTAAGACCTTCCTGGTGTCTGATCCCATTTCCCAGCCCCTCTCCGAGGTCGGGGATGAGCATCGGGGGGCGACCGGCTGACGGGGAGGGCTGTCACCCCCTTCACCCATCCAAAGCATTTTTCCTTCGGGTTCCCAGACAAGTAGGCAAAGCAGATTTAGCATAATAATTAGATACAGAATCTGACCTATTTATTTCCTGTTTGCTGGTTTGACCGTGCAAGGGGCTGTCGGAAAATGTTCGAAGCCAGTGGCAGGGAGCAGCCAAGCGGATTCCAGCAGGGATGCTTTAAAAATAACAAACCGCCGCGACGGCCAAGAATCCAGGGCACGGAGAGGCTGCCAGGAGAGAAACGCCCTCGGCATCTCGGCCGCTCCGCTCCTATTGTTTAAAGTGCTGGTGCGAGCGCGGGGCTGCCGAAGGGCTGGGGTGCTGGCCCTGGGGCTGGGTGCTGGCCCTGGGGACCACAGCCCTGGGTTTGGGGACCCTCCCAGAGCTGGACCACAGGTCTTCTACATCCTCAGCCCTGGGAGAAGCAGGCTGAGCCCCAGATCTGAGCGCCCGGCTCAACCTCAGCTAAGTTCTCAGGGTGGGATGTCATCCGCCAGGGTGGGTGACAAAGGGGACAGCAGTGACACGATGCCCCTGCTCCTTTGCAGAGCCTGGAGCTGAAGGTGCCATCTTTCTCCATGTTTGATTTGGTCTCCACCTTCTGCAATGACATCGTCAGCTCTGCCCAGAGCTTCATCTCCTCCACCTGGACCTTCTACCTGCAGGCGGACGATGGCAAAGTCGTGGTGTTTCAGGTGGGGGTGTCCTGTGTCCCCTCTCTCTGCTGGGTGCCGAGAGGGGCGGGGACCCCCTTGCTCACCGCTTTCTCCCTCTTTCCCTGCCGACCCACCAGTCCCAGCCCGAGGTGGAGTATCCAGTACCTGAGGTGCAGGAGACCCAGCCGGAGCAGCCGGTGCAGCCAGGACCAGGGTCCAGCCCCCGCGTCCCCCAGCCCCACACAGGTGCGGGGGGGGTCCGGGCTGCCAGGGGCGGGGAGCCGGGAGCCTGCAAGCCCTCCTGGCTCTCATCCGATTTCTCCAGAGCTAAACAAATTACCCGCTTCTCGGGTCTGATTAGCTTCCCACACCCCGCACCCACGCAGGGCGGGGGTGAGGCCGGACTCGGGACCCACTCCAAGAAGCTGCTGGGATCCTCCGGCCCCCCCCCAGCAGGGAGAGGGTCCCCGTGGGCTGCAGGGACTGCCTGGCACCCCATCACGTGCTGGCAAGGGGATGAGGAGCGGGGCAGGCATGTCCACAGTGGGTGCCCAGGCTCAGCATCACCTCACCCCCACCAGGCCCCCGAGCGAAGGGGGAGAAGCCCCCTGTGAAGGAGCCGCGGGGCAAAGCCAAGGTGCAGCACCCGGACCCCCCGCAGCCGGAGCACGACTTCCTCGGCTGCATGTCCAAGTAGGTGCAGCGGGGCTGTGTGGGGACCAAGGGAGGGGACAACCTGGACCTGCCGGACATGCCAGAGCAGATGCTCCCCCCCCTCCCCAAAGTCCCACCCTGTGCCCTGCCATAAACTTGTCCTTTTTCTTTGGCGGGGGGTGGTGGGGTGTTACAGGCGCTCGGGCCTTCCTCGCTGGATCCTGGCTGCCTGCCTCTTCCTCTCCATCATGGTGATGCTATGGCTGAGCTGTGCCAGTTTGGTGACTGCCCCCGAGCAGCATGTCAAGACCCAGGTATGGGGCAAGCGGTGCTCAGTGTAGCCTGGGGGGGGTCCTGTGGAGGTCCCCGACACCCTGGGTCTCCCCATCATGGCTGGATGAGCCCTTGCGGTACTGAGACATGGCCATGTGGTGTTTGTGGTCCCCGGCCACCATGCTGGGCTCACTGGTGTGTCCATGCTGTGCGGTATGTCCCCAGCCAGCCCCGTGATGTTCCCAGTCTGGGGACAAGGGGGTCCTGTCCCCTGCTTTGGGGCTGCACGGTCCCCTCTGACTCTCTTCCAGCCTCTGAGCATCAACGGGGACAAGGAATACCTGGAGGATCTCGATGGCCCTGGCACCTTCCCCCTGCCGCCTGTCATCGCTGTCACCCTGTGTCCCACACACGGTGGTGAGGACGCGGGGCCGCTGGCCCTCAAAGTCGACCTGGACAAGACCATCCTGTAGCGCTCCACCCCTTCCCATCACCTCCACACCACCTCCCTGTCACCGTCCCCATGGCATCATGGCATCCCCTGGTCCCCCTGGCATCCCCTGGTCCCGCTACGCTGCCCCTCCGGCTGCCCCATGTCCCCGGCTCCTGGAAGGGCATCTCTGGCTCTGGCACAGGGGGGACCAGGGGTACAATCTGGCTTGGTCCCACTTTCCTCCCCGGGGATGGCCGCTGTGGAGGAGGCTCCCGGGAGCCAGGCAGCGGCTTTGCCTCCTCCATAGACATGCTGAGATCCTGGTTTCCAATGCTTGAGAGCCAAGAGAGGAGCTGCCAGAGCCGGGAGGCTGGGGGGAGCCCGTCCTCATAGCGGGGCGGTCTGTCTCCTCCCAACCGGAGCCCCCGGGGCCCCGCAGCCCTCCGGGCATGGGTCCAGCGCTGGGCAGGAGGGAGCCGGCTGCAGTGGGGGATGGAGAGTGTCTGCGACGTTCTGGGCTTTGGCTCGGCACATCCCTGGCCTCCCACCTTGGGCTGAGCCTCCAAGGCGCCGTCTCCGGCCCTGGGAACTCCCTTCCGCTGGCCGGAGCCGATTGCCTTGGGGAGCCGAAACGTAGCGAATGGATTTGGCGTTGGCAGCCGGAGAGAGGAGCGGATCTCGCCGCCTCCGTGCCCACGCGAGGATCCAGCCGGCCCCTTCCCGGAGCTGCAGAGGGCCCCTGGAATGGCTCCTTCCCCTCCCTGCTCCGTGATGCCTTTGGGGCGGCTGGTCCTGATGCCAACAGGTTGGGAGTGGGACCAAGCAGGGGACGAGGCAGCGATTCCCTGCCTCGTGCTCTTGGCTTCTGTCTGAGCTCAGGCAGGAGGTGGGAGCTGCTGGGACGCCTCCATCCTGGGCTCGGCATCCCTGCCCGATGCCGGGAGCGGCTCAGCCTGCAGGGCTGTAGCTGATGGCAGGACCTAGCGGCAGCCAGCCTCTGGCTCCTTGGGCTCGCAGCGCTGCCCTGGAAGCAGGGGGCCAGCCCTGGGGCCTCCCAGCC
Source organism: Burhinus oedicnemus (assembly GCA_008921705.1). Taxonomy (NCBI): domain Eukaryota; kingdom Metazoa; phylum Chordata; class Aves; order Charadriiformes; family Burhinidae; genus Burhinus; species Burhinus oedicnemus. The sequence continues at coordinate 692,707 of VFFE01007692.1, read as the reverse complement.
ACCCGGGGACCCGTTCGGCTCGCCCCAGCACAGCCCCTCAGCATGGAGGGTGTCCCCTCCGTCCCCTGCTCCGCAGGGCTCTGCTCCCGTGCGAGCTGGGGCATCTCCCCCTCTCCTCACCGTTCTCCATCACTTGACCTCACGTGTTGTTTCGTGGTTCGATTTTCGCCGGCATGTGGTTCCTCGGTCCCCAGTGCCCTCTGGGGACACCCCTGCACTTGGGAGGGATGGCTCGGCGGCGGCGGTCCCTTCCATCCCCCTGTCCACCTAACACGTCTGTACAGATTAACTTATTACCCACGAGTCCGCACCCTTGGGTTTTTAGGCTCTCTCCATGTGCCAGCTGCTCCCCGGCACTGAGCGGTCTCGGGGAGCCATGGCATGGTGGGGCGGGGGGCTCCTGTCCCCATCCTCGCTGGTTTTGTGCTGCTCCGTATCACTTTCACCCGTGCAACATATCTGGGTTTGGGGAACTGGGTTGGGGGGGGTGCAGGGGGGATCTTGTGTCCATTTTGGGGTACACTTTCCATTGTCGCTTTTTGGCCGCTCGGCTCAGTGTAAAGCTCGGTGGAGTCCGTGGTGTTGTCCCGGCCCCGCGGCTCTCCCCATCCCCGGGGTGCAACTGCACCAGGCCGTGAGACTGGGGGAGAGGGCAGCCGTGGAGCCACCTGAAGGAGGTGCTTCCGAAGGGCAACCCCAGCCCCAGGCTGGCTGGGCGGCGTGGGCAAAGGGGAAATAAAAGGTTTGTACCAGATCTGGATGAGTCGGTGGCTTCACGGAGTGCCCGTCACCAGTTAGGGAGCAGGTTTGAGTCCCCGCATGGGGCTGGTGGGAGGGCACAGGTCTGTTCCCAGCTCGCCGTCCCATCTTTGCAAGCTGAGCCAGGATGAAACCTGCGGCAAACCGGAGAGAAATCCCCTGCTTGGGCTGTTTTGCACAGAGACGGAGCGATGCTCCTCTCCGCTGCAGGCTGCGGGGCCGGCAGCTTCGCCGGATCGAGAGATTCAGCATCAAGCGAAAAAGAAAATGCTGCGTTTCCTGGGAAGCTGGTACCAACACCCGTGGGGTGGGTGGGCTCAGTGGGTGCTGGGAGGTTGCGAGGTGGGCAGGGGGCCGGGCACCCCAATGTGTCCACCCATCAGCGGCGAGGAGGAGGAGGCTGAGACACAGCCGTGGGGAGGACTGCATGCATGTGCTCACGCGTGCATAGGAAGAAGGGCTGGGGAACGAGGGCTTTTCCCATTGAAAATCACCCGCTGACACCTGGGTGCCCGTTTCGAGGAAGGGAAAGTGTAAGTCGGGCCATGCACGCGTGTGACACGTCAGCATAACGCACCGCGGCCGCCCGGGCTCGAGGGCTGGGACGTGCTCGCACGTGCACGCACCCACCTTTCCCCCGCGGCGTGTGTTTTTCCTGGCACGGCGCCCACGTCCACGCCACAGTCGAGCTCTCCCCATGCCAAGCACGACACAAAAGCTCACGCAAGGGCCTGGAGGCTTGTTTTTAGCACTTCAGTAGCTCAGCGGGGTCCCGTCCTCGGAGCCAGCAGCGGCGTGGGGCCCCCAAGGAGCCGGGACTGGTGCTGGCTTCAGCTGCTTGTTTCCTCTGGGATGCGGAGCCGGGGACGAGGAGGTGCTGCCTGACCCCGGGGAGGGCTGCGGATGGATGCTGGGGTGCTCAACACGAGTTGCAGCCAAAGAAGGATCTCCAAAGGGGATGCAGAGCTTGGTCCACTGCCTGCCAGCAGCCTCCACTGTCGGAGCACGGCCCCCGCCTGTCCCTAAATTGGGGGTCACCCCCACGCAGCGCGGCAATGCCAGGTGCTAGAAGGGGATGCTGCGCTCTGCAGTCTGGGCTGGGCTGGTTAAATGGGGAGGAGAGGGATGGCGTTTTCAGCTCGCTGCCTGCCCTGCCTGTGCAGCCGGCAGGGAGCCGTGCAGAGGATGCTCCGGGCAGCCCTGGTGGGACCAGGGTGGGAGGCAGAGTGCGTGCCATGGCCACACTGCCCGGGCGATGGGATGTGGGGGCTTGCACGGTGTCCTCAGCGGGCAGCTGGGTGCCTCAGGGTCCCAGGGTGGGCAGAGGGGTGTCGGGGGCCGGCAGGACAAGAGGGAAGGGCTGAGAGATGGGAGCCCAGCACTGAGCAGCCTCTGGGATAGGTGCAAGCTGATGACCCAGAGGCAAGAGCCCCCCCAGCCAGGGCCAAGCCACCAAGTCCCCCCCGGGTAGCACGTCAGGGGGTGTCTTTCTCTGGCATTTTCCACATGGAGCCCAGGGTCTCAGTGCTGAGTCAGGGTGCTGGCAGCCGCTCGCACCCGGACACCCTGCAGTGATGGAGCAGCGGTTGGGTGCAAACAGGGAAACCCTGGGATGGTGCTGCCCAGGGGTGAGACCCGCAGCGGGGGGGTCTCTGCATCCCCCTGCCATGGGCTGGTGCAGAGGGAGGTGGCAGGGCACAAGATCGGTGCAGACAGCTGGTAAACCCTGCCCGCCGCAGGCAGCGGCTCCGAGCAGGTCCCCTCCTGAGATGGGAGCCGGGCTACAAACCGTAGACAAGCTCCTCGCCTTTAAACTGGAGTCAGATTCCTTATTGCTGGCTCGAGGTGCAGGAAACTGTGCCCAGGAGCAGGTGAGGAGGGACCCCACTCCAACAAGAAGGAGACGCATGAAATTAGCTGGTTCCACTCCCCCCAGCAGGCAGCCGGGGTGTTTTCCATCCGACGCCTTTTTCCTTCTCGCTCCCTCTTTTATTTTTTCACGGGGGATGCAAAATTCATGGTGTGTGGCCCCATCGGCAAAGAGAAGAGCGATGGGGAAGCCAGCCCGTGGTGGAATCACACCCTCCATCCCACGGCTGGTGGTGAGGCCATGGGGGACCACGAGTCCGTGGCGGGTTGCATCCTCGTGGCGAGCATCTGCGCACCCAAGCTCGCCTCCCGCGCGTCCAGCCACGGGTCAGCAAGAAATCACAGACCGGTAGGTGGGGTCTGTTAGCCACACTGCGGCGAGAAGCGGCCTCAAAAAGTTGGGGGAAACCAGCAAGCTGCCCCCCATGCCTCCGCCACGGACCCCCACAGCATCTCCCAGCTTGTGCAATGCCGTCGCTCGGCCTCTGGGCCGGCAGTGGATGCCGAGGGTTGTGGGGGTCTTGCCGGCTGCGGTTGGGGTCGGCAGCCCCCCCTGGCCGCTTTCTCCATGGCTGTGTTGGGCTGCTGTTCTCACCTCTGGAAAATGCCCCCTCCTTTCTCCCCCCCAGCAAATCTCAGCTGCCGGGAGCTGGCCCGGCTCCACCGCCGCTCGCACACTCCAGCTGAGGAGCCGGGCCACGCGGCGAATGCATTTGTGCACGGATTTCCCTCCCCTCTCACTGTCTGCTCCCGACAGCGTCGTTTTCCCTTGCTCAGGGATGACTTCGGGAGCTCTTGCAGCTCCTTGTCCCACTGTCGAGTGCCCGGAGTCCTGTGCCATGTCCCATCGGGACGTCTCTGCTTGGGAAGAGCATTGGGGTCCACGGTCCAGTGATGCCGCACAGGGCAGAAAGCCCAGCACTGGGACAGCAGGGTGGGGAAGGGCTCTGAGAAGTCCCTGCTTTGCACACACGCGTGCCAATCCCCATTTTCAGGATTTGTGACTGATTCACCCGGAGCGGACACGGTGTTAGTTCATCTGGGTCTGCACCCGTCGCTCCCCTTCGCTCCTTCCCACTCGCATCCCGGGGAGATGCTGCTGGACACAAAGCAGCCAAGGGGGGAGGTTTCTTCTTCTTGTCTCGTGTTGGAGGAACGAGGATCTTTCATGAGAAAGCACGACCAGGGGGAAACAGCGGTTTTGGGCCCTGCCAGAGCAGGGCTTTTGAAGATGACGGAAAAAGAGCCTGGGCTCCTCTCTCAGCTGGGGAAAGGATATTTTCTGGCTGCTCCAGCTGCCTCTCGCTGCCCCTGGCCCGGCTCCTGCTAGCACATGGCTGCAATCCGGTGCTGTCCTGACCAACACACAGAGCTGTAAATTCAGCTTTAACCCCAACAGAGGTAAGTCTCCATCCAGAGATGGAGCGAGGATGAGGATGCGGGCTGGGCAGTCAGATGGGAGTTCAACGCAAGCTCCGGCAGCACCGCTGGCTCTGGGATCATCCCAACCTGCATGTGGGAGCTGAGCACTTGCCCTTACAAATGCTCCCGCGAACTGCACCGGGCACCGTCCTGGAGCTGGCAGCAAAGCTCACGTGGCCTTCAAAGATGGAAACCTCATGGTGCTGCTGAAACCAAGCAGCCGGCCTGGCAGAGGAGTGCCATGCCATGGACGGCCACCCGGGAAAACACATCCATGGGTTTCCTCTCCCTGTTCTCCTTTCTATGACCTACCCCAAAGAAGCGGAGCCACGGGTGATTCAACAACAACAAAACCAAACGAAAAACAATCTCCTCGTGCTAATGGGATTGGTTCTGTCCCTACCACGCACATTCCAGCCCGGCTCGAGGGACCGCTCGGGGCGGGGGGAAGGGGAGGCTAACGAAGCCAAATTATTCTCCATCTTCAAATGTCAGAGTTCAGCGCGGTGCCGCTGGCTGGACCTGGCGCAGCTGCTGTGCCGTGGCGATGCCGTGTGGAGGCAAAGCACCCTCTCGGCAGCCGGCATGGAGCGCCTGCGCGCATCCAGCCCGCCGCCAAGTGACATGCATTTTCCATTCCCTGGGCTTCATTACTTCTTGGAACGCAGACCTTGCTCGCCGGGCCATGAGGGGCTTCGCTTCCCTCCGTGTTTATTTTCGCTGCCGTGTGTTCTTTTGCCAGGTGAGGAGCGCAGCCAAGCTGGTCAGGGAAAGCAGGGATGTATGGTTGCGGTTTGGCTGGGCGGATGGGAATCGGTCTCCCTTAAGTGCCGACGCGGTGGCGCGGTGCAGCACCTGCTCACCTTCAGGCGTTGGAGCCGCTCCCCTGATTTCATGGGGACGACACGTGTGTTTAACACTGCAGCACGCGCAGAGAGGATTTGCTGGATCGTGGCCTCGCACCAGTGCCGAACGGCGCTGGGGACGGCCAACGCCTTCAGCTGGCGTGGGAGCCGGCTCCCGCGGGTGCCGCGTGCGTCAGCTCGCCCCGCCATGCGTGGGAGTGGAAGGAGCCCAAGAATCATAAAAGAAGGTGTTCAGCCTTCCCCCGAGCCGGTCCCCACGTGGCTCTGCGGTCTGCTTCCCGCTCACGCCTGCTCCTCCCGCTCGCTCTTCAGCGCAGGGCATGGCAATGCCCACGCCTGCCAGCACAGGCGTAGGCACACGCCTGCGTTATCTGTGCTGGGTGGGATGGCACCGCCGCTCCACGGGGTGGGTAACACTGCCCGGGGGTGGGAGCCCAGCTGAAGAGCCAGGTCGTCTCCATCCCGGCAGGGAGAGGACGCTGCTCGGCCAGTGTGTCATGCCGGAGCCTCGGCAGCGGCTGCTGTGTCAGTTTGGCTCTGCAGCAGGAGATCGGGGACCTGCAGGCCTGGTCTGCGCCCCAGGATGGGTGGGAGCCTACAGACCTCATCCTGCCCGGGGGGGTTGGGTACCACTGCATCGCTGGGAGTCCCATGTGCCCCGGGGCTGGTGGCCAGTCTCAACCACGGAGTTATCTGCGGTGGCAACTGGCAGAAGTGGTGCTCAAGGGCAGGAGGAGAGAGGACCTCACCAGCCTCCCAGGAGAGACCAGTAATGTCTCAGGGAGCTAAAACACCCCCAGGCCTGAACATGATCACGGGGAGATGCAGGCAGGGTATCCTGATGGGGCAAAATAAAAGGGAGGAGAAAGGACCAGCTCACGCGATGCCATGGCCCATCTTTACATGGAGAGCCCCGGCTCCGCCAGCACACGCAGACGCACCCCCGCCCGCATGCTCGACCCCTCTCCAGGCTCACACGCTTGCCGGGATTACACGGGGATTAGCAGAGAGCAGTCTACCAGAAATTGAGAGGGAATAAAAACCAGCCAGAAGCACAGGCACCGAAAAAGCCCACAGCACCCTCCAGACATGCATGACGAGTGGGAGATGGAGCAGTGTTTGTCGCGGATGCTGTGCGGAGGCAGGGAGCGAGAGGGAGGTCACTCGCAGACTCCTCCATAACAATAGAAAATAAAGGAACGAAGAGGCTTTGTTGTGCTGGGGAAAATCTAGCAAGAATTGGAAAAAAAAGCTGGTTGCGGCCAGCTGTCCGCCTCCTCCACCCAACACAAACTGCGTGGACCGATATTGCTGCGAGCTGCGAGGAATTCCTGTTTCTGAGCGCTTGCAGGATGAAACGAAAAGGTCGGAGGAAAAGGCAGCGCTGCCAGCTCATGATTTTGTCATTAGTCTCACAGTGTTGGACGCAGATTTTAAAGCCCCAGCTGTGGGAGTCGTGGGATATGCGAGAGCTTGGCTTGCAGTAAAAGGTACATTGCTAGACCTCATGTTTTGTAAGGGGGGAAAAAAAAAGCGAAAATATGACTCAAATACATCCTGATGGCTTAAAATGAAGATCAGAAAGAAGAATGTAAATAGTTCGGAGTTTATTCTTTTTTATTTAACCCAGTAAGTTAGACTTGTGATTTTACAGGCAGACCACTGCTCACCACAGTAGGAATACCAGGACTGCCTTGATATACTGTGTGTGCAGGATAAATATATTAAAGTTGTGTGAGTTGCTCAGATGCTGTGCTAACACTGGTCGTAAAAATCACCTTAGATATAAGGCAGGCTCCTTGGGGAAGGGGCTAAGTGCACTCAACAAATAATGAATAGAAATAAAAATAAATATCAAATGGCCCATAAAATCAAACAATAATAGTAACTAAAAAGTTCCTGGATTTGCTGCAAGAGATAAAATCCCATCAGCAGTATGAAATAACAAGAAATACCCCCTTTTGGTTCCTTCTCCACATGACACAAGTCAGCACGCCTGGTCACCAGAGTAGTTATGGAATACATCTTCCTTCCAGCGTCTTATAAATGCATTTTTCATGCTTTGAGAGACCTTCTGGGGGTCGATTTAACTGGGATCTGGGGAACATGTGAAAGGCATTTACAGCATGTGGCACGGCCTGGTTTTTCCTGCAGGGGAAGCAGAGGTGTAACGTTCACAGCTCCCATCTGCCGACCCACCTGGGACAGAGGTCCGCAGCGAGCAGGCAGCCCAGCCCGGCTAGCCGTCAGCAGGGCTGCTTTGTTGCTGTGCATTTATTGAACCGAAATAGATGCACCTAAAATATCTATACGGACCTAAAAATAATAAAGGGAAAGCATTTATTTTAAACCTTTTACATAGGGGGGTGTGCTCCAAAGCTAAAGGTACAGAAAGTGGCCCCAGGAGAACATGGAAGGTACAAATGAAGCCGAGCTGGTGTCCGAGGAAGCAGGACAAGCACGAGGGCTTGGTAAGGAGGGGCAGGAGCTCCCAAACACCAGCAAAATGCACAGAGCAACCGGTGAGGTGGGGGGAGAGCTGGGGCGGGAGCCATGCTCGCTCCCGCAGCTCTGTCTGGCAGGCAGCACTGCCCGGCAGAAACGGCATCAGGGTGAAACGCCGGGGACGGAGTTCTGCGGGCTCTGCTGATGACTTACAGCATTAACTTTCATCCGCTGTCTCTCCCGCATCTCCTCTGGCTCTCCCCACGCCTCAGCGCGCTGACATCGCCTCTTCTGTGTAGGTCGGGTCTAAAATAACAGGGCCCTGAGGTCCTGGCTGGGGTCTCCGTGCACTGCAGCAATACAAATAGCAAATTAATAAGTACTGCTTCCCTTTCTCCCAAAGGTTTTATGAGGCTTAATTAATGAATGTCTGTAAAATGCATTTGGAGCCAGGAATGAAATGTGCTGTGGAAATGCCAAATATTTTTAATGCTCCAGCAGATTTAGAAGGTTTAAATAAGAAAAATACACAGCTTCGCCCCTGAAACAGATTGCTCTCCTTGAAGCAGAGGGCTCCAGAACATGAAGTTTTCATCAGGCTGACTTGAAAGAATATTTTCACGGCTTTCCAAGTGCGTTTATTCTCATGTACAAATTCCCCCTTTCCCTTATACAGATGTGGACACCGAGGCATGGGAAATCAAAGAAATTTACCCCCGGTCGTTGGCAAAGCCATCGCTATGAATAATTTCCTGATTTCCACTGATGACTGGAATGCCCTCTAGACCGTCCGCTCTCTCCAGATGCGTGCCGGCTTTAAAAATTACACGGATCCCGCGATGCTTGGCCTCATCTCCGCTGGTTGCTTTGGGGAGAGCCAGGAGTGACCCTGATGCCGACCATGTGTGGGGACGTGGGGTGGCGAAGGCATCTTTGGCACCGAGACGACACAGCCGGAGCGCTGCGATCTCCGACGACAAGACTGCACCCTCTGGAGGGTACTGTTGCTCTTGCACAAAGCGCTTATGGCAATAAAACCTGGTCCATAATCGTCCGGATGGTGTGGCAGGAGGCTTCATCCCCAGGGTGATGGGGAGCAGGGTTGTCCCCACAGTCCCAGGCTGGCTGCACACACAATGGCTCCTGCAGGAGACATTTAATGTCGCGGGTGACATCGTTAAACGCTTGGACGCAAGCTGCAGGCCGGGGCCATCGGCTGCTGTTGGATAATGGTCAGCTGGAGGGTGTTGGCATGAGGAAGCCCATGGTGGCCTGTGGGGTGATGACAGACCCCTGAGACCCCTCAGCTGTGAGGCGGTGACAGACCTCCCCCAAGTCCCCACAGCCGTGGGGAGGTGACAGCCCTTGGGACCCCTCAGCCGAGGGATGGGCACAGACTCCCAGGTCCTCTCAGCCAGTGACAGTCCTCAGCGACCCTGTGGCCATGGGGAGGTGACAGATTCCCAGGCTCCATGGCCGTGGGATGGTGACAACCCCCTGGGCCCCCTCAGCCGTGGGGCAGTGACAGACCTTGGGCTGCGGGGAGGCGAAGGACCTCTGAGTCCCCTCAGCTGGGTGATGACAGCCCCCAGGCCCTCTCAGCTGTGGGGAGGTGACATACCCTGGGCCCCCTCAGCTGTGAGGGGGATGACACCCCCTGGGCACCCTTAGCCACGGGGCAGGGACAGACCCCCTTGGCTCCCCTTAGCCACGGGGAGGTGACAGACCCCCAGGCTCTGTGACTGTGGGATGGTGACAGCCCCCTGGCTCCCCTCAGCCACGGGGCAGTGACAGCCCCCGGGCCCCCTCACCCGTGTGAGGGTTGACAGCTCCCGGGCCCCCTCAGCCACGGGGAGGTGACAGCCCCCCGGGACCCCGCGGCCGTGAGGCGATGACAGCCCCCCGGGCCCCCTCACCCGCGGGGCGGTGACAGGCCCCGGTGGCGGCGGGGCGGCGCCAGGCCCGGCGGGAGCAGCGCGGCTCCCCGGTTCCCGCCGCTGGGCCCCGCTCGCTCCTGCGCCTTTAACGCGGCGGCTCCTGCCGCCTCCCAAGCTCGGGGCCCGGCGGCGGCGGCGCAGTGAAGATGGCGGAGTCCGGCGGGGCCGAGTTCGCCGCGGAGCGGCCGAGCAGGTGAGCGGGGCCCGGGCGCGGCCTAGGCCGGGGGTCCGGGCGGGGTGGGGGGGGGCCCGGCCCGGTTGGGCCGCGGCGGCGGGCGGGGGCGGCTGGGCCTGGCGGCGGCCGCGGCGGCGCTTGGCTGCCTTCCTCCGGCGCCGACAAGCACCCGTATATTCATTTATTTTCCCTTTATTTTTTGGTGTTGGCGCTCCCCGGGGGTCCCGGTGAGGCGGAGAGCCCGGTCCGGTGTCCTGAGGGGACGGGGTGGGTGGGGGGTATCCTGAGCAGGGCCTGGCAGCTGAGGATCCTCTGAAAGATAACGATAGTAATTCATAATAATGTTTTCCTTGGTGGAGTTTATGAGGAGGAAGGCAGAGGTTTGAGGGAGACTCTAAAATAGCGAATATCGTGAATCACACCCAGACCCTGCTTGAGTAGGGTTTGTAGAGGTTTGTGGTCTTACAGGGACGTCAGGTTTATAGAGATACCGAGTTTTTGGTGTTTCAGGCCCATTCTGTTGCAGCCCATCCCCCCAGGCTGTAGACCCCTCCCTGGGTCACTGGTTTTGGTCCCCACGGGGTCATTCGGCCCTTTGAAGGCAGCACAGAGCCTGGGAGGGGGGTGGGTGGCTGGAGGTGGCACCGGTTTGTGGAGGAGTTTCTGTTCCCAGGGCTTTTCTGTCCATTGTCATCCGAAAGTTACCGTGTTGGACAGTGTTCAGAAAGTTGTGTTGTCTGTCTCTCGGATGTTACGCTGTCAACCTGTCACTTCGCTTCAAAGCATCGTTTATCCTCAACTTAACTCTCTCCTGAAATAACCACCCTGTATGTCACGCCGTGGAGAGGGAAGCTCTTACAGCCATTGTTCAGCGCTGGAGAAGCCTGTCTGAATTAATTCTCACCTTATATATATATTATTTTTTTTCTAACGACCGCCTGCGTAAACTATATGCTGCATTGCCTGGGGCTTTTCATTTTATCTCTCTGCACCTCCTTTTTCTTCCCTCTCAGAACAGGAACAGCAGCACTTCTTTCACTCGGTTCTTGGTAGGGCCGCTCGCTCGCCGCTCGGGAGTTTCTCGGTGCTGGGTGTGTAGCAGTGAGAAATGGAAGTAATTTGTTTCAGGGCCATGATAAATCACCCAGACTGGAGCTGCAGCAGTTTTGTTCCCTGAGCTGTAGCTCTGTCGTGTTCCCTATTGCTGCGTGTTGATTTTCTTTGTTAATTTTAAAGTAAAGCTCGTTGAAATTTGGATACTGCTTCTTGTTGGTTGTTAGTCTGCTGTTTTAAAGAGTGGATTTATTGGCATATACAGGGAAGAAACCTGGTGTGGGACATTGGACATGCTGCATCATCTCCGAAGAGTGAGAGAAGAATTTCAAGGGCATTCCCTATCAACAATGATTCCTTGTTAGGTGCTTCCACTTGTGACTTTTTCGCACTTACTGAGTATTTACTCTCTAAGGCAAAAGGACAAAGTCCTCTCTTGCTGCTACACACATGCCATTTCGGTGGTGCACTGTTACTCAAACAGCACAGACAGAATTTCCATCTTTGGAATTGCTACCGCATGGCTGATGCTAGTTACCCGTAAGTATGCTGGCTTCCCCAAAGCAAGAAAATTAACTTGTCTGCTGGGGATCCTGTGCTTTCATTCGATAAGGAACACGCTGTGCCAGATGGTATGGACAAAAGGCTTTTGACACACTGATGGCATGAGATAAGGCCATTGCTGTGCACTGAAAAGCAAACGGCCCAAATCTTCCATTTTGAAATACACTTACTTTTTTTTTTTCTTCCTTTATGGGTAGAATTTCATGAGTTACAAATGGGTTTCATATTTTACTCCCAGCCCTCAGTATCACGTGGAGGGAGAGTTTCAGGCTGCATAATTCACACTGTAATACTGTGCTGCTCCTGAAGATACACTTTGAGATTGGTGAGCAAAGTAAATACAGAGGAAATGGTGAAATCCATCGGTAACCTTGGTAAGAAAGCTCTCTGTGCTTTAGACAATGAGGCGCGTGAACTCAGTTGCGGTGTTGGTGAGGTAGAGTTTTACAAAGCAGGGTGACAAAGATCTAGGAAAAACATCTTTTCAGATGTTGGAGAGGATGTTACGGTGCAGGCCTTAAAGCAGGAATTAATCAGGGTGTCCAGACAAACTGCTGAGGAGAGCTGCGTGCCTCTCAAATTGAGAATAATCCCTTGAAGAAAGGAAGGCAGCCAGGTTGTATAAACACTTTTCAAAAACCTCCCTAATACTGTTACACGCTGGTGTGTTTGCTGAAAGCGGTTCCACCTGTCAAAACCAGAATGAATAGGCGAGGGAGACCTGCAGGTCTTCCTTATCTAAAAGTACATATGTCTGGGTTCACATCAAGAGAAAGTCGACCTGAACTCCCCTAACCTTACTCCTGAAGAAAGTAGTGGGAGAGAGAGCAAATGTACAGGAGGATGCAGTAAAACTGTGTCGGGGGAGCATAGTGATAAGGGCTGTGAGTCTGCCTTGCTTTTCTGCTCCTGTAATCTTATATAGCTTCAGTCTTCAATTAGACCTTTTTTTTCCTTTTGAAACTGTTCAAAGTTTAGTATTGTGTGGTTTCTATGTTCTATACTCTGCCACATGGCAATTTTAAAACAGATTTAGTTGTTAGATCTGGTAGACGTGGTGTAAATGTTTACACTCTAATTGAATCACTGTAAAAATAACTGCTGCTTTCTTTTCTAACATTGGGAGACTTCTGAGCTGGTGGTTTTATTTAGACCAAAAGTAAACTTCAGTGGTTCTTTAAAGGTTCCTGTCTTAACCTTCAAGTGTTGCATAGCATTGACTGCTTTGCGTGGAAGGGTGTTGCATCACGGGGTGATGGCTAAGGTGTCTTTTCCAGTTTCTCATTTATATGGAAGATAAATGCTGAACTTGCACAGAAATCGGTGACCTTTAGGAAAAGCTGTCGCTGCACTTCTGGTGGTCTTGGGTTATTCTGTTCAGGTGATGCAATGAGGGTGGCACAAAGCCTGTGCTGAACTGAACTGCTCAAGGAGCTGGGAAACATAATGATGTTTAGGATGGGCACAAGTCTGTCAGAAGGTAAGTGCAGAGGATTTAGGTAACGAGGGAAGCGGGCTACAAGCAGGCGCAGCAGTAAGAGGATTTGATCCTGGAACCGAATTGGAATTGGTGTTACGATGCCAAGTGCTGGGGCAGCTGTTCACATCTGCTAGAAAACATGATTTCTTCAGTTTGCATTAAAGGGATGGTGGGTTTTTCTCCTGTTGTCTGTTGTTTCATCATTTTATGTTGCTTTTGCTTGAGATCCCTAGCTGCTCCGAGGCAATAATCTGGAGGGTGGAGGTACAGGGAGAGGAGAGGCGTGCTGCGGCTCACTGCACGCTGTAGTACCTACTCTGCATGTAACTAGTCCTGTCGTTTTTATTGCAACACTGCCCAGAGGATGCAATCGGATGCCACAGAAACAAGCTGAGGCAAACACTGCTCCAAGTACCTTGTAGTCCAATTTTGAAGTTTTTCTAAGTTTTTTCCAAGGCGTGGAGCGAAGAGCCTGGTATGGTTGTGTGGGAAAAGGTTGCAGAGGGATTTGCACGATGCGGGGAACTTTCTGCCCTGCTAGGAGCTGCTAGCAGAGCTGAAATGGGCTGTCCCCAGCGGGAACATGACCCAGCCGTTGCTGAACTGCGATGAGCCAGGAAGCTGAGACAGGTCCTGACGGATCTTCGGATGAAAGCGGCAGTAGCTGTGCCACGGATCAGCTTCGCTCCGTTTCTGAAGGCAAAAACACAATGCTGGAGTGGGGTGGATGGAAGAGCAGGGGTGGAGGGAAGTGTGGGGTGGTATCTAGAAGGCCAGCAGCAAAGCAGTGCTTGGGGTTGGGCTGAATGTCACTTTTGGGGTGGCCTTGGTGGCTCTGCTGTGCTTCCCGACACCACTAGGTGCCTCTCGGCCTTTGCACAGCGGCTCTGCCACGGCTGCTGCTGGGAGAGGTGTGCAGGGGATGGCGGGCGCAGAAAATACCCGCTGCGGCTTCTGGCTGCTAAAACCACCACGTTGGTGTGTTGTAAGAGGATGGTTCTGCTTTTTGCGTTTTTTTGATCTGGCATCGCTGTAGCTTTCCCTTTTCTAGAGCCAGGGGTTGGCAGGGTTTGACCGTAAGGGCATATGGTGGGGGAAACATGGAACTGCTTAAGGCAGCGCTGTCAGCAGGAGTATTGAGCGTATAAAAAGCCTGTACTTAGCCATGTACTGTGGATACACAGGCAAATTTTACGTGGTGTAAAATCCACTGTCCTTCTGGGGGTCCTTGTGTGGCTGGCTGAGCTCGGGAGCAACAGAGAGCAGCTGACTTTTTCATTGCTGTGATACTGCCTGTGGCTGCCAGAGTAATTTATATGCTTAGAGTGATTTTTATATTTGCTCAGTTTGTTCCTGGCTCAGCGGGATTAGGTTTGGGGCTGACAAGAATATAATCATGGTAAAGTTTGGGGGGTGGGGTAGTATCTTCCCGTTCTCAGTCATTGTAAAAATACAGGTTGAGATTGTGGAACAGCAAGGTGGTGGTAGCGGTGGGGGATGTGCGTGCGTTGCCTGCACCGGCTCCACACGCTCTGCTGCCAGAGGAGGTTTGGGGCAGGACTGAGGGTACCCCAGGAAAATCCCCATACAGAACAAGATCCTCTGCGCTAGCTCTGCATATGGGTAGAGAGAAAAGAAATGGCAGATCCTGGTAAATGATCTTCTCAGCCTGACGTGATCTCAGCCCTGACTGGGCCCCTCCAAGACCTCAGTGCTACCAGTGTGCAAATTTGGGCTCACACAGCATTTAACCTGAGAGTTGCATTGGCCACTTTGGTTGCTGAATGAAGAGGACCAAAGCGCTTTTCCCATTTGTCCCTGCATCAGCATAAAGATGACTCTGGCTCGGTGACAGAAACATTTTTAAGAATCTTATTCTTTCTTTTTTTTTGCCCCCCCCCCAATTTGTCCTGAGTACAGCATGTACTGACCAGTGCCTCAGGTTGAAACTCCATGAGGTGGCACAGAGTTTACTGTGTTCAGATATTTCACCCTCCACTTTTTTGTTCCATGCTCCAATGCTCCATTTTGCCAGGCCAGCCAGCTTTTGACAGACATCCAGTTTTATTAGTGCTTTTAGCAGAAACCAAAATCCCACCTCCTCTGGCTTGCGAACAACCTACCGATTGAAGCCTGGGAGCAGAATATATTTGTGTGTGTGTGTCTGCTGGGCCCTGTGTGAGTCCAGCTCAGAAAAAAAGAAAAACAGAGATTTGGAAATGTGTCTGGGACTTCTCAGGGAACAGAAAATAATATTAAAAAAAAATAAATTGAAAAGCCTTTTGCTTCAACTTGCTGCCTTACCTTTGGGTTCTAGGGTTTCCTTGGTTGGGAAAAATAGGATGCGGATAAGCAAATAAGGGCATCAGTAGGACCTGATTCAGTAAGCACTTAAAAATGAAACATTAAGGTACCTCCTAGCTTCTATGAAATATGTCTTTAATTGCTCTTTTCGCTAAATGCAAGGCTGAATGAGGCGTGGGTAGTCTGGCAGTGCAGAGCGTGGGAGCCCAGCAGCGCCCAGTCCTGTCCCAGCGTCGGGCAGTCCATCTTCTGAGACCTCAGTTCCCTCTTTGTGAGAGGGACAAGCCTCTTGGGTCCCTGAAATGCAAATAAAAAAAGCTTAGTTTGTTGGGCTTTGTTCTTTTTCTAAAACAGTGAATGTTATTTGCTCTCCCTTGGCCAAATGTTAACTTTCCTTAAATTTTGAGACTCAAAGTGTAAAAGACAAAAGATGAGACTTTGCAGACTTCACTATTCAACTTCAGGCATTTTACAGAAGACCGTTTTTTTCACACAAAGTATTACTCCTAAAACTCAGACTGATTTATAATCTCTTTATTTGAGCACTCCAAATTGCTAGTCAATTCTAAGTAGAGATATTAGTTTCAGGCTTTCTACTTGTATTTCTCACCTTTGATGAAAGAGAGGGTGTCAGGAGAGGAAAATGAGTGGAGGCAGAGGAGAGAAATAGGAAAAATTAGGGGAAGGAGGTGGAAAAGGGAACAAAGAAATCGATTAAATTATTTTGCTCGCATATCTTTCCCAAGGATGATTACGTTTCTCTGGAAAACAGCCCCTTCATTCAGTGTGTTAATATTTAATTAGTTGATGATCATTACGAGCTTATTGTTGTTGCTAATTTGGACAGGGAAGCAATGGTAAATGTTGTTTCTGATGGGGTGCTGGTGACAATCTTGCTTGCTGCTGGGAGTGTAAGTAGGTTAACAGGGCAGGTATTTTTAAGTCTCATTGCCTGGCAGCATCTAATCTTCCTTGCACCCAAACTTCAAGGAAACCTCTTGATGCCTTTTTGTAGGGGGGTGCAAAGGCCACGGGAGCGTTGTCCGAAAGTCCCGAGAAGAGTCTGTGAAACAGCGTATCTACAGTAAAGGGTTTAGCCTTTTTGCCCTAACATAACATTTGTTAGTGTGAGGTGCTGAAAACTCATTTTCATCATTTGGGCATGTGATATAAAGCCTCAGGATCTGAAATATTACAGTAACCATGGCTACCAGTGACTTATCTGAGGGAGTTTGACTTTTGTTTTGATTTTAAGTGTCTTAATTGTAGTTTAAAAATCAGAATCTGAATGTGTTTTTTACTTAGGCATGAAACTAAAGGCATTAAATGATTTGCATTATTAAAATATCTATAATGCTGCCTTTCAAAGGTTCTTAAAGAAGGTCCTTAATATTCATACCCTATGTTCTAAATAAAGTTACTCTTCAGCTTTATGTTAGTTCTGCTGCTCTCACCATAAATTTCTTGCAGGCTTGAGTGCTCGGAAGGTGCCTTGCTGGCTATTTTGCAATCCCAAGTCTTTTGTTTATCCACAGAAAAGCTGTGGCACTACGTACTTGGATGCATGCGAGCACACACACACGCTGCTGCTTTTCCTCCCTCCTCTTCTGTACCCCAGCCATGCCCCGCAGGGTCCTACCTTTAGAGCTTGTGTTTACTGTAGAGGCTGGCTGTTGGAAGTTTGCCCTGCTTAGAAATCTTGCCAACCCCCTTGAGTTTCTCCTGTATGAGAAATTACCGAGCACCACCTGCCCAGAGAGTGGGGAAACGTGGGTGGATATTAGCAAGGATGCTGAACTGGGATGGAGAGCGAGCCTTGCCTAGCACTGAACTATCCCTCCTTCCAAGGAGGGCCGTGTTACACAAGAAGAGTAGGAAGATGACAGGCAGTTGTGTAGCAAAAGATTTTTCTTGTTTAATTCAATCACTGAAATGTTATAATCTGGCCTGGTATAATTCTCTCCATTTGTACTTGTGCAGTAGTTGCAAACATGCTGAAATATGAACTCATGCTTGGTAAGCCTTTAATTCCAGCTTTGATGTTTTTAATCATCAGTACAGATTTGGTAAAAATGATTCATTAGCTTGAAACGCATCTTGGATTACACGTGATGTTGTGGAGAATCGAGGAGGCAGAGACAGGGGACGGTTGTTCTTTGGGATGTTCTTTGTGCCTTATCTGAACTGATTCTTGAAGTATGGCCCTTAAATATCTCTCAGCCCATCAGCTTTAGAGGCCTCTTGGGCGTCCGGATGCCTCCTCGCTGCATCTGTTTCTGGTCAAAAAATCAAGCAGTCCTTGCTCAGAAACATGTCAGCTGAGGATGTGGTCAGCATGCTTGGGGCAAGGACGAGCACATGGCCAAGCTCCTGCAATAGGTGCAGCAGCAGGAGGATTTCTGGGCTTGTTTGCCTTCCCTGCCTGCTGTCTGGCTGGAACCACTCCCTTAACCCTTGCTTTAACCATTTTCACAAGCATGCATGTATGTACGGTTTTGGGTTGATTTTCCCCAAGCTACGATCATACACACCATGCTGAACTCTATCCTGCAGTGACTGGAGAGGATTGAAAGCAATCTGGCTTCAGAGCAGTGGCTTGGAGACAAATCCTCAATCCCATTACTTGTTCCCTGGCAGTCACTTTTTGAAAATTGGGTACCAGTGATGTTACTGGAGTCTTTGAGGCTGCTGCCCAAAATGGATCAGCCTTCTGAATCAACACGTCTATTGAATTCCAGCTGCCCCCACCATTTGTGTTATGGATGCAGTTACATGCATATAAAGATGCTATTTCCATATGAAAAGCGGGATTTCTGTTCTGATAAAGTCACCTTTACACCAATATATTCATGTTAGAGGCCCCGATCATGTAAACATTTTCAGATCCCCTCGCAGGTCACTGTGAAGCCTGTGGGATGTACTGTGGAAGTGCTGCTTGATGTGAATGTGATTTTTGTTTTACATTTTTTCAAAGGATAAATTTTGACTGGGTGCAGGCGGGCACACCTTACCCCACTCCGAGCTAGCGTGCTTGGTCCCCGCCGAAGGACACTTTGGCCACAGAAGCCTCCGCAAAGCTCTGCGGCAGGGAAAGGACTTCACTCAGTGCCATCCTTTTGAGGACACAGAGGAAAAACCGAGGAAAATTCCAGAAGCTCTCCAGCCTGCCTCTATCAGAAAGGGAAGGGGGAAGGAGTGGAATAAACGCTCTCTCACTATTGTGTGATGAAAGGCTTTTATCTTGAAGGCATGTTCAGAACTGCTGAGGAGTAGATGCAACTCTTCCGAAGTTTGTCTGCAAGGCTGTTTCTTCTGTAACAAATTGTTAAGCAACAAGTACATGGCATATTCAGATCTCATCTAAGATAGGGACAGCCTCACAAAGGCACTTTCAGATGTTCAAGGCTTCCTTTTGTGCCTTTCTGACATCCAGCTGCTGCCTCTCTTCTTCCTCTGTTCCTTAACGCAGCGCAAGGAGCGGAAGGCAAGGCCATGCAGCATAATGCACGCCGCAGCCACGGCGTGCCCATGGTACAGCAGCCAGGTTTGAGCCAAGCCTGCTTTTATCACAAATCCCCTTTTACTAACCACGGTGCAAACAGCATTTGTTGCTGTTTTCTCACCTCTCCTCCCCCTGCTTTGTTTTTTTGTAAAGTATCTTACTTGATTTCTCATGCTTTGTGTGGATTTTATTTTGCTTCCAGCTCATGTGTTTCGTCTAAACTGGACGTTATCAGTGCTTCTCTTACTGTTCGGTTTTGTTTTGTCTTTTTTTTTTTTTTTTTTTTTCCCTGG
>VFFE01007692.1:659485-673542 GCA_008921705.1 Burhinus oedicnemus | reverse complement strand
TGCTGTAACAAAATCTTTCTTTTCTTTTTTTTTTTTTTTCTTTTTTTTATTTTAATTGCCTGTTAGCCCCCTGCTGTCGTACTGCAACATGACAGAGGTTTTCTGAAGTGGCTGCAGCTCCTATTTTCTTAAGGTGTTGGGAATGAACCTTGGAGGGGAAGTTCTGTTGTGATTACCAAAGCTGTTCATAAGATGTGTTGCATCTGCAATATATAATCCATTTCATAGCTAGCCTACAATATAATGGGCTGAAATCTTTGCCTAAAGGCAGTGCTACAGGCAAGCTCAGAGGATCGCAGACCACCTAAACACAGGTGTCTTCCAAAGTGTATTCTTTCTTTGTGCTCAGAAACCCTGCATACTTAAACTTTTTAAGGTATGGTTACCAATCTCTGCTGGTGCAGATCTCGTTGTAGCCTTTGGTTGTTGAACGTCATGGATTCATTGGTGTCCAGCGTACTGCACTCCCTGCTCTGGTATCCCTACCTACTTCTTGAAGCTTTGTACTGTGGTCCACTATTATTTATGCTGCCAGTAGGATTGAAAAACTTAACTTTCTCATAGCTGAATATTACTTCTTAGTGCACTGTTTATGCGAGCTTTATGTAAGTAATTGCATACTCTTGTTTCTCCTGGCTTTTAGAGATTTAGCCTTGATTTATTCTCCCCTGTCCCCATCCTCCCTAAGAGAATCCGTATGTTTGAAAAAATAAAATAGAATTCTGAAGTGATACGATTTTGCACTTATTTAAAGAGGGGAAAATTTTTGTTTGTGTTTTTGACCTCCAGGGCAATGTTCACAGGTGGGATGAGAGAAGCTAGCCAAGATGTGATTGAACTGAAAGGTGTATCTGCAAAAGGACTGAAACACATAATAGACTTTGCATACAGTGCTGAAGTGACTCTTGATCTTGACTGTATTCAGGATGTGCTGGGAGCTGCTGTCTTCCTCCAGATGGTGCCTGTTGTGGAGCTCTGCGAAGAATTTCTGAAGTCTGCCATGAGTGTAGAGACATGTCTCAATATCGGGCAGATGGCCACCACCTTTAGCCTCGCATCCTTGAAGGAATCAGTAGATGCCTTCACTTTTAGGCATTTCCTCCAGATCTCCGAGGAAGAGGATTTCCTCCACCTGCCGCTGGAGCGCCTTGTTTTCTTCTTGCAGAGCAATAAGCTGAAAAGCTGCAGTGAAATAGACCTCTTCCGTGCTGCTGTCCGCTGGCTGCAATATGACCCAACGCGCCGTGCCAATGCCAGCCAGGTGCTCTGCCACATCCGCTTCCCGCTGATGAAGTCCTCGGAGCTGGTGGACAGCGTCCAGACCTTGGACATCATGGTGGAAGATGTCTTGTGCCGGCAGTATTTGCTGGAAGCGTTCAATTACCAGATCCTGCCTTTTCGTCAGCACGAGATGCAGTCCCCTCGCACCACCATCCGCTCGGATGTCCTGTCCCTCATCACCTTCGGCGGCACTCCCTACACCGATAATGACCGCACAGTGAGCTGCAAAGTCTACTACCTGCCGGATGCCAGCGTGCGCCAGTTTAAGGAGCTGACGGAAATGGAGGTGGGCAGCAGCCACTCCTGCGTGGCCGTGCTCGACAACTTTGTCTACATCGTAGGAGGGCAGCACCTGCAGTACCGGAGTGGTGAGGGAGCTGTGGATATCTGCTACCGTTACGATCCGCACTTGAACCAGTGGCTGCGCATCCAGGCCATGCAGGAGAGCCGGATCCAGTTCCAACTCAATGTCCTCCATGGCATGGTGTATGCCACCGGTGGGAGGAACCGGTCGGGGAGCTTGGCCTCCGTAGAGAAGTATTGCCCCAAAAATAACGAGTGGACTTACGTGTGCTCCCTGAAACGCAGGACGTGGGGGCATGCTGGAGCCACGGTAGGAGACAAATTGTACATATCAGGTGGGTACGGCATTTCAGTGGAAGACAAAAAAGCCCTGCACTGTTACGACCCTGCCGTGGATCAGTGGGAGTTTAAAACCCCAATGAACGAACCCAGAGTTCTGCATGCCATGGTCAGTGCAAATAATAGGATTTACGCTCTGGGTGGCCGCATGGACCATGTTGACCGTTGTTTTGATGTTTTGGCTGTGGAATATTACATGCCTGAAACAGACCAATGGACAACGGTGAGCCCTATGCGTGCAGGTCAGTCAGAAGCTGGCTGTTGTTTACTAGAAAAGAAGATTTATATCGTAGGAGGGTACAATTGGCATCTGAACAATGTTACGAGCATTGTGCAGGTGTATAACACAGAAACTGATGAATGGGAAAGGGACCTACATTTTCCAGAATCTTTTGCTGGGATAGCATGCGCTCCTGTTATACTACCGCAGGTAACAACTCAGAGATAACTACGCACGACTGCATCGGCCTGTGAAATCGCCTCGTGTTGCATGTTATCAGGATGCCGTGTTGTTTCTTTGTTGTTTGCAAATGGTATTGTGCGTTTTGTGGGTGAGGGAAGGAGAAAAATAGCTTGTGTTCCCTCCTCCATAAAGTCCCTCCTCCTCTTATGTAGTGTTCTGGCAAGCATGTTTCCTCAGGAGCTCTTGTCAGCTAGTTAGACTTAACAGATGTTACAGCTGGAAAAAGCTTTTCTCTTTTTTCTTTTTCTTGATGGGGGGGGTTGCATTTTGCCAACTTTTCATACTTTTGACAATGTTACACATTGCAAACATCGACAGCTCAGGAGTAACTAAGTACTGTGGTATGTTTAAAAGCGTTCAGGTGTGATTTTTATTAATAGCTTCAAAAAATCATTGTATGTTGCTTTGTTTAGCAAACAAAAAAACCAAAACCTGTATAACATACTGACCTCCAGAAGCAATAAAGGGACAGTGGGAGCTAGGGGAGCTCAGGTGCTTGGATCATGAAAGCATATTCTTGCGTTTCAAAGGTGACTTTTTCCCCCCTCCCCCCTTCCTAAAAGGGGAATACTTGTCCCTGCACACCTCTGGTCTCCATTGGTTCTTCATTGCTTGGATGACACAGCAATTCCAGATCCCTTCCTCACCCCCTCCGGAGAGCCGCATGATACTCTAGTCCAGAAATTCTCCCTTAACGGGGGCATCCAGAGTTTGCAACACTAAAGCCATGTTGATAACTTGAGTACAAATAAACAGGCATGATTTTTTATTTATTTATTTTTTTACAACTGCCAAAAATCTGTTTGGCTTCACTGGCAATAAGAGCTCTGCAGCTGTTCCTCTGGGCTGACCCACTAGAGCAGAGAGCACCCGGAGCTTCTGGTTTAGGACCCTGCTGCCTTTGCCTTTCCGATCGCTCCACCAATACACGTTCATCCAAACTTTTTTGGTACAGTAAAGGAGGTGGGTGCTAGCTGTTCATAAGCTTGAAGGTTTTCTCCCTGGACTTGTAAATACAATACTTGATATCATAATATGATGGAATTCTAAGTGGAATGGGGTTTTTTTATTGTTGTTGCCCATGAGTATTTCAAATCAAGAGATTCATTTAAAGATGACTGTCATTTTTGTAAAATCTGTGTTTACTGCACAGAATACTGTTACTGCCTGAACCTTCCTTTCCTCCAAGCCATTTTTTCTAATTAATTTGACTGATTAACAAATGGAAAGTTTCTCCTTTTATCAGGTATTCTGTTTCAAGGGCTTTGTTTTGTATCTGTGTAAGTTTGATTTTGATGTAGGCACTCTTCTGAGAAACTGTTGCATTCTGCTGTTAAATAAATACTGTGCTCTAACCTTTAGACACAATGTATCATGTGTGTTTTGCTAATGAATCATTGATCAGGTCTGTGTAAAGCATGAACTTCATACCTCAGATGCACTTAAAGATATTTTTCTGTAATAATGAAATCAAAGCACCTTTGGATATGATACAGTGAGAGCACGTGCTCCTCAGTTAAGCTCTGCATTCTAAATTTTAGATGAAATAATGCGTAGTTTCATCTGTTCCTATCTATCTGTTGGTTTGCCAATAATAAATTAATGAAAAGTACTTCTTGTTGTATAGTATGCTGAAGTCAGTGGGCAAGCTCCGCTTTCTAGCTCTTAGGCAGTTAATTTACTCCATTCTCTGTTCATTTGGTCTGGCGTAGAAGCTAGAAACACTGCAGAACAGTCTTGGCAGATAACAAGCAAATTTTGAAAGGATGAAATATAACTCGATACAAGCTTCAAAGTTACAAAGTAATGGATTTTCTTTTTTTAATGCTTCCATATGTTTATGACAAGGGTACTTTCTTAGGTTAGTAACAAATAGAAGGTTACTTGCTTTCCTATTTGTGGAATACGATTAATCCTCTTAAGAGTGTGTCAGTCCTTCATCATTGCCTTCCTAAAATACTTCAGTATTCTTCCCTATTTTATTTAAATTTTTCTACCAAAAGGATTTCTGTGGCAGTAGTTGGTGGTTTGGGTGTTCTCTAATAACTTGAGTTTTTCTGAACGTGCAGCCGTAGTGCTCATAAGCCACACCACATCAGATGACTGGAGAGCCCACGCGATGACCGTAGCTGGCATCTCTTCATAAGGAAACCATGCTTTATTTTTCACTTCAAATTTCTAAGGTACGTGTGTGTGTTGGGGGGTAAAGGGCGGGGGGAAAAAAAATCCTTGAAAAAATGAAAAAGCGTGTTTGGTCTCACTTTTAAGGTCAACCTTGCAAATATAAACTTAACCTCTGTATTCATTCATATTGGAAGGGTGGCTTTGCAGACGGGAGGATACACAAAGCCATTCTGTAACTGTATTTAATAAACAGACCAACTGTTGCCTGCCATGCAGCAAACTAGCTTGGTACCCACATTCCCATTCCCTGGCACTGCGGAGCAGGAGCTGGGAAAGGTTTCCAGATTCTCTTGCTGAGACTCACAACAAAGTGCTGCTGTGCACCACCTCTCTTTGTTACTGGAATGTTCTCTTTATAGCAATATAAACAATTATTTTTCATAACATTAGCTAGAAATATTCTAGCTGTTCTAAATTTAGCAGAGACTGGCTAAAATATTTGTGGAAGTGCATATCATCCATACTGATAATAAAGTTTGTTTTACCCCTATGAAGTATGTAGTTGTGGCTCTGGGCTGTTCTGTGCATAACCTATCTGTTATTCTGAAAATAAACGGGTTTGATTCTTTTGCTGTATGGCAACATCTTGACAGCTAGATGAGGGTCTTCGCGTAAATATCTAAGTGATCATGCTCTGTGGCTGGGCTGGAGAAAACGCTTTATAGGATGCCCCGCATGAAAAGCAAGTGGACTGGGCTCCTCTCTTCTTCAAGAATGAGCGAAGCCAGATAAATGTTTGATTGTGCTCGGAGTCATTTATTAGTCTCAGAGCAGCAATAAACATTATAGGGGTAAACCTGATTTGGTACGTTTTAAAATACCCTTGAACAGATGGGGAACAGTAAAAGCACAGCATCATTAGTTCTAGGTATTTGCAGACTATGCATGTCCCATTAGGGACTCCTGTCATGGCCAGGATAATAGCTTCTGTCTTCTCTGATGTTTTATGGGCCTGAAATTGTACTTAAAACTATAAAGAAAGAAAGCACTAGAACTCTTGGCAGGGTGCAGAATAGCTAGAGACTGGGAATGTCTGCATCCTATTAATGGTGTCATTGACCCTCTTCCAGAGGGTCTGTCGGCTCGGCAAGCCGACTGTCATTTCTCCCTATCCTAGAACCTTGCTAATTCACGCAGACGTGTCCTAGCTTTCGTACTGAGGTCTTGGAAGTTTAATAGCAGCGGAAAATTTCATTTCTTTGATTTACAATGAATGAAGGCACTCCCACTAGTTTTTAGTACCCTGGTGCTGATTTAAAATGATGCTATGCAACAGAACTGCTCAGGACCTCGCATAAGCCACATCAAACCTAGTCGGACGTTTCCACTTCCATGTCTGTGATAAGGTCTTTAGTTGCTGAAACTCTGCAAACTTTAGGGACATTTATCATGCTAGGATTATTGAAGCCAGACTACTGTCAGAATAAATAAAACATGTTTCCCAGTGCAACTCTAATTATGATTTTTAGCCAGTTGTGTAATGTGCAGAACTTTATTTACAATAAATCTTCCAGTTGCTTGCATAAATGAATGAGATTTCATCACTTGTGACTTAAGGACCAGGAAAAGTTAATGTGGCCAAATAAATTTACAGTCTAGCCTGGGTGTGTTGGCATGTCAGGCGAGTCCAGGAGCAGAGCTGGCTAGCGTTGCCTTCCTAAGAGGGCTCCGCTACCTTGAATTTCACCTGGGAGCACATACATATATATCATATAGACATCTCTCCCTTCAAGTTATTTTTGCAGAGACAGCTTAGATTCTACTCTGCATTTTAATGGTGAGTAGGCACACTATCATCCCACAGACTCCAGAACTTTTGTTTCTCATTCCAAACTAATAACTGAGTTTCAGTAACACAAGTTTGGCACTTTTCAGTTTAATATTTCAACTTTAGGGAGTTTCGCAGAGAAGTTTTAAAATTTATTTGTGGGGCGGGTACGATTTCAACTGCTCTAACATTGAATGTTCCATAAAATGAATACGAAATGTGCTTTCTGCTTGGGAACAGCTGCTGGTTTAGCTGTGCAACCTGAAATTAGCCTCAGATTGTAAGACAAAGGGTAAAGATTTAGTAGAGAGCGATGGTGGGGGCCTGCCGGAGGGCAGCAATGGAGTAGTGTGTGCAGTTTGCAATGGAAAGCAGAAAAGCTGTTAGAGCAAAGGTTTTCAGAAGGTTTTATAAGCTGTAGAGAGCAAATCAAAGGTTCTTGGCTTGGTCCCTGAGGCTTTGCAGTTTCTATTTCACACCCAGGCCCCTGTCACATAATTAGCTAGAACTAGTTTATATGGCTTCTTAAAAAATGAAAATGTTTTTTGCTTGTTTATGCAGGCTACCAGCCAGTCTGCTTCTGGCTACACTGCTTTATATCTGGAGCAATTCCTTTGAAGTCACTGGAGTTGGACTACATTAACAGTGGAGTACCTAGAGCAGAATTTCTCCTTTTAGCTGAGTTTAACATTTTTGATGTATATCTTCCGGTCACAATGCTTTGAAAAATGTACTAAAAAGTATTTTACATATGGTTATCTGATGTTTGTAATCAGGCCGCTAGTCTGTGTCTCCCTACAAAGTTTGCAATTATTAGCTTTAAATGCATCCTTTTTTTTTCCCCCCTCACTGTGGCCTGGGGTCTTGTTTAAACATGCGATCCTCCTTACGGGTGCAGATTTACTCTTTGGCACCATCAATACTTGCATTCAGTCTTAGTGCCTTAAGGATAGTGGTTTACAACTGGATTTAGCAGGAATGTATGAATTTCACTGAGGTTTGGAGGAGGGAAGTTTGCCCTGTGGTGCAGTTAGCGTGTCTGGACCTTAATTTTGCATGCTTTGGGGTTCTCGTGCGATGAAAGCTTCCTTATGCCAAACGGACTTGCTATTTCTTAGCAAGAAAATTGGAGCATGTACTATGGAAGGGGGGGGTCAGGTTGGATGAGTAGAGATGCTCTCCACAGGCAAGGAGGTGTGTGTTTGCCCACGAGTTGTGCAGGCTAGGGCAGCTCTCCTATGCTACTTGCAACAGCCTTCCTCTGCTTTCCACGGGGCTGCACCATGCTTGGGGCTTTGCCTTGTGGCATCGGAGTCTTCCTGAAAGCCCCGTGCGTTCTGTTGGACTGCAGCTGTTGCAGTTACACTGGGGGTAAGAGGAGGAAGGAAGAGGGACCCTATCCTTCCCGCTTTTGTTGGTAGCATTAACCTAGAAATGTGTCCACTCATTGTACCATGAACGACTATAAAAGCAAACCTTGATTCCCGGCCACATGTTCGGCAGGTTTTCAGCTGAAGGCTGATAGCTTGCAGTGGAGAACCTCCCATTTTCACAGTGAAAAACAAGTTGTTACATTCCTTCTGAGGCTTTTTCAGGACAGCAATTAGAGTTCGAGTGAACGACTTGCTGCTGCTATCCAAGAGGCCCGAAAGGAACTTCTTAGAAACGCGCTTTTCTCAAGGCACGGATCCTTCATCTACAAAGCCCACAGGCTTGCGAGTAGCGCAAGGCACCCCGTTCTGTGAGGCACTTCAGATGATATTTCAGTCCAGTGTAGAGTTTGCTGTTAACCGTACGCGTAGGTATTTTGCTGAAATAGGGTATAACCACATTTGAAGTTGCCGTGTACCGATGTTCTGTGCTGAACTGCAGCCTTAAAATGGCTACAGCCAGCCAGCAGATCTGCACTACAGACTTTGCAAGAGAAATCCGCCAGCATCCCTGAAAAATAAAATTCATTTCTCCCCCGTTGAGTTGCCCCATTCGGCAGGTTTATCAATGCAGCTTGTTTTGCTTCGGTAGCAGGAAGGAGGGGGGGAGAAAGGAGGCGCTTTTATTTTGCAGCTACAAAAGTGTTCGCAAGCACGGCTGCATCGTAGAAGAAAGGAATTGCTGTTAGGCCACCGCACTGTTCCTGTCCCAGTAAAGCAGTCCTCGTGGAGAAGTAACCTGTGCTGCGTTGGCACGCCTTGGTGCGCAGTTGGAATCAGTGCGCGTAGGGCAAAGAGAACAGCTCAGTCCCAGAAGCCAGAAAAACGGGACTGCTGTGGTGGGTGCTCCATCTTCTGCTGAGAAATCGACTTTCTGTAATGCTCCTACTTTACTGAGAGTGAAATGAGTGAAACTCAGGAGGTGCCCAGATTTGGCTGGCGTGTTTGTCGAACTGTTCATCAGGTTTTAATGCAAAAAATTACCTGTACCTGCAAAAAATCACACTGAATTCTCCTTCACCCTTAGATTTTATTTTTTTAATACCTTCAGCATGAAAATCAAGCCTTTAAATTGTAAGTAAACATCTGTCCTAGGGCATGGAAATAGCAGAGGCTGGGTTTGCACTGGGCCGTGCACCAGAGGAGCAGGCAGGTAGTTGGCTCTGTGGAGCCTGCTAGCCACGGTTGAAGCTAATGGTTCATAGTAGTATCTTTCTGCTGCTTTGTATTTCTGCTCGAGTGTAGTAGGAGAGCATAGGACAAGACCTGATCTTGTGCGGTTTCACACCAGGGATTGTTGTCTACCCTATAGCTGTTTTATTATACACAAGTGCTCAGGAAACAACTGTAAAAAAACTCTGGATTTTAAATGTGTTTCTTCTGACCCTCTTAGCATACGTCTCTGAAGCCGAACTATGAGACTGAAAAAGAAAATATTTTCTGCTACTTATATATATAGAATATCACCAAATCCTCTGAACTTGGATTTGACAGAAGGCTATGGAAGGAAACATCTTGCTCTCTGACATGCTTCTCTGTCTGATCTACAATTTGATTTGCAGTGGTGTAATCTCTTAGTGGTAAAAAAAGTATTTCCCGGTTTCCTGTTTGTTTCAATAAGGGCGCAATTCTTACTGGTGCCTCACTTTTTAGTGCTGACTGTGAATATACCCGCATAGAATACTTTGCCTACCATCCGAGTGTTATCTTTGGAAAGACATAAAGTGGCTGCCGCTTCACCGGCTCACCACATCACCTTAGCATCATGGGAATACTTCTTGCTTCAGCATGGCATGAAGCCAAGCCTTGATTCTGGGAAAAATAACCGTAACAGAATCCTCTGTGTGGTTGCCAAAGTATTTCAGAGCACCAGAAGATATGACTTGTAGAAATGAGAATAATATCTTTTAGCAGTCAGTGTTTGCTTGCTTTCTGTAATCTTAGAATTTACAGGGAATGGTAAAAAAAACTAAACTAGAAGGATGACGAAGGAATATTGGTATAGAGAGCAGAACTGCGAGTTGGTTTGCTTGGACTGCTCATCAGATCTGATGAGTGGTGCAGAGAGGGTAAGTCAGGTGGTTTTATCTGCCCTCTGGAAACAAGGATATCTTAAATTAAAGAAATGGTCACAAATTTCAAGTGAAACAGGAGAATGTTTTCCTACCGAAAGCACAGTTTGGAGCTCAGTTCAAAATAGCGTTGGAACTAGGGACTCTGTGGACTTCACAGGATATTCTTCTCTGAGGATAATGGGAACATCAACGGGAACATTAAGTAGGAAGTGTGAGAGATCAAAATCTTTGTGTCTGCAGGCAAAAAAATCTCAGCTTATTTGTCGATCAAGGCACAATCTCATGCTGTCTGCTGTTGTGTAAGTTGTTCAACCTCACACCTTCCTCTGAAGCCTCTAAGGGAGAATACGGAAGTAGCTGGATCCCGTCTGCCAGAGCCATTCCAAAGGACCTGGAGGATAACAAACAAGTGATAAGTAAACACAACCTCCTCCCTGGAACCCCCTTGCTCTCGGCTGCATCTGCTCATAGAAGCTGCAGGTTGCTCAGTGAGGAGTTGTTTGCAACAAAAGCAGATGTGAACACAACAGCCCGGTCCTCCAATGACTCTTTGTTTGCTTCAGAGCAAAGCTCTGATTCTCAGTTACAAGAAACTTTTTCATAACACGTCTGGAAGGCTGGGGGAGAGAGAGCTGCTGTCTCGGGGGATCCCATCGCAGCTTTCTAGTGAGATCAAGTTGTTCTCACATGGCCCCATATGTGCTCAAGGTGAAGACGGCAGGAGACATAAATAATACTTATGGTATGAGCTCATCATTTTGTCAAAGGCATGGCATATCTCCTTCAGTGGAGGAAGAAGGAAACCTGGCATCCGTCTAAAATGTCTCCTTGCCAATGCCTTAATGCAGTCAAGATTTACATTGTCTGCTAGGTCATGCACTTAGCAGCCATTCAGATCCACCCACACCCCAAAACGTGGAGCTGTGAGTGGGTGAGAAATTCCAGAAGCGACTCGGCGAACACAAATGTTGTATTGAAGAGACGTTTGTTATGCAAACTGTTTTAAAATCAGAGAATTTAAGAACAGAAGCAGGGTCCAGGTTGCATGCTGGAGTTCAAACTGATAAAGCTGCACAGGCGAAACAATAAGAAAAGGGAGTCTTCTTGAGGGAGGAAGTTGTAACCCCCCCTCCCTGGCCATCTGCGTTCCTTCCCTGCAAACCACGAGCAGGAGCAGCCGTCGGAGGGGAGATTTCACTCTCTTCAATCTCGGGAGATCCAAGAGGGGAAAATTTATCAAGTTTCATCTTAGGCACTTAATCTTTTGGTGCTATAGAAGAGGCAGAGTGGCAGCCGGGTCTCTAGATGTTTGATATTACCACCTATGGTATTAAATCCAGGTTAACTCAACAAATTATTTATCATCGTCTCGCCTCTCGAGTGAAAACAATGTGGACAATAGGTATCTTAGTGTTAAATCTTTATGATTTATATGCTTTTAGCATGACAGGCCAATTTTGCAGGTCATATGCTGTTCATGTACACAGCTAGAAGGTATTTAACTGAATATGCGTGCCTGTTGTTTATTCCTGGTGAAAAATGCAAGAAGTGGTTAGACTAACATCTGTCAGGAATGACAGAGGAAGGGCTGATCCTGCCAGGGCCTGGATGATCTTTTAAATCCCAGCTCTGTTTTCTGCGATGGTATCTCACACCGTGTTATAAACTTTAAGTGCAAGTTGGCAAGTAGAATTTAGGGTAGGACGTGACTTTGTGGCTAATGCTAATCCTGACAGTTGCTGAGCTGAGTTTCATCCATCCATCTCCAACAGCCTCACAGCGGTGGATAATTATAATCTCTTATTTTTACGTGGGCAGGAAATGCTTGTAAATGACTGGTAAACTGACTGAACCAAGGCCACTAAGGTGATCAGTAGTGGAAGTGAGAGCAGAGTCTAATTTCTTTGATCTGATAGTTCAACCGTGACAGGATTTGGTTACTGGAGTAAGCACTGATCAGGGGCAGAGCGATGAACCAAAAAAGGAGAGTGTCCACTTTATCTCTGTTGCTTTGTAAAAAAGAAAGTGTAAAGGGCAACGCGTGGGTGTTGGGAAACAGTACTGTCAGGATTTATTACTGCCTAATGCGTGTGTCCTGCATATCACAGTGCTTTGCACCCATCTGATGTTAACACAGCTGGAATCAATGGCTTAGCAGCCTAAGCTCGTGTTTCGAAACAGCTGTACTCCCTAGAACTGCCCGCTCACATCCCAGCAGGGTCATTTCTGCCTGTCATCCCGTCCCCGTGGCAGATACGCTGCGTCCCACACACATCCCCGGCAGTGTCGGCCAAGGTCCTGACTCCTCAGGGAGGGAAAAGAAGTCTCCGGTGGTGTTGACGTAGAGTTGGGGTTCACCGAGAAGAAGTCTGCGTATGCAGAATGCCACAGGAGAGCGAGAAGGGTGGAGCTGGATGCGCTCACAGGAGTTTGGCAGTGAAGACGTGCTTGCGTGGGGAGACTGCTCCGTTTTGTTCCGCGTAGTTCAGCACAGAGCTGCGGCAGCATCTTCTGCTTTGCTGTACAACACACCTAAATCGAGCAGGAAAACAGGAGACTTTCCCAATTCCTAAAATTTGCCAGAAATACTTTACTTGGTATCTTGATACTAGATTTCCACTGTGCAGGTATTCCCTGTCTCGTAGCTTCACCTATCTTATCTTGCAGGAAGAGACAGCAATCGCAGAGTAGGAACTGTTGCTTATCTTAAAAGACTTGGTAATGAATGCGAAGAGTGTTTTCCTCTCTCTCTCTTTCCCTGCTGCACACGCTGCTCCATCCGAGCACTGGCAGGCGGATGTATAGGAGCTGGCTATCTTTTTCACCTCGTGCCTCGAGCCCAGCCTGATCAGTGTGAGGTGCTGGGACAACTGGTTTGCTCAGGAAATTCTCCCGACTCCATTTTCTGAAGTGGGGGGGGGAAACCTCTTGGTGACTTTAAGCAGAAAAAAA
Source organism: Burhinus oedicnemus (assembly GCA_008921705.1). Lineage (NCBI taxonomy): Eukaryota > Metazoa > Chordata > Aves > Charadriiformes > Burhinidae > Burhinus > Burhinus oedicnemus. Next base: position 660,747 of record VFFE01007692.1, on the reverse strand, counting down.
ATATAAAATTGAGGTTTTAGATTCTTTGGTTAAAAAATAGAGAGTTGGGATTTACCTCCCGCTTCAGGGTAAGGTCTTTGCTATTTGTGTGCCCACTGGCGACACATGAACCAACATTCCCCTTGTTTCCACCTGGCACCACCCATCACCAACAAGGCCAACTGTAAGGTCCTGCATGTGGGTTGGGGCAATCCCAAGCACAAATCCAGGCTGGGCGGAGAATGGATGGAGAGCAGCCCTGAGGAGAAGGACTTGGGGGCATTAGTTGATGAGAAGCTCAACAGGAGCCGGCAATGTGCGCTGGTAGCCCAGAAAGCCCCCGGCATCCTGGGCTGCGTCCCCAGCAGCGTGGGCAGCAGGGCAAGGGAGGGGATTCTGCCCCCCTGCTCCGCTCTGGGGAGACCCCCCTGCAGTGCTGCCTCCAGCGCTGGGGACACCAACAGCAGAAGCACACGAACCTGTTGGAGCAGGTCCAGAGGAGGCCACCAAGATGACCCGAGGGCTGGAGCCCCTCTGCTGTGAGGACAGGCTGAGAGAGTTGGGGGTGTTCAGCCTGGAGAAGAGAAGGCTCCAGGGAGAGCTTCGAGCCCCTTCCAGTCCTCTCCAGGGAAGCTGGAGAGGGACTCTGGATCAGGGAGTGGAGCCATAGGATGAGGGGTGAGGGTTTTAAACTCGAAGAAGGGGAGATTAGGAAGAAATTCTTTCCTGGGAGGGTGGTGAGACCCTGGCCCAGGTTGCCCAGAGCAGCTGTGGCTGCCCCATCCCTGGAGGTGTTCAAGGCCAGGTTGGACGGGGCTTGGAGCAACCTGGTCTGGTGGGAGCTGTCCCTGCCCATGGCGGGGGGGTTGGAACGAGGTGATCTTTAAGGTCCCTTCCAACCCAAACCATTCTGTCAGTCAAGCCTGGCTCCGCCGCCAGCCCTGCGGCGCGTGCCGCGGAGGACACCGGAGGCACGACGGCCCCGCCCCGAGTTTCGGCGGGAAGCTCTCTCAGCCGCGACGCGCGCGGCCTGCCCGAAGACGCCTGGCCCCGGCCGGCACAGCACGCAGGCGGGGATGCCCGCAAGCTCCGGAGGAGGACGCTACGGTCCCAAGCGAGCCGCGCGCCCCCGGCAGAGACCAACGAGAAGGCGGAGGACAACGGAGGGACACCGACACCGGCCCCGCCGCCGCCTCAGGACGCCCGGCCGGCAGCGCGCATGCGCGCCGCGCGCTCCCCGCCCCACGCACATCGACGGGGGAAGCCCCTCTACTGCGCAGGCG
>VFFE01007692.1:624445-659465 GCA_008921705.1 Burhinus oedicnemus | reverse complement strand
CCCTAAAAAAAAAAAAAAGACCCCCCCCCGCCAAACCCCTAACTCCTAAAATCTGCCAGCCAGCGCTGGCTCCCAGCCCTGCCTGCCTGGAGGGCTGTGCTGCTGTTGATGTTAACTGGAGTGAAAACAGGGAAGAAAAACCAGGTTAATGGTGAAGTTTGGAAACATTCCGCAAAATTCCGGCACTACTTCTCCAGTCTTTTCCTGCACACAAATCCCCCATGCAGGCAACTTTCAGAAGGTGTCTCAGTGAGCTACTACCAACAGCACTTCTGAAAAAGAGGATCTTTAGTAATAACCTGTGTTCCTCAGTGACACAAAATTTATTTTCTGTGTTCCCGAGTACCTAATTCAGTGCTTTGTCAATCTGTACGATGGTGCCGTGACAGGGTTTGCTTGCCTATTTTTAGGTGTTATCAAAAGTTGTGTGTGCCTGCGTTGCTTTTTTGAGTTCTTCAAAACTACGTGAAGTAAAAAGTCGGTGTTTATATTTTCAACCTGAATATTTTTAATACAGAGATCCTGGTTTAGTTTAATTTTTTCAAGTGGAATATATTGTAATGGCATAGCTATCCATAGATGGCCATTTGACTGAAGTGAAATTAAATAAAAATCAAGTAAAAACTCCATAGTTTGTATTCGTGTGTGTGTAAAAAACATACACAGGCACGCACCTCCCTGTAACAAAATTTCTAGTTATGTATGAGACAGTTACTCATTTACTTATTCCTACTGGCTGTGGAAGTGATCAGAATGTCTCTTTGTACATTCACAGATCATCGTTTGATGTAGATGGTATGCAAAACAATATTTAAAAGCTTAGTTAAATCAGGAACGCTAACCTGTGTTTTTAAAAACGAGAAACGCTAATGATGATAACACAGTATTGCAATGTTTCCTGATGTGTCCAGCATGTTTTTATTAAAAAATTTGATAAAAAAGAAATTCCTGACTATGTAATAGTATTTTTTAATGTCTGAAAGGTATTAAAGAAATGCATCAAAATCAGGACTGAGCCCTCCAAGCATGGAGATTAATGCTTTCAGCTGGAAGTAGTTCTGGTCAATTTAATAGTATCATGAGTTTCTCTCAAAATAGAAGTGTTAATCTTGACTTCAAGCTGTAGACGGTGTTTTTCTTCTTTGTTACTTTCCCAAACACAGGGTTTCGACCCTGAATTTGCACATTTCCAGGCCAAGAAATAGGTCGCTTAAGCTTCATCCGTGATCTTCCTCTAACTTCTCTGATGAAGCAGGATGCAGAACCAAATCAGTTGGTTTCTGTACTGCCAAATAATGCTCCCCACATCGCAGCATCTGTACCACTGGCTGTGGGCATCATCCTTCTTTTGACACACACACAGGCTGGGCGAGTAACTGGATTGAACCTGCTGAAGTAATGGTGCGGTGGCGTTAATTCTTTGAAAGAATTGTTGTAAATCAGAGAGTGAAAAACGCAGAGGTGAGCTACCCGCAGGGGCACAAAGAATGTCTGTTCTTGTGGAACACTGGGTTTTCCTTAACTCGTCTGAGCTGTCCAAGGTAAACACGAGCGTCGGCTGCTGATATGCCATGCTGGAGAACTCACATACTTCACTTAGCAGTGTAATGTTTCTTCTGGTAAACCCAGTCAGGTTTTTGTTGTGGCTTTTTTTCTTTTAAGGAGACAATGACTTTTTTATTACTATTCCATCATTCCCATGCGTTACAGCTGCTTGCTTCAGCTCTCAGGCAAAGTCTTTTCCTGTGCAGTGGCCAAGTCCGTCTGTTTTAATGATGTAGCAAAGGTATGAAGGCTCTGTAGGCACATGAAACTATGATTGTACAACTGCTATACATCAATGTATTAATTGTAATTCGCAGGATGAACATGTGGAACTCAACTCGCTGTGTTGTGCTTCAGAGTTTTCTTTAGCTTCAGCAGTGGAGAGCATTTGCAGTAATTTGCATTTATAGAAGTTACTCATTTAGTAAGAGAATATGTTCTTAAGGTTATGTACAGTCAGCTCTTCCAACTCTTTGAGGGTGATTTGGGGTTTTCCCTCAAAGTGAATTACTGAGCTGCAAAGCTGTTCTTGCAGAGGTGAGCTTTGTCTGTAGTTAAGATCCTGAAAAGTTCTAAGTCTAGATACTGATTTTCTTGGTCTTTTATTTACAAACTGAAGTATGTAGTTTTGATGACTTTGAGTTATAGTTGTGAATACAGGAGCTATAAACCTGTAGAAGTTACAGACGTGGCAAAAATATCAATGAACAGGAGGGGTTGATGCTGTGTTAATCTGAATTATGTGCTGGCATCAGCAGAAGGGCAGAGGTAAACGAGCATTCTCTGCGTAAGTGAAGCATTGGACCACAAAACAGTATAACAGGAATCGTTCCTTAAAGTATTTTTCAAGAATATGTTGTACTGAAAAATTATTTTAGTCGCCATGCGGCCTATGCACAAACTCTCTTCAGTACGTGTTAGATGAAACAGAAAAGAGCTGTTCTTTACATAGCACAAAAAAAAAAAAGGAGGGAGGGAAACCCTTAAGCCCTGGAAAGCCCATAATGTGATTGTGTAAGGACGGGATGTTGAGAAACCTGACTGCAGTTAAAAAAGGTTTTCAATCAGATGACTTTTTATTTGATTTTTTTTTTTCTTTTTTACCATGTAAACTACATTTTTATTTTTCTAACCAGCTTAGGTTACCTGTGCTGATTTTCAAACATTTATTTTAATCTGCTGTTCATCAAACCACTACTTCTAGCACTAACAATTTATTTTCAGTTTTATAATCAATCTGTTGATGTAATTGATTTTAGTTACGAAGCATTTACCATACCTTATCACGATCAAGACCCTGATTCTTTGCTGAGGCAGCAGCATGGTGCACGTTTAAGCTCGTGTATTCTATCACTCCTGCGTCTGCCGTGTTAGTGCAAGCTCCGGCATAGCCGGATTGGGTTGCATCAGGGGTTGACCATATTAAACCAGTGGGTTTGGGGTTTCTTTGAGGTGAGCTTTAGCCCTGGCAGTTTCCTGCTCTGCCTAGGCATGTAAGCTGCTCTGTAAGAAATTATCAAGTATTTCTAGACACTTTCATTGTAGTGGTAATAAAATACTAATTTGGCAAAAAGTGGACATCTTCTCAAAAATGATCAATAGGGTTTTAAACAAAATGTCTTAAAGGCTAAATATTTGTCTTTGGTTTCTATTATCTATCTCTAATTGCAAAGGAGCGTTTTCTTGGGATGCATTATAGTGATTTTGTCAATCTCCCCTCTGGCATCGATCAGTCTCTAATGGTATGTTCCACGCTCACATCAATATTTTTGTACCTAATGTAGGATCTGAAACTCAAGTATACTTCAGGGCACTTTTCAGCAAATGTAATACTGTGTCTTTAAAAAAAACCCCAAACTTTTCTTTTTTAGAATAAAATTTTTGTTTGCAATGGCTGAAATTTTACCCTGGTGTTTTTGTAGATGTCCTGGAGTAGCTGTTGCTTTGTAGTTGAGGTTACACGGTAGCTGACGGGGTTGGAGTAAGTGGGTGAAAAGAAGCAAACTGTCAAAATCTGGTAGATTTTTTGCGAACATAAGCTTGCAGCAGTGTTCACTTTGTGACAGTGACTGGTTGCGACCTCGCTGATGCTTCCCTTTTTTTTCTTTTGGTCTAAACTACTTACATTTTGATAAACAAATGTGGTCCCAAGGGCTTCGGTGTAAACTTGAGGTGGTAGCCAAACTTGCGAGTCTTTATTAAGTCATTAGCTAAGATCAGCGTATCTGATAGTGCGTAGGAGTTAATATTTAAAGTGTTGCTTTAATTTGTTTTAAATGGTTTGCATAGCATGCTTAGTGCTATGTAAGTGATATCCAGGAATAAGATTTCTGTCAAGGTCTCCGCTGGTACTTGTCGAGCCAAACGAGCATTGCAAAAGTGCATGTTTGTCAACCAGGGATTTTTTTGTATGATCTCATTGGTAGTTTATAAATTATAAAGTTGTAACTGAGTGTTGATAATAGTCTTGTTTTGCAAATTATTTCTTGGGAACTGAAAATTCTTCCCCTTGTACCAGAACAATCCTTTGCAATAAAACAACAACAACACACACCCACAAAAAATGGGTCTTAAATAATGAAGTAGAGGAGAATGAAATGATGTGTTCTAGCTTGAGGCTTCAGTAATAATTCTACAGCACTTCACGATCCTTCTTTAAAAGTCTGTATTTTAAAGGCAGATTTTCTCAATGTGCATTTTACTTTCTTGCCTGCTTGGTTTATCACTTTTCTTGATGACCGGGAAAATACCCTCTGTGATATCCCTGCTGGGCTACTCGCTCGTGTTTTTTAGTGTGGTTACTTACCACTACGTAGTAGTAAGATGTGTTAATGGCAGACTGCAGTTCTGTTAGATGAATTTTCAGTTGATTTTGATACCCAGCTATTACTATTTATGTTAATATTATTTTCCTTGGACAGCCGAGGTCTCAAAGGGGAGGGAATTTGAGTTGATTTTCCAAAATATATGTATTTTCAGGCAGATGGTTATAGTTCTCAACTCGAAGAGCGTATCAGTTATTTGTGATCTGTCTTTCTGTACATTGGTGCCTCTTTAGACCTGTGGTGGAAGCAGCGTCTTGTAGCGATGTGAAGCTGTGCAGAAAATTTTTCCAGCTCTGGAGTCCTTAAGTGGTGTTTCAACATCCATAAGCTGGATTGAGGAGAAAAAACCCCTCAGTAGCAAAAAGGAAGGCAGTGATTGTTTAATATACTGACTTTCCACCTTTTTCTTTCCTTGCAAAGTCTTAGGTAGATTGTGTTCATTGCATCCATTCAGCAGCCACCAGTTATTGGAGTGGTATTACTGGGTTTCTCCTTGTTGCGTTTGTAAATAGAATGGACAAGGATTGTCCTTGCAGTCACAATTCCACAAGACCCTGTTTCCCCTCGCCACCTCTGTGGCATTTCTCCACTAGTGGGGGAAGAGCAGAAATAATATCTTAAATATTGCACAAGTTTCCACCAGCCTACTCAGATTCAAATGTCTTATTGACCTTCTCATTGTAATTAGATTTTTCTCTTGCGTGGTGAAATGATTACATTGTACAAGCCTTTTGCATTCGAAGAATTTTTACTCTAATGACAGTTATTTTTAATACCTGGAGAATCGTCTGATGCCTCGCCTTAAGAGCTACAAACAGTTTCTTGTGCTGTAACAGGAGGGCTTAAGGTTGAGCTGCAGTGGGAGGAATTGTTGGAGGGAAGAACATGCTGCAAAGGCCGTGGTGGTTTTGGGGACTGGTGAAGTGTTTGTTGTCTTGGTATCGTGGACTGAAGGTCATCGTGAAATGGCTTTCTCTGCGTGTGAACCAAGGTGAGCCTTGGCAGGAGCTAAAACACACGATGATTCTGTACCAGTCGGTTTTTAACTGAAGCGGCAGTGCTTGTGGCTACAGAGTTAGGTGCTCTCCTCGTCGCTGATAAACTCCAGAGGGTGCAGACATGCCCTGCTTGTCTCCTAATTTACGAAACTTGTAGGGTTACATAACTGAATTTTCATTCTTTAGCTAAAAATAAAAAATGGAACATAAAAGCTATTTTTATCTTGCTTAATGAGGGCATCTCTGCTTTTATTTCATCTTTTCTGAGAATTTCAATAGAAGGAACGGGGATGATTTAGGAACTTTTTCTTTCAGACCGGACATTCATTCTCTGTCATTCCCCTAAATGTTGTCCATGAACCGGCAAAAAGATATATTGGCCTGTTCACTATAAGTATTTTCTTTAAAAGTACATTGTTAGCTAATAATGACCATGAAAAGAAATAGATTTTGAGAGCACTGTGTTAGATTTAAATATAGCAAAAAGAATTCCTTGCCTTCTGGATATCAAATAATCAATGAGCTTCAAGTATGAGTCCTCTCTGATGTATTATATTGGATTATCAGCAACACACACGCCTTTCTCATTTTGAAACCCTTTCAGAAAAGAAGGGTGGCATTTGCAGAACTGACACGGGATCTGGTTTGTTTTTAAAGCAGTGCAAATCAGGTTTGGTTCATATTGTAGCTTAGCTTGGCGCTCTGCCCGGTGATAGAGCAGAACTCTGAAGAATAGTCACTATTTTAAGTCTCTAGTTGTGCTGTATCCTGTTTTTACTTGCTACTCAGTTGTGACTGTTAAGTTTTAAACAGTAAACCTTTGTTCACCAGAAATAGCAAAGTGTTTTTAAACACAGAGTAACGGCCTGTGTATTAAATTTTAGTATTTTTTACTTCTTATTATTACTTTATTTATTCAAATTCTGCAAGGTGCGTTCTTACCGATTCTTTGCCTGCAAACCTCATTTTTTGGAGAAAGTTAGATGCAGCTAATACGTAAAGTGCCACTGTTCAAAGTTCTGCTGGTGTAAACCAGAAATAAATAATTATAAAAAAATATTGCAGCATTAAATGCTACTACCTTCTTCCATCTCCCCTCCTCCTTTCTCCACCAAAGTTAAAGGTTCTGGTTTGTTCTCTTTGGGTTCACAAGAAAAAGGGTTTTTGCTTTGGAGTGTAATGCGGATTTGAGGTAGGTTATAAATAGTAAGTGTACGTTAGGGGGTGAGATCTTTTCACTTTCACATGAATTCTAGAAGACATCTGGGGTAGAGGTCCAAGTGCATGTGTAATTTTTATAACCCCGTTTCCTCACAATTTTATAGCTGAGGCAATCTGGGGAGTTGGTTGCGGCTCCTGAAGGGGAATCTAATGGTGCCTTGGAATTTGTAGATGACTCATAACAGGACAAAACAATCCAGTTAAGTGATCTGAGGTCTTAAATAATCTGTTCAACAGGAAGGTGAAGAAAACATCATGAACTCATGAGTAATAATTGGCTCTCTTGGAGTGCTAAAAGTGCAGTGATCGCTAGTTGGCAGGGATTCAGACGATTCCTCTTTAAGCTTTGCGGATCAATATATATCTCAGCTCTTATGAATGAAATTTATTTAACTGGACTATAATGCTTTTAGCAAAGCACTATTACAGTTACCAGTTGGGAGAAGTTTATTTTAAGTTGGTTTATAGCAGTGACGCTTTGCGCCTCAGCTGCGTGGGCTAGGGCTGCGCCTGATCTTTTCGGGTTTGCTTTTTCTCCTGTTCTCTGCTCTTCGCTACGTGAATCAGCCAGGTGACCAAGATGGTTTTTCGGTGAGGAAGAACCTGCACCTTGAAACAGAGGGAAAGTGATCTTTGCCTTTGCGGTTCTTTGCTTCATGGACTTGCTGGCTGCAAAAATTAACTGGTTTTAGATAGTCCCGAAAATAAACCAATAGGAATACCTTCCTCAAATGACTAGCATTGTCATAGATACTGGAGATAAGAGCGTATTCCATCATCTCCTTTCTCCTGTTCAAAGCACAGAATCATTCAGGACTGCCTTAATTTTCTAGAGGCTTTTATGCAGCCGCAAGGGGCCCATGCGGGTGTTCCAGCAGATGCACACCCTTGGAGACCTCACGGTTGTACTGGTAAGCAACTGGAACTGCAGCATGTATGTAGTACTGTCAGGTAACCTTTAAGCTTAATCAGGTTTATAAAATCTTAAGTTAGCTATCTTGCTGTCCCATTTCCTCTGTCTGGCAGTTTTCATTGCTCTAATGATGAAAACCCCTTGTTCTTATTCCCAGTTTGTTTTTTCATGGCATCTTCCTTTCAAGCTCTGGCTCCGAGAGACAGAAGAGGAGGATTCCGCTTCCCCTTCCGTCCACGCAGACCCCGGCACTGAGTTCGTGTGAGCTGGGACACTGACAGGCTGCAGCAGAATCCCTTTGGTTCTGGTCCTTGAACATGTCACCTCCCGTTTTGTTGTTAATTTCTGAAGCCTTTGAGAAAATTTGAGTATTTTAGTGCATTGGGAAAACCCTCAATCCTTGAGCAGTATATTTGGTAGGTATCCAGTGGTCAAAATCGAGTGCAGTGCTGGCCTTGTTTGTAGCTCCGCTATGAGTAAAGAGTTGGTTGTGAAGTGTTTCAGCAGGTCAGAAACAAAGCTGTTGCTCTTTTGTGGCTGCTAAATTCCAATACATTACAACAGATTCCTGCCTTCCAAAAAAAAAAAAAAAAGGGAAGCAAAAATGCCTTTTTTCCTTTTCTTGAGTTTTTACTCTTAATGACCGTGTTTGGCTGGCCTGCAGAATTTTTCTGTTTGTGTCCTGATGTGTCCATGTGATAATGGAACAAATACTTGAAAGTGACTTAAATGACAGTTACGGTGATGGAAGAGTAAACAATGATGTAGCAGTTCTAAAAGCATGGGTTCAAATCCAGTTCATACCATATGTCTGGATTTTTTCGTGGTAATTTTCACTTAGTTTGTAGTAGACATTTGGCTTCCTGTTTTGGCGTGGTAGTACTTTTCTCTGTAATATCTATTGCGCTAGGATGCTAATAGCATTAGAAGGCCAAATACGATTGGCAGAGGCAACAAGGGAAACTTTTGGTCGGGTTGTCCGCACTTGTCTGTTTCTAGCTGGTGTTAGAATCTTCACTTTTATGAAAATAAAAACATACTAAAATTCATAAAAAAACCCCAAACCAAAACAAAAAAACATTGCAAAACATTTTGTTGCAAAGCTGAGGATGGAATATTTTAAATCCCAAGTGACCCAGACAGAGCAGCTGCTATCACTGCGGATTATACCTTTCCTCTAAACTTCAGGCTTCATTTCCTTTACCAGTCTTCCTGGGAGGAACAGCTGTGCCTTTGGATCCACTGCTGCTGTTGGATCAGTATTTGAAACTGCAGGAAATAAGTTACTTTAGAAATCTGGCTTGATGGCGTTTCTTCCTGATTGTGACAGCCCAAATGAGAGAGAAATGCAAGGGATTCTCTTTTCTTTTTCTTTGATAAATTAGTCTGTGTAGTCTGTCTCCATTAGCCAGGAGGAGTTGTGAAGAAGCTAGCTACGCTTTTTCTGTTCTAGTGTTACTCGGTGTGCCGTGTTCACTCTCCGTGTTGCCTTGAATGGTTGATTATTCAGAAATAAAAGAACCGTGTCACTTGCTTTGCAGCAGGCACATTTAAATGTGTTTTGATTTTGAGAGGAGCGCAGTTTTCCGAGTTCCCTCTCTATATCTACAGCGTGCATTAGCTTTAAGGCGCTGATAGCAGACTGCATACTTCTGTGTAATTCTAGATATTTTTTTACCTAGCTCTGTGGTCAAGCCTTTTTCTAGAGAACCAGTATCTTTGATAGAAGTTGAACTGTAATTTCCTGATACTGCACCTTTTTATTTATATTAGGCAGAGTAGTGTTAGGTGCTCTGAAAGACAATTTAAAAGAAGTGGGTTTAGATCATAAGGTTTATGTCCCCTGACCATCAGGACATTCTTTGGTTTGAAAAGACACATCTATTGTATCCACGCTTCTGTGGGTGCATGCTCAGATGAAGGGGAAAGTATTGATGTTATTAGATTTTCATAATCTAATTTTTAATTACTTGGAAAATGAAAGTAAGGGGCTAAAATTGCAAATAGACATCCATCTCTTCTTTAGCCACCTATTCAGCTGTTAGATAACATGCATAGGTGGATTTTAATCTGTAACATCTAAATAATGGAAGTCTCTTTAATTATTTGCAATAAATTGTCAAAAACCTGATAGCACTATAAAAATGGTCAGTATTATCAGTTGTACTCAAACTATAAAAGCATTATATAGATTAAAAACTCAAGCATTCCAAAACTCTTTCCAATCTTCATTCATCTCCTTCTGCGTGAGCAGTGTGATAGTCTTTAATTAACTTATCATAGAGTCCCTTCTCCCTTAGTGAGACTGAGACCCCTGCCTCTTTCAGCACAAAAATAGATAACGGTGGCTTACTGGGAGGCTGTTACATATCTTGATTTATCCCCATTGTTCAGTGTATAGCTCTGGGCCTTGGAGTGTACCATCAAACTTTGGTTTGCTGATAGGATAATTAAATCCCCAGGAAGTGCTCCACGCCTTATGCTGTTAAGTAGAACTGAGTAGTTCAAAAACAACTTAATCTTTACGGTATTCTTCTGGTGTGATTATTCTCATTTTATGGGAGGATAACTAAGATGCAAGCAGTAAAAGAGAAGAAATTGGTGCTTTGAATGTCCAGTTTGATACACTTGGTACCCAGGTGTACAGCAGGTCTTCAGTTTTTAAAGTGCTTTCTACACGCGCAGCATGGGTCCATTTGACTCCAGGAGAAGTAGTACTTTAGACCCCAATTGGTAAATTTGACAGGTCCCCGATATTTTGTGTTGAGTAACCTGAAAATTAACAGTTGCCTCTGAAAAAGGCCTTAATTGCTCATGTAGCGTCCTGAGGAACTCTGGTGGTAGAGGGAAGACAGAAATGCCGGGTTGCTGTAATGCGAGGCCCCATTCTCTTGTTGTTCATTTGACTCATTCTTTTCATACCTTCCAGCTTCTGTGAAAGTGAAGATGAGGTTTGCTCAGACACCAGCTTCAGCAGGCTGCCCTGAAACTTAATGTGAAATTGGACCACACAGCTGAGTTAGTCTGGTAGCTGAATATTGGAAGAAATCGTCCTTTTGTTGGCTCCCGCTGTTCTCTCCTGTTTCCCTTCTACTATCAAAAATTCATCTGGTTGTGGGGTGAGCAAGTTAAGAGAAACCAAGCTAACCCACACAGTTTTTCTGCTGGTTCAGCTGCTTTAACCAGATTTCTTTCAGGTCATGAGAGTTCTGGTGCAAGAAGAGGGGCAAGGTTATTAAGCTTTCCTGGGAAAGAAAAGGCAACCAGAGCACTGGGACTGTTCTCCACGGCGTGATCTGCTTGGTTGTGTTATAAAACTACATCCTCCGTTGCTCGTGAAACTTTTTTCTGCTAATAACTTTCTGTGTCTTCTCATTATTGATATTAATTTTAGGCTCTTGGCTTTAATGAGATTGTGTCTGGGTCTGTTGATGTAGAGAGGGACTGGCGGCTGAATACCTGCTATAATTAATTAAATTGTGGCTAACATTTAGATTTTCTTTTCCTTGGCTTACCAGGATTCTCTTTTATTGATTTGTGAATCCTTCCTCATTTCATTAAATAAATTCTAGACAGCTTTCATGGAGGATGGTTTTAGTAAATGAGCAGTTATTTTGATGTATATTAATTTTAGAAATTGGTTGGGTAGCAAGCGCTGGCTTTTTAAAATTCAGATTCTAATACAAACTTTAGAATATTAACAGAAAAGGGTTATTTGAGGGGAAGGGAGGAGCCGGACTCTGTGGTCAGAGTAGTTAGTTAATTGTTCGATAGTTTTTGGCAACTTCGCCATGGACATAAAGAACTTTTTAAATTTAATATTTAGATGGGTAATTAGGTGATTTTTAGCTAATGGCTATATTGCCACTAAGTTTAAATGCAGTAGCTGTGAATCATTAAATTGATGTTAACGTATCTTTCTTTTTAAGACTGTATTTGCTTTTCTTATCAACATGAGGATTGTGAATGGGAAGAAATCTCCCTTTGAAGAAAACACTTCCACTGGGATTCCACTGAGTAACTGACTTGTCTTGTGGGTTTGTTTGACTTAGCGTTTAATTTCATGCTGGAGAAAGAAACCAGATTAGTAGTTTGGGAGACTCTCTGCCTTCTGCTTGCTCACAGGAGAGGCAGTGTGTGCACACTTGACCTGGAAAGTTTCTCTCTTGCTGCCCTAACTGTGTAACTTGAAAAGTCCAATTCTGAGGATAAAAGGGCACTTCGTCTCTACTGTCTATCTGTGGCTGTTCTGCAGAGAGGCCAAAAATAGTCATATAAGTGCCTTTTCATTGAGGCAGAGCTTTCTACTGAGACTTGGGCTGTGAGTTCGTTCCTAGGGAGAGATCAGAAAATAGCAGTGACATGTTATTGAAGATGCCAAATCGATCCCAGCCAGTTTAAAAACTCCAGGCAACTGTATATTCTTTTCTGTGGTGGGCCCTGCCTCTGGTTGCTCTAGGAGAAAGCCTCCCTGAGAAATTTCAAACGTATCCAACTGGGAAACTTTGAACTGATTTAACAACAGGATTTACCTATAATGCAGTCTCTAAAACTTCCAGTTAATCCTTTAAACAGAATTTAATTTCCAATTAAGCTTTAATAATACATTTCTAATTTTAATCTGCACTCATTTCGCTGCTTATTAGTCTCAACATGCTAAAGAGAAAGCTTTCTAAAGTGAAAAGCTAAAATTTATAAGAAAGCTTGGTATGGAAACTGCAAACCGGCAAAAGAGCAGTTATCATGAAATCTTACTTCCTGTATTCATCAGATATCTTAGGGGTTTTTTTATCAAACGGACACTCCACCCTTTTATTATGGTTATGAGAATAAAATTTTTATGTATTAAAAAGGGCATTTTAAAAGAAACGGTTAGAGTGGATTTTGATTCACTTAATTCCAGTGTGAAATTTGCCATTCGATTACAGTTAAGTTCTGTCCACAAGTTTGTAATTTGCCCAGAATTTTTGGGCAAGAATTTAGAGAAGGTGAAGTGTTGAATTTTAATAAATGCTTCCTTTGATTCCCATCTGCGTATTTTGGACACTTAGAAAGTCTGTAGAAAAACTGGATATGCTTTTAGGGATATGTTTCTCTCCTTTTTTTTTTTTTTTTTTTTTTTTTTAATTGTATAAGTTGAATCTGTCCCTACAAATACAGCTGTATGTCCAGCAAAGTTTAACCCAATCTAAATGGAAAAATTGAGGTAGTTCATAAAAATGGGTTCACATAAAAGCTAGTATCTGGAAGAATGTTCCATTGTTAGCAAGTCAGTAATTGCGTTTAATCTAATATTTTTGATTTCTTACCAGAGTTGTGTGGGTCCAGTTCCATTAACCAGAGTAAGATCATGTCATGTTACTCATCTGTTAGCTAAGTTAAGAATGTAATTGCTTGCAAATTCCTAATTACTACATGGAAAGGTAACGATTCCTTTCCTGTTTGCTGTAAAGATGCTGCTACTGCCTCGCAGATTGTTACTCTTGCACCTTTGCAGAAATTTATTTGTTTTGATCCAACCTCAGATCTGGTGAACCAACAGCATGTCAGATTTTTATTTGGGGAACATTTTCAGCTGTTCTAGAAACCTGCTTATGCAGAAGTACTTGATTTTTAACGATTAAATTGGATTTTAACTTAAAATCTTTATTTTTTTTCTTTAAGTAGAATAAGCGAAATGCTGGTGGAGGGAAAATTACGGATTCAGTTAGGATCTGTCATTTGGGAAACATTTCTCCTGAACAAGAACGCCAAGCAGAAATAAAAGGGTTTAACAAGCAAAAGCTTTTTCCTTACCAAAAGCTTTCTCAGGAAAGAACTGGAATATTTAGCAATATTTTCAACTGTCAAGGAGCTATTATCTTGGCCACATAATACATAAATGGAAAAGCTGTAATGTAGAGTCACTAAGTTCTCGTGGTTCAAGAAATTAATATATCTGGTGAACACTAAGTAATTCATTATCATACTTCACTATCTAAATTCATATAGAAAGCAAGTTGCCACTAATTGAATCTAACCCCAGGAGATAAAGCTAGAGTTGTCATGAGACTTGTTAACATTTTAAGAGTAATCTGAAGTTTTATATTAAGAAAAGGCTTTTTTTTTTTCTTCTTTTAAAATAAAACCCCACAATCCCCCTCTTCAGACCTAATCCCCAAGCCTCAAATTGTACAGTATGCTTAATTCACCTCACAAGGTAGTTTTACAGAAAAAGGAGGAAATGTTCATTTTAGTCACAACCGGTGTCGGTTTTCATTTTCAGTGCTGCTTTTCTTTATGCACAGGTCCCCTTAGTGAGTCTGGAGACTCCTGAGTTATCTCCAAGCATGACAGTGAAATTTGCAGATTTCTTTGCTGATCCTCCGCTTTGAAAGGCTTGAGCTGACTTTGCTTGAGATCTCCTCTTGGACTGGCAGCGAGGTCTAACGTCACAGTCATTAAAAATGTGTTCTTACAGGCTAAAAAGCTGGAGATTGGAGGTGCTCGGCAAACTGGCCTGCTCTGCTTGCTCTTGATCTTCACAGATTGCAAGTGGCAGTTGTTGATGGTCTCCTCTAAACCGCGTAGTCTGGGGGCCACTCGCCGTTCAAAGGCAGGAGGCTGGAGCGAGGCACAAATACAGCTCTGCACACCGGTGTAATGATGTATGATAGCAATAACAAGCAATCAGTTTTCTTATTTTTGGCACGGATCTCCAAAAGTGTTTGTCGAAGGTAGCGTTACTAAAATGAATGATACTGCAAAGCCATTTAACAAGCTCGTTTTTGAGACGCACTTTAGTTCTCGATCTCTTGTGTTTCCTCATTTTCACGTTTAACTGCAGTGGAAAGACAAATAATCGTGACCTCCGTGTTACATTATGCTTTGAGGTAGGTATGTACCGGGGAAGGCCAAAACATTAAAAAAACATAAAGCAACCCCCCTCCTCCCTGGGCATCTTATAGTAGGTTCTTTAAAAGAAACCAACACCTGTTGAAATAGTTAGTTCAATGTTTGGCACAAATCCCAAGTAAGCCTTTTTTAACAACAAAAACATATGCACAGGCCAGGCAAAAAGCACAGCTAGTTCTGATATTGTGCTTTTAGTGATCTGCAGCTCTGAGTTAGAGGGGCTGTGACTCATTAAGTGATACCAGCGCGGAGCATTTCTCTAATTTCATGTATTGCTTAGAGAGCACTGGATTGTAATTGCGTGTCAAAAGATTGCAAAAGAAAAGCAGGGGGGCCCTTTCCTGCTTTTTAGATGGGATTTTTTTGGAGCCATTTGATACGGCACATTATGGATGTTTTGTAAGTCTTCAGGCTGAGGGGATTTATCTGCCCTTTGATTAAGAAAAAAAACCAAACCATCAGCCTCTTTGTGACTGGTATCCCACCGGAACAGTTGAGGCTTTTGAGACCACCCGTTCCATAGAGAGGTTTCATCTCTAAGAGTTGTCTCGTAAATTTTTGCATTAATTTAGTCCCTCAGCTCAAGCATAAAGATTTTGGTTCTCTGTATATTTGGAAATTGGTGGCTTCTAGGGGAGATTCTGTGAATAAAGGGTATTTGAGTTGCTTTCCTAGGGGTAGTTTTAAAGGCAGAAGAATGCATGCGCTGTTTTCCTCAGGGTGATCTCATTTTCTTCTCCTCTATTCGGGGACTGCTTAAACACATATACCCTTAAGCGTCAGCATGATATAGGCAGACAGGTCCCTTTTCTCTCTGTCCTGTCTTGGTGCTATCAGCCTGCAGCGTGGCATCTTCGCTGTCAACACCGCTCGGCATCCCTGCTTGTGGTGTTACGGTTTCATTGGGGGACTCTGCATAGATCGCATTGTCAAGACGGAAAGTGCTAGAAACATCTTCCCTCAACCTCAGGGCCTTTGTGGTAAAGCTGTAGAGGCAGGGCCACTCATTTCCATCCTGCCATTTCCTTTGCTTGAAGAAAGTGTAAAGAAGACGACCCATGTAAACATCCAGTTTTGGTGATGCTGCGTTTTCTAGTACTTTTCCAAACTTTGCTCTTCAAAATCCTGGCATTGCAAG
This sequence comes from Burhinus oedicnemus, assembly GCA_008921705.1. Classification (NCBI taxonomy): domain Eukaryota; kingdom Metazoa; phylum Chordata; class Aves; order Charadriiformes; family Burhinidae; genus Burhinus; species Burhinus oedicnemus. The sequence goes on along the minus strand of VFFE01007692.1, from coordinate 643,931 downwards.
GCGAAGGCTTGCGGATCTGTTTGAATGAAACTAAACCAGATTTGTTGATGTACACACTACAGTACCTTAGCAACCAACCTGCATCTAGTCCAAGATCTGAACATTTAGTCTTTAAACAATTCTTTGCTACCAATCTAGGAACGTTCTTGCATTTCAGAGTGCAAAACTAGTTGACATCTAGTGAGGAACAACATACATTATAAAACACGTACTCCTCCACAGTGGGAGGAGAGGGAACTTATGTAAGCTCATTTCTTTGCTACTTTAATTGTAGTTTCTTGAGTCCTTGGAAGATGCATCCATGGGAGCTGGATTGTTGTGTTCAGATGACTGCAAATTTTGCTTTATCAGCGTAAAATAGGGCTTTGCTGGCAGTGTGGTATTAAATCTAGATGTATTGAGTGGGAACATTACAGAATTGAATGAGTAATTATTTTAAATATTGGTACTAGTAAACCAAAAAATTGAAAAAGGTCACTGACAAAAGATTAATGCAAAATTGTAGCTCTTACTAATGAGCTGTTGAGGCAGTGTAGTGTTCTAAATGAAGTGACAATGAAAATAAGTTGATGTTCAAGTAGAAAAGAAACAGCTTTCTCTTGCACACTTTTTTGTACGCCAGCAACATATACAGCTATGGGAAAGCATACTAGAATATTTCAGTAGAGACGCGTCACTCAGAACTGAAGAGTGATACCTAGTGTTTATTGAAACTTTGCAGGCTGTCACACGTATTTTCATGTATACCTGTTCGGTAGGAATTCTTTGCTATTTTTTTTTCTTTGGCTGGTTGGGTTTTCTTTGAAAACCTGTGTCTCTGCCCTCCTACAGAGCGTTTCCTGGTGCAAGAAACAAGAACACTTACCTGATGGTGGAGAGCTACATCATCTCTGCTAGCTAGCTAGCTAAGAGGTCGAGCGTTTGGTTAAACAGTATACTCAATATACTAAATTAAGGTGACTTTCTTATGAGTATGTCACACACATGAACAGCGGGCTAATTTTGATATCAGAGTCATGACCAGACTGACGTGGGGTTTTTTACCTCCCGGTTTTCAGAATAGCAGGTGACATAAGAACCGTGTGGTTTCACGTGGTGGTTATTTGTTGGAAATCGAATACGATTGCTGACTATGAAGTCGATTTTTCTTCCACCGCTTTACGCTATCACACAAGACCTACTGTGGCAGTTTGCCAACCATGCTTTGGGGAGAAGGTTGACATCCACTCACAGAAGTTGAATTCGTGCTGTTTATAGATGGTATCCATTCTCAGTGATGGTGGACTTGGTGTTGAGTTGAGTTAGTTAAAACAGTTGAAAAATAAATGAGTTGCCCTTACACTTTCCTCCTCCTTTTCTTTTAGTTACAGCTGCAGAAAACCCAATATTTGCAACTGGGACAGAGTCGTGGCCAGTACTACGGTGGGTCACTGCCAAATGTGAATCAGATTGGAAACAGTGCCATGGATCTGCCCTTCCAGGTGAGTTTAATAGGGTGTTTCTTTCTTTTTGTTGATGAATGCTGGGCCTGCATGCTATTTTGTCCTCACAGGAGACCATGAGATAGCTGCTGGTTCAGAACATAGTACCGTGGCCTCAGCAAATCGCCCTGTTGTAAAAATTTTTGCTCTTTTGGAATGGAGTGTAGTTGTGTATGGGATGTGTGGATATTTTTGTATTGTATATATCTGGTGTTAGATATTAGTTCTCCTGTCCCCAGTCGTGATGCTTTTGTGTCAAGAGTAGGCAGAGGTGATGCAATTTCATTGTCAGTGAATATTTACGGAGGTAGGTTGGTTTGTTGTTTTGGGGTGTTTATTTTTGTTCAGTACGAAATTTATAACGAAATCTGCAAAAATGGAAGCAAATGGTGCAAGCAGATGTGGAAAGTGCTGGGAGATGGGGGTGTGGAAGAAGGAACCCCGTGGCAGTGCGTATGTTCCATGGGAGTAATATGTGGGGTTTAGGAGAGGAGAAGGGGGAATGGGACACTAACCAGTATCGGAATAGTCACTTTCTTTGGGCTGGTGAAAAGTAAATGTAGGGATGAACTGGCTTTCCCCCCCCCTCCCCCCCCCGGTGTTGTGACTCCTGAGTTAATGCACTATAAACAGAAAATCAGTGTTTTCTGTGAATGTTTTGTTGTTAGTAAGCATGTTTGGACAGAAGATGTTGTATGGTGGATAGGATTAGGTAATGGATACTTTTGGGACTCCTGATTTATGTAGTTAGTTGATTTAGGGTGCTCAAAATAATTAAGATTTCTGCGTTAGTTTTCCTTTTTTGAGTAGTAACACATATTTTATCTCACAAGGATGTGGTAAGAACTAAATTTTACAGTTTGTGGTTTTCTGTTGAAGGCAGAGTTAATAAATACGGAGAAACTATTGATGATGTCCTCTAACTATGCGTTTTGACATACATGTAGACAGCTGAATTTGTGGAGGTTAAAAGCTTGAATCTTGTGCAAGAGGAGAAGCGAATGTCTATTTTAATCTGGTTGCCTTTGGGGAATACAGTACAGAGGTTTGTAATGTTATGAAGTCCTTAGTATTACTACACAAGTGTCTGGTCTGTTGAAAATTTTGTCTTTGGTTTCTTGTTAAGGAGGTTCATTGTTGCTGTTCTTTTTAAGCAATAATATTTCAGTATTTTTGTGCTTGATGGCCACTACTGACAGCTATTACAGAGACTCTTTTAGTCCTGAAACAAATGGAGTGCTTGAAAGTGAGTATTCAAAAATTTATACATGATAAGAGGAGGATATGGAAACAAATTGTCCTTAAAGTCCAGGTTTTTATGTATTTTTTTCACACACACACACAAAATTCCTGAGTTGATACTGTTACAGATAACAAATGGTGACAAGCAACAAAATAAAACCATGTATTTGTATCAGTGATGAATGCTTTCCGGGTTTTTCAGTTTTAAGCTAACATACAATAAAATTGCCAAAAGATACTTGTTCAATGTGCCGATCAGGTGAAGCCTGTCTGGTTGTCTCTGGTGAGAGCGTTAGTGTCTGAGAATCTTGGTTCTTTGCATTTACAGCACAACGGAGCTCTGGCAGAAGCCTTTGGAGCAGTTCCTGTCTCTTTGGTAAACAAGTATTTAGGTTTGTGCAAATACGTATTTAGGACTGGTGTACTGTTTGCCCAGGTAGATACGTATTTTAGCACACGTTACACTTTTTTCTGGTATGCACAGTATTTATTTGATTCACCGTCCCAGCTCCGAAGGAGTTATGGTCTGTCACATAAATACAGGTTTTGCCATGCATCCCAGTTTGGAACATGCATAATAATTCCTGTACAGACTCCCCGGACTTGCTGTGGTCTGTCATGTGATTACTTATGATTTATGGGGGATTAATTTGATGCAGGCGGTGGTTTATTTGGCACTGTCTTGGCCTGTGATTTAAGTGATCTCTGAGCATGTGCACTTAGCCTGCATGTTAAACTCCATCGGGAAAGGCAGAATGATTACCCAAATGCTGCTTGTCACCAGGAGGCACTGAAATGTAAACTGTCAGTAGGAACCACTCCTCTCTTTCCCTCCTCATCCGCCTTGCTCATTTTTATTTCTTAAGTACAATCTCTTGATAAATCTTAAAGGGACACTGTTGCTCTGGAGCACTGAGCTTTTTCCTTCCTGTCTGTATTTAACTGCTTTGGGATTTTTTGTTTTTTTTTAATGATTTGTGGAGTTTTGGTTCTGATCTCAAAGCCTGGAATGTTTTTCAGGGAAGCGAGACAGTTCTAGTTCTTCATTATCCAAATAAAATTGATGCTCAGATCTGTTCTTTTTTTTTTTTTTTTTTTTTTTTTTTTTAATCACAGTTGTCAGTTAAGTATCACATGCCCTGCAGGGATGGGGATTTTAATGAAGGTGTGTTGACTGGTGTTTGGTCCAGAGTAAGTTTCATGGGATGGTTACTGAGCGAAGCCAGACCTGTTGGAGGTGATACCCATTTTCTCAAGTGTTTGTATTCTTTTCTGATTTCCCTAAGTAAGTTAGGGGTTCACCGGGGATCTTTGTTCCTGGAAAGCCAGAGAACAGTGTCCAAAACCCCCTCACTCTGTAAATTATAGCCCTGTGACAGGGAATGGTCTGTGTTTACTTGTGCTACTGTTGCACTCAAGTTAGATTTTTGTTGTGTTTTTAATATAGAAGTTGTGCCAAAAAAGGGGAAAACTTAAGAAATAACTATTTTTGTGTTCAGCTTTTTGTCTGTATACTAATATGCATTGACTTCCTTTTAAATTCCAGGTGAGGTCTGCATTGTGTATGCTTCAGACTGGCTTCTCCTTTTTTTTTTTTTAGTAACTTTGTGGTTGAGACCACTGACATAGGAAATTGCTTCTCCTGTTGACCTTCCGAGCACACACGTATTTGCAAATTTTGCTGCCTCTTGGGGTAGAATTGGTGTAACATAAGTACAAAGAAGAGTTTAAGAACTTTTGTAGTTGTTTTGGAATTATGAATATTCCCAGTTCTGTGTGGTGCCAGTTAGGTAGAACTAGATTTTTGGTTAGTGTTTGCAGCAGAGATTAAACCAACATTTTTTAATTTAGATTACTTAAAATTGAGATGCTATGACTTGAGGTTTCTAAGTCTTCGTACAAGAAAGTCATATTTGCTAAGGAACTGAAACAAAACACCATGATCTTAATGACTGAGAGTACAGTAAAAAGTCACTGTGCTCTCTTGCTAGTCTCATGTTGACTTGAGCAATATTCTGCTGCATATAAAGTGTTGGCCCTGAAACGAGAAAATAAACACCACAGCCACTTCGCATCCATTTATGTTAACACAGGTTGTGTGTGCATAAAGGGAGAGGAGACTAATATTTGCTAAATAGAAAAGAGTTTAAAATAGTAGAAGGACTCTTTAAAAAGTTATTACAAACAAAACATTTTAAAATAATTGTAAAACTTTTTAGAAATAATCATTTAAACAGCCAAAGCTGGACACTTTAAAAAATAAAAAAGAAAAAAAGATTAATGTGGAAGCCAGATGGTTTCATGGCTTGGCAGACAGGACAGTGCATTTGCCACGTGCAGCACCTGAATGGAGGAGGAAATTTTGGATTTCCAAACAGATGGTGTTGAGGGACTCAGCAAAGCTGTTCACATTGGCAAGGAGTGGAAGACTGCGTAGCTTTTTTTTCCCTGGAGACCCATATATTGCTGTTGAAGTACGAGTAGAGGTTGACCATTCGGTACTTCCCCCTCCCCCCCGCAGGTATAGACTGGGAAGGGCTTTTGAAAATGTAGGAGAAGTTTTCCAGTTTAGCCTGGAAATTCATCTTCCCTGTCCTTTCTCTGCCATCCTCATTCTCTGAAATCACTTGCTGACAAGTAAACGCTCTCAAGATACCAGGGCCGATAAGATTCCGGGTGGAATCAACCCAGCTAAGTTCACTGTGCAATCCGAGTGAAATGAAAATTACTTAAAAAAATATTGGATGCTGTAATTTTTTCTAGACAGAGGAGGAAGGAAACTGCTTTTCTTTTTCTTTTAATACTATCAGTGTCCCCTTAAAATAATTATACTGAAAGGAGGGGTGAAAGGACATTTTGAGAGAACATGGCGTGTTCTGGTGAACGTTAGGCTCACTGTGCATCTTCTTCCTGCATCTCCTGCCCTTGTAGTTTAAGCTCTGGTTGTCAGCATGTTCCTTCTGGATGCATGCTGCATGCTACACCGAGGGAATGTAAGCGGCAGTTGTCAGTAGGCTCCCTGCCACACTCATTTGTGGTATTTTAGAGATACAAAGGTTGGAGAGCAGTGCTGATTTATGAGAGGGCAGGTCTAGCATGGTCTGCCTCCACTTGTCTCTAATCTCTGTCTGCAAGAGATAGCCTTGGTAATTGCTTTCCACGGCTATAGTGAAAATGTTGCTGGAGGAAAAATTTACATGGTTACACTTGTCCATATCTTTTTTGAGTTTTATTACTTAGACTGCCACAGCCTTGCATATGATATGAATAGGTTCTGGGTGCTTGTGCATGTATTTTTCTGCTTATAACTTCCTGTGTGTGTCTCAGACTCCGTTTCAGTCATCAGGATTGGACACAAGCAGAACAACTCGACATCATGGTCTGGTGGACAGAGTGTATCGTGACAGAAACCGCCTCGGCTCCCCGCATCGACGCCCTCTCTCTGTGGATAAACATGGAAGACAAATATCCTTTGGTTCATGAGCTGGCAGCGAACACCTACCCTTTCAACAATATCACCGTTTTCAGTTTTTATGGTTCCCTTCTTCCTCCCCTCCCCACCTACCAGTGGTGTTGCTTCCCATCTCTGTGCAGTTAATGTCATCTGCTTTTTCTGAACTGTGATCTAGTCTATAAATACCTACTATTCTGTAAAGTAAGCATTTACCTTTCTCTGTTTCCTCAGCTCTAAGTGAGGATAATGATACGCATGAAGCTGAGAGGGATTGAGATCCTTTGATGGAAAAGGCAAGGCAGTCTTGGTGAAACTGAGTTTCTCTTTAGAACTGAGTAAATCCAAACCAGAATAATTCTTTGCAGTTCATTGTGCCTTTTATTACAAGTTGATTCATCAGATTAGCATTTGCCAAGCTCTATTTCTTCTTGCCATTTGTGAAAATGAATTACCTTATTATTTCTGACTGGCTTAAAATGTGCCGCAATCAGACTGGCAATGGGGCTAAAGGGGCTGTGTGAGTGGGAGAGTGGAGAGACGATGGCTTCTCAGGGAGGAGTTAGATGCTCAGAAAGGGAGAAGGAAGATGGTTGTCCTGTTGCTGAAACATTACAACAATCCAGAAAATACTTTGTTTTGAGTGTCCTTTTAAAGTCAGTATGTTTCCCATAGGGGGTCTGCTTGCCTTTCTCATGTGAACGTAGCAGTTCTGACAGGGTAATTTGAATTATTCGTTAGAAAAAGCTTTCAAATAGGCCTCCTGCTTAAGTGACAAAGTGGTGTTCTTCCCCTTAACTGATGGAATCACGTGGACAGCTGTCCGTATGGCACTGTGTATTTGTCACCTCCATCGGACACAAGCTGGAGAAGGTTTGTAGCACAATCGTGTGCATGTGTGTTAGGATTTGGCCTGTGTTCTCTGATACTACAGCGCTTGCATGTGCAACAAAGGCCTTTATTGTTCCCTGCAGTAGCTGGTCATCTGAATTGCCATACCTTCCTGGATTTAGAAATAGATTTGTTTCTTCTATTTTGCTTATTCTTTTAGATGACTCAATTTTAAATGTAAGGTGTGTCAGCTAATGTGATCTTTTTGAGGATAAATCTTGCCAGGTTGTTCCAAGGCATACCCCAAAATTGTTGAGTTGTAGAAGACTTGGATATTTCTCACTGTGCAGAAGCTGGGCTAGTCTGCCCTCGCAGCCGTTCGAGTGGACAGGAGCACCAAGTTGCTTGTCCTGCTCCTCATGCTCTTGACATTGAGGTGCTCAGTTGCCAAAGCGATGGCCTACGTTGCCAAGTGAAGGACAGCTCATCATGAGAAATGTGTTGACCGTGGAGGTTCCCATCTCCACAACATAGTCGCATCCTGAACCAGTTGTTTTCCCGCCCTATGAAACAGGGATGCTTTCTTTTCCAAGACTAGTATAACCAAAGTATGTATAAGCAGCTTTCAACTTAAAAATTGCATTATTTGATCATGCATATTCTTAACAAAGCATGTCAAATTATTTTCTGACAATGGCAACCGATTTATCCTGTATTCCTCTCAATCCTGTTACTGAAACAATTGCACTTCAAACTTGAACTAATTTGTTCTGCGAATTGATTGTTTCACAAGGAAATTGTGCCTGGTATGTGCCGTATATAGATTGTGATTTTTTAATGCAGAGTATTCAGGTTTTACCGAGTTGGTTACATTTATCTGAGATAAAAATTCTTCTATTTAGAGAAACTGATGATAAAATGTTGGGTTTGCCTTCCTTTCAGGACAAATTCTGATTCTGCCTTGCACCAGAGTACTATGACTCCAGCTCAACAAGAATCCTTTTCAGGAGGGTCACAGGACATGCAGCAGAAAAGAGGTAAACAGAGAAAAACAACAAAAATACTGCAACATTCAAAGCATTGTACTTCAGATTATATGCACATATATTGGTGTTCGTCTGTTTCTATAACTACATGTATGCCTGACACTTTCTAGATTCAGTTAACGCAGAAATTCGAGCAAAGGACCACATTTACTCTTCTGGGTACTGAAATCCAGAAAAGATTATGCAGAGCTGATAGAACATTTTCCTGAACACTGTATTCTCTTATTCTAAGACCTTGCCCTATGGGGAAAAGTAATCTGGGCTTGCGGGACTCTGGTGGTTAGACTGCTCTCAGTGGTACTAGAGGTTTGCAGTTTGTAGTAACTTCCAGACAAGTGTAGAGATCAGAGGATTTTCATGGTCAGTGATAAAATACCGTAAAATAGCACGACTTCATCTAGTTTTTATGTACAGGATTGCGATCACCAGTGAATATACCCTCAGAGGCAATGCTTACAAACAGTTCTCTCTGACAACGTTCCTGGTTACAGGCTGGAGCAGCACAGCCCTCCAGCACTAACAATTCTGGTGCCCTCTGCTGGCCTTTGTTCCTGCTGTCAGTTCAAGAACTACACTAAAAGCTCTTAAATCTGTGTAGAAAAATTTAATCCTTAAACAATCAGCCAGAGATAGGTGAACACGCAACACTCGGATGCATATGCACTGTACTACAGCTCTTCCATGTACTTCTAGAGCTGTAAAACATTAAATAATGATCATCTTAAGCAGTATTGCATTGATATGGATTTATAGTCATCAGTGTGAAAGGCTTCTGTTGATACATCTCTCTGACTGAAACATCTTTTGATGTTTCTTTGTCACCTTGCTATTAGCATGATGAAATAGTTGATTGCTTTGAACAAACAAATGTGCTTGGAATATGGAGAAGTCACAGCTTTATAGCATTTCTCTATCCCGGGGGAGGTGGTCCAGATTTTTCCCCACTGGAATTGTCCTATTGGACACCCGTTAGATGTAGCAGGTGTAAATCACTTGTGCAAAATGCAGAAGATAAGAAAAACTGGGTCCCAAGATACACTTTTCCTTTTAGATCTAAGCAGACTAAATTGGAAGCCGAAATTTTTTTAAGTAGTATTTGGCGGTTTTTTTTGAAGCTGATAATATCTCCTTGGTAATTAAATACAATTATAGTTTCTTCTGGTGTTCATTTTTTTTAAATTTTGATCTTATAACAGTAGAGTGCCACTGTTTCATATTCATTGATAACAGGTTACTTAAGAGTTTCCAAATGGTTAAATTTCCAATCTGAAAATTTCTTACTGAGAAGCTTAATATTATGATATGATTCCTTTTGTTCTCATTTTTTAGTTTTATTACTGACTGTCCCTGGAATGGAGGAAACCACCTCTGAGGCAGACAAAACCCTCTCTAAGCAAGGATGGGACACTAAAAAGGTAGGAATCTCATATTTCAAAGTGTAGAGGTTTTATTTTCTAAACATACTTAGGTAAACTGGTGCTCTAAATAATTGTCAACCAAAACAAACTGCTTGCAGAGATTAAAGAGTAAATGCTATATTTAGCAACAAATCACTAAACATTAGATCAGAAAGGCACTTTATATGTATGTGTGCATGCCCGTGTTTGATTATATTGGGAGAAACTCTTTAAATGTGAGCCTTGTTGGGCCAATAAAGCAACAAAAGTGACAACTATCTTCTAAGAGCTTCACAGAACTCTTGTGTAGATGAATAGCTTTTCTGTAGAAATGTAGTAAATTAAATAAAACTTACTAATTGAAGTATATCCTAAGCATTGATCTCTAGCAGTATCTTTCCCTTTAAAAATGTCTTCCTTCTATTTTAGACTGGGTCATCAAGACCTAAATCATGTGAAGTTCCAGGAATCAAGTAAGTTTTGAGAAATTTTTTTTTGAAGAGCATAGAGATCTTTGAGAATGAGTGTTATATATTGAATGTCCTCTTGCTTTTGAGTTTTCTGAAAAGTCCTTAAATGATATGACACTGCAATAGATAAAAGCCAGAACCCCTGAGTGACCCATTGGCTATTACATCTCCGATTTATTTATCAGAAATACAATCTATATAGTTCTGTATATGGCACCTTCCTTTTTAAAAAAAGATTTTATAAAGATCTGTCCAGGCTGAAATTTAAATTGAGATGTGTCTTTTTTTCCTCTCTCTCTCCCTTATTTAGCATCTTTCCATCAGCTGACCAGGAAAACACTACAACACTGATTCCTGCTACGCATAACACAGGCGGCTCCCTGCCAGACCTGACAAACATCCATTTCCCTTCCCCTCTCCCAACACCGTTAGATCCTGAGGAATCCACATTCCCAGCCCTGAGTAGCTCCAATAGTACCGGAAATCTTGCTGCCAATCTGACTCACTTGGGCATCAGCACTGCCAATCAGGGTAAGGTCATAACCCTGAGGTGTTTTTACAGATTGTCCATAATATGCCACTTGTCTTAAATTCTGGAAGTTGCATTGCTCAGTATTACTGTTTTGTCTGAGAGGTAATTGCGCTTCACTATTGATTGATGTTTCTTTGTAAACTAGTTTTATCAAGCCATTTCTGCATGAAAAAGTGAGAAAGCTGTATTTAGTTAGGACTTACAAATTGTCTTTTGTTTTTCTCATGTTCTTGGTGCTCAAATCTGCTTTTTTGGGTTGCTTTTTGTGTTTGTTTGTTTATTTTATGTGTAAGACTACAGGAGAGACTAGCATCCAAAGGTACCTCCCTTGTAATTTATTGTACTTAACCCCAACAGCACTTGTGTTATGGAAATATCTTAAGTAGGCCTTTTGTTTTCATTCCTTTGGAATGTTTTTTTCTCTTTCTCTGTGAGAATTCTTTTGGAGAGAGAACATTGCTTGCTTCATCTGAAGCAATTTTTCTCTTTTAAGCAATCAAGAGTAATGTGGAGCCTTTACAAGGCGTGCTAGTTCTTGTGAGCTTGACTGCTTAAGTTTTGAAAATACCTTGAGTATTCAGGCTGCATAATATAGAGGGGCTTTGGGAAATAATACCCAAGCGCACAGCTTAATTTCTCACAGCGCTCGCTGTGGTGCCTTTGTGTTGAAATTGTTGCCTTCTTAGTTGCAAGTTCTTCTCAAGTGCTGTTGCTGTTTGAGCTGTTCAGCATGGTGAGTCTGAGTTGTGTGTGTTGGGGTCTTTGGACTTTGGCAATACTGATAATTTCATTCAAAAAAAAAAGCCCAAACCACAAACAAACATTATTTGCCATGCTGGCAATTTATAATAATAGTGATCACCTGATAATTTCAGGATTAAATGTAACTTTATAGGCAAATAGTCTAAACTAGCGATTGCTATTTTTTAAATAATTTCACTGGGTCATACTCGAACAGTTGAGAAGAGGGTTGCGTTTTTTCATTGTCAGTGACAATTGCAGTCAGTTGATTCCTAGAATAGAAATGAGGCACTGTATCCAAAAATACAAGTATATTTCCTGTGTTACGCAGGATTCCCTTCCCCACTTAAAAATCCTCTCATATATTAGGAAAAGGAAATAATTCTAATCAGGTTAATGTAGTGTTATGACCAAGCAGTTATATTTAAGAATGAAGCAAGAAGACGGTTTATCCATTTAAGTACAGAGTAGGTCAGCAGCTTTCAGCATCCTTTAACAAGTTCTCTGGTCTCAAAAGAGAGTATATAAAGTTTCAGAGACGAGCTGTCACTCAAGTAGAATGTAGCGAGTCTGTGCAGAGAGCTATTGTGTGTATAAAAAGAAACAAGCTACTTTCATGGAGTTAGGCCAGATTGGGTCGCTAAACTTTTTGCCGTACCCATAATTAGCAAAGTAAATAGTATAAAACCAAACCGGTAAGTCGGTAAGTATGTAATTGCTTTGAAAACATTTCCTGATCTATCAAAACCATAACAAATTTAAAAGATACACTCATTGGTGATTTTCTGCTTCTCTTTGGAAGCTATCCCATAGTTTAATCTTTGACATAGTCAGTGTTTGGTGCCTTTTTTAACTGGTTTTTTCCAAACCCTCCTTGCTTCTCTTTATCTCCTAGCTCTTTAGCAGAAAACATAAAGGCTTTTGAACCTTTTGCAGGAGCTCTGGGCATTGCACAGGCATGCCCTCAGCAGCCCCAAGAAAAGGTGGGGAAACAAACACCTGTCAGGTTACAAAGAACGACCAGCAATTTAAGACTACACGTTTGTGCCTTTGAGTTTGTCGGTTCACTGACGTGTTCCGTGAGACAGTGTTGATTGTGAAAACATCGCAGGGGAAGCCAGGCAGCCTTCAGAATCTGCGCAGTTTGAGCCAGTTTGCCTGCTGGCTCCTTGGCAGCCCAGGCTTCCTGGCTCCCTGGCAGCCTGCCTGGAAGCCTTGAACGTTTGCCAGGTGCCTAGGAGCTCGCAGGCTCTTGTGAATTCCTCCTTTCTGGCAGCTCTGGAAGAATGGCTCACTAGCTAGATTGTCCTGAAATCACTTTCCAGGGTGTCTTGGTTCCTCTAGGGTGAGGCAGAAAATAGGGGAGGTTTCAAAACTTCCAGATTTTTGTCTTGAATTTGAGCAAAATTACAATACTTGAATTGTTTATCCTTACCGCCTGCTAGGTCGTGGCTCTTTAGAGTGTGAAGGATATTTCCTGCCTTCCTGTGCACTGGTATGCCATTAAAAATGGAGTACTTCCTGTGTAACCAGTTTTTCTTCTGCATTTTCCATTAAATAGGTGTTTGCTTTTATAATATCTCGAGTGCCTTCTGATTAGTCTTGTTTTATGATCTGTTATCTTCTTCCTGAAGTTTGAGCCCTTACAAATAGAGCAGAATGTGCTTTTCCTGGGTTCAGTGTGTGCAGCCCGGGAGGTGTGCGACCACGATACCTATGGTTTCTGTAAACCGCTGAAGCTGCTCTGCCTATTTCAGTTTCAAGTCAGTATCTGTGCACGCACCCAAACAACCATGACTGGTTTTGGTCCAGGATAACCCACAGGGATTGTCCTCTTGTCCTGACGCTCTTCAACCTGACAAAATTAATTGTGAATTAGCTAACGAGTTTCAGCCTGATTGGCCGAGGCACATTCAGCACTTTGCATTAAGTGGTTGTCCACTTACACCTTTCATTTTTCATCATTTAGGTAATTACCTCTATACAAGTATCAATAAACCATTGCTGTGTTCCCATTTAAGCTGGTTCGTTCCTTCCTGGCAGGAATGACGACGACACCAGCCCCTTCCCAGCAGCACCGTCAGCCAGCCGTCAGTCCTCTCTCATTGAGTGCAGACTCAAGACGACCACAGTCACAGCAAATGTCTCCTACACTTTCCCCTTTGTCACCAATTACTCAGGTAGGAACTTACTTGGAGAATTAATTTTTTTTAATCACAGATGAGTTGTTTTACTCTGCCTAGGGAGAAGCTGGCTGTAACTTCATCTCTCTTGTTCTGTAATTTTCTCCTTTAAATGTGTTCATTAATGCAGAGCCTTAAAAAGGGAGGGGTTTGTAGAGGGGACAGATTTTACTTTTGCTTTTCTAGAACCCTGGTAAAAAAACATCTATTAGGACACTTTTCTGTCATGGTACTGTCCCAAAGTTAGTTGAGAAATTTGAAAGTCATTTCTCTAATTCATGAGAGAAGCTCAGTTAGCTTTTTTAATTGATTTCATAAGTGTGACTCCACGACTGCCTGGGTTGTCAGTTCCTGACCTGGACATTCAACTGGGCTTTTAGAGTATTTGTTTATTGTATGCTGGAGGTGATATTAAGTCTTTTGAAACATGTTCTTGACTGTTTCTGAACCTTTTGGTAACATTTTTTAAATGCAAGATGAGATTGACTTAGTACAGTCACTTGGTGTGAAACTTGATGTGCTTGAAAATGAAGGGAAATTACCTGCCAGCGTGGATGATTTTGATTCTTCTTTTTAAGGCCGTGGCTATGGATGCATTGTCTCTGGAGCAGCAGCTTCCCCCATATCCGTTTTTTACCCAGACATCTTCCCAGCAGCAGCAGCAGACCCAGGTGGCAAGTACCCTGCCTCAGAATACTCCTTTAATGCAGACCTCTGGCTTACAGCGAGGAACGCAGCTCCCCCCACTCTCCGTCACGGTACCTTCTACCATCCCACAGTCACCTCCGGGCAGCCAGACCCAACCGTCAATGGGAATAGACATCAACTCGGTAAGCTTGGGCACAGCTGAAAATGATGGAGCTTTCATTCAGAAAAACTGGTAGCGTACAGCGTAGTGTCAGAGATCGAGCTGGACAGCCCTTGTAATAAGTATACTTTTAGGCAGAGTCTGAAGTAGACTTAGAATGATTTTGGTTGAATCCACATGTAAATGTTTTATAGAGGAAAATTTGGTTTTAACGTACGCTTAGGATGGCCGTAGTTTCATAAAACAGTGACCCTTACAACTCCATGTTTGATTAGACCAGTTTAAATATATCAGCATTTATTTTATATCTTGCTGCTGCCATTGCATTGGTACATTTTTCAGGCTGTTAAATGTAACGCACCCCCAACGCACTGTATATTATACAGTGTGCTATAGACTGGAGTAGTTAACAGAACTTTGATAAAGAAACCTGCTAACGAGCATTTTCCAAAAATTGGAGAGAACCAGGTATTTTCTATACTTTCTATATTTAGAACCCTTTCAAGGACTTTTAGAGCATACGTTACTATCTTCAAAAATTGGATTTGTGGCTGCCTTCAGATGCGCAGGAGAAATGGAGTGTATCCATATGTATACCGATGATGTATGGGCAGATTCCTTTTCTTGCTTGTTTTAACGTGGTGTGTTATGAAATGTTCTGTCTGTCTCAGCATATGAAGATCCAAAATGCAGAGCAAGATCGGGGTTACAGGCTAGCTAGGGAAGAATTTCACAGCTTGTTCTCTGCTCCTTCTGCCCTGCTCTGTAGGCTCTTGGTTGTCTGAGCTGTTGTGTCCTCCTGGCAGCATTGTAGTGACAATGCTTTGAGAACGAGAAGAAATCATTGTCTATTGATCTAGCACTTGGTTGTGGATTTGTTTTGTGGATGAAATTTTTAACAGTTTGTGCTGATAAGTGCTTCTTGAAAGAAGCTGCTTCACTTTCAGGATTGGAAGGGGAAGAGCGAAGGACAAATCCAGTGGTGGAAAGGATACTGGCCCACTCAAAATGTGTCCCAGTGTTTTGATTCTAATACGCATGTAGCTACCAGTATAGATGATTCTGATTTTCATTCTTTGCTTTCTGTGTTGCTTTTGTCATCTTAAACTTCTTTACGACCTTAACTTTTGGGGTGCTCTGCTTATCTTTTAAAGCAACTGAAATAATTCATAAATAAACTTAAGTTTAAAGCTAGTTTATCAGAAAGCCATTTGAGCTGTGTTTTGGTCTCGCTGGCAACCTCTATGCGGTTTTTGTAAAGCAATAGTGAAACTCATTTTACTGTAGTTTGGATGACTGCTTAAACTGCGTAAGTAGCAATGCATAGCTACAAAGACACATTTTCGGGAGATTCACAGAGTTCGCTGTCAGGAAGCGTTGGTAGTACAGTGTTCTCCCACACTGCAAAACTATCTGGTTAAATTAGTCCTTTTCTTAGAACTACTGGATTGCAGTTTTTCCTCAATCGTGTTAATTTCTAAAGGAAGTATAATGAGAAGAGCTGTACTTACTATTTATGTTAATTAGTGCAACACTCTATTTAAATGGCATTATGATTATTGATTTGTTCAAATACAGGGTTCTTTATGACCAAAAAAAAAAAGGTAAATCTTTGGAAATGTGTTCTCGAGAAGACTGAGAATAATGTAAATATAACTAATATAAACCTGCAAAACATAGCGTGAATTCTCAGACACTGTCTGTTCCATATCCTGGGGTAAAACGCGGTTTTGAGAAGGATTCCAGTCTGCATGGTTATACACTTCGATCTTGATAACACACCCAGGCTGTTTAAGACTAGGCAGAGTAATACAAGAAGGATTTCCAGAGCGGTGTAAACACAGGTTAAGAATGTGTGGGTATGGCAGTTGAATTGAAGAATAAATTAAATTATTTTTGAGTTATTCCCAGCTTTCAAGACTTCTTTTTCCTAAATCATTGGCTCACCAGATTTTTTTTTTAATTGAGCGTAACTAAGAACAGTGGGAAAATATTTCAACAGTTTTGCTTGTACGACAGCACTGCCCTGCCTTTCAGCTGTTCAGTCAGACAAGACCATGCCACGCTGATGTCTTAACTCTCTCCTTTTTGCGGCATTGTTCACAGTAATCGTGTCTTCATACGTAGCCAAGAATTGCTGAAGAGGATGGTTTCTCCCAGCTTCCTCGAGCTGTACATGCCAGAAGTTTATAATTTTCCAACCTTCCATCAATCCCATGGTCTTTAATTCTGTGTTGTTCTGTAGGCTTCACTCCAGCAGTACCGCAGTAATGCTGGATCCCCAGCCAACCAGTCTCCCACCTCTCCTGTCTCCAATCAAGGCTTCTCTCCTGGCAGCTCCCCTCAAGTAAGGGACTCTGTGCTTCCACAGGCCTTGCTTCTTGTGTTTGTTTTTAGTTGAGTCTCTCCATTACTGACCCATAGTTGTCTCACTGTAATTGTATGTGCCTCATGCATTACTGATGTCTCATCTTGTTTGCAGTTTCATTCAGTTCCAGAGTTTTTCAATAGCTGGTGAATTGCCTTTTTATTGATGAAAGCTACTATTTGAACGCTATTAAAATTCACTTATTTCTTTGGGGTGTACTGTGGACAGAACCTCCAGGTAGACCCCTTTCAATTTGCAGTATTGCATAGGAGCTGACAGATAAGATTGGGAGTGCAGGGGAGGGAGAGAGGGAAACTGAAGTGTCTCCTGCAGCAGGATAACTCCTGTGGCTCTAAATACCACTTGTGTGGCCAAAGGCATTTCCATCTGGGCGTTTTTTCACATGGGAATATACACTTTGCAAGAAAACACTGGAGAAAATGCCCTTAAATTAGCAGTTGTATCTTGTGGCTTGCAAGTAATGGGTTAGTTAACACGCTTTCTTGCACGCTAGCTGTTTTTTCTTCCTGTGTATGTATATACTCATACATCCACATGTCCTATATGCAAGTCATAGCTTGGTGTGTTTGTAAACCTGTGAAAGGGAATTTTTATCTGTCAGCAGCAAGACAGTTAAAAACAAAGCAGTCTTTGGGGGTGCCCCTAATGTAAGGGAGTGAGTGCATTTTCAGTACAAAAATAATCTGATGCTGCTAAAGTAGCTCCATACGGCTGCCCTTTCCGTAAATCCCACCTGTAGAAACGAGGTGCAGGAAATTCTTCCAGAGCAACAGAGTCTGAAAATAAATTTTCTGTTTCATCATTTAACGTTTAAGGCTGTAAGGAAGATCCTATCTAAATAAGTGCTGCCCCTTCATGGTTCCAAAGCAGAAGCTTCGTCTCTCCTTGCCATTAGCCAGAGACAGGTCACTGGTAAGCTCAGTAATAGATCCGAGTGTCAGGACTGTCTGGATTTTCTTAACCCTTGCTTAATTGCTTCTTAACTTCTCTCTCTTCTGCCTGCTTCTGCCAGTTCTGCTGTGTTCTGTGTGTGGCTCAAAGAAAACAAGCAAACTGATTCCTCTAGGCTGTCATGTAGAGCAAAGCTGTTGCCAGTCTTGCTGCAAATTCTCAGGTCCAGTTCCCATTTG
The DNA here is from genome assembly GCA_008921705.1 of Burhinus oedicnemus. Taxonomy (NCBI): domain Eukaryota; kingdom Metazoa; phylum Chordata; class Aves; order Charadriiformes; family Burhinidae; genus Burhinus; species Burhinus oedicnemus. The sequence goes on along the minus strand of VFFE01007692.1, from coordinate 626,230 downwards.
GGCAGGGCATCCGATTTTGATTTTTGTGTTGATTTTCTTTCCCCCTTGACTTCTCAAGAGCGCTTTCTTGGTTTTGTCCACAGGCTTGTTGCCACCGGTCAGTCCAAAGTACTGGAGTGCAGCAAGCACTCCCCGGTGGAGCGCACACTTGAATATAATTTTTCCTGCTGGGTCTGTTTTACCCTGTAAACTCTTGCTTAGGTTTTGCTGTTTTCAAGTGGGACACCATAACTCTGTGTGAAAGGAAGAGGGTTTATTAATACTGCTTACTTTAGTATTGGCCTCCTAAAAATACCCACACAATTCTTTATCTTTGCTAAATTAAAAATGAGACAGCTTTCCTGCCTCCATCAATGAGCGAAAAGCTAGTGGCAAGCGAGCTATCTGTGGTGGGGGTCGCAAATATTAAGTGTGGAGAGAAGCAACGGGGGAAGAAAAAACAGTTTGGAAGAAAAATTTGGGTTGTTTGTGATTATGGGGGCAGCTCCCAAACAGGATCCATTAGACTGTAGAGTAACCTGCCAAGAGTAAAGGCAGATTGGTTCCAACAGCGGAATATGCCCATTGTGGAACAGTCTGGCACTGGCTGACAAGAGCGGAATGAAGTAGGTGTGACCGGGTAGGCGTCCTCCACTTGCTCCTGTTTCTCTGATTAATTTTAGGTTAAATCATTCTGCAGCGTATCAGTACGATGAGTGACATGCTCTAAAAATAGAAATCTGTGGTTTGATTTTTATCACATACGGTTCATTCACCAGAAGTTATTTTTCATCTTTCCACATCTCCAAATCTATTTGCTCTTGTGTTTTAGATGTGTGTTTGTTATATGAAGGTCTTCCTGTTCAAACACGAATTGAAAAGCTCTGCTTGTAGTTCTCAGCTTTGTGTTTGCATGGCTTTTCATTGACGATGGCTTGTTTATTACTACTCTGCTTTTCTCCTCTAACACCTGGCATACTGTTCCAATTAGATAGAAATCTGCTTTTTTTAGTAGAATGGCTGTATACTGGATAATATGGTATGTATTTTTAGATTAATAATTTAAGCCAGGGGTTTTGTGGTTTGGGTTTTTTTTTTCTTGCAGTCACCACATCATTAACCCAAGAAGATGTACTGTTGACAAAACAGACCTCATCTAGTGTTTCTGGAGGAGATGGTGTTAGCAAGATGTTTTTCACAGAGTTGTTGATAAATTATTCTAAGACTCTGAAGTGTTGAAGTAATGACATTTCCAGTTGATTTCCTTTGGGAATTTCAGTGCTTACAGATGTAATAACCGGCATACTTCAGAGCTGAGGAATAAATCTGGGCTTACATGTTTTGTTAGGAGCTCCTGACGTAGACTTGCACAAATACATTTTGGTCTCCTGTTTATTATTTTTCGTGTTGCCCAAATTTTTTAGGATGGGAACAATGCTTAGTGGAATGCAAAGATTCTAGGTTTTGCCCTACTTCTGGAAAGCTCCTGTAAAAATGAAGTGTCAGAAGTTAAAGGAAAAAAAAATAATACTTTGATCCTCTTTGGAGCTCTCGAATAGCAATTGTATTTCTAGTGCTGGTCCAAACTGGCTTTAATTCACATCGACTATGTGACATCCTGAAGCGCAAATTTTTCATTAGAAATTCTTACAAAACATTACCCAGTTCTGAAGCCATGCCTGCCACTTAAGATGGGAATGATTTTCTCACGATAGAGTTAAGCTTGGCTGGTCCTGATCTACTTGCTTGAGTTAGCTCTGTGCTCTGGCTCCTTTTTTTTTTTTTTTTTTTTTTAAAAAAACTATA
>VFFE01007692.1:585410-624425 GCA_008921705.1 Burhinus oedicnemus | reverse complement strand
TCTTTTTTTTTTTTTTTTTTTAAGAAAAAAACAACACGTTGCAGGTGGAGTTTGAGTAGGTGATCAAAGTGTGCCTGGGCAGCAAGTAAGATATCAGTGGTTTAAGGACAAGTGTGGTTGTTTTATTTAAGTAGTGCTTTGCTTTTTCTCTTGTCAGGTGGAATGTGGCTCTTGCTTGTGATGTTTGGTAACTTCCTCCTTTGTCTGTCTTTTGCAAGGGATAGAGCAGCCACCGTAGTTTTGAGGACCAGATAAAAAATTGGAAGACCGGTTCCAATTACAACCGTTTTCCGGTTTTACCTGCTTCTGAGGAGGGCATCGAGTAGGGTGTTAAGCTGCAAAGATGTCGTCATTGTTCTGTGGTTGTTGCTGTGACAGATCATGAATGCCCAGGAACGTGAATCAGAATCTTATTTTTTTCCATAAAACCCAATTCTTGGCTCAGGCTCTATTTAATCAGTCTTAAGGATGAGCTGTCTTCATTTAGTTAAACCATTTCTTACTGAGAAGTTAGTGTATGATCTTCTCTGACAGAGATTGGGAAGCAGTTGTCTAGTACCTTTTCTGACTGTGCCAGTGTCATACTTCAAGACGCAGCACTGTGGAGGTCTGCAAGGCTTCTGTTTCCAGTGTTCTGACGTTATCCAGCAGCGCTGTTCTGCAGCAAATTTCTCTCTTCTCCAAGCACATTCAAATCGTGCCCGCACCCTCGCATGCAGCCGGTGGAAAGTGCTTTGTGGTGATGCTCGGAGCAGTTCTTGGATCAAACAGGATCTGCTCAGCAAGGAGTTTAGCAGCACGCGCAGCATGTGCTGAACTTTCAGCCACCTTCCCCCATGGAGTCTTGTTCTCGGGCTGCTAATTCCTCCCTTGATGCCACATTTATCCAAAAGCGGCCATGTAATGTGATAGCCGAGGGCTCTGGCTGAAGGTGGGAAGATTTTTGTTTGCTTTAAAAGGAATATATTGTTGCTTCTGTCCTGCTAGTCCCCTCTCATGGAGGTTGTGGGCAATTTAGGTTGGTTTTTTTTTATACAAGACTTCCATTCTTTTCCTTGCATGCAACCTGCAAGTAAGCTGTGCTGAGATATGCTACTGATGTAGGAGGGAGAATGTTTAAAATGTGATGTTAGCTGAAATTTTTATGTTCACTCTTGTGGACATCATCCTATGTTTTTTGGGTATCTTAATCTTTGGCTGTGTTCAGTGCTTTTAACTGTGGTGGCTGGTGTAACTCTGTTCTGATATTTTCAAGGCTTTTGCTTAATTTCATATGCTGATTAGGTTTCTAAGGAGAAAATTTGTAGCCTTCCTCTTTTAATGTGTAGATAAAAGCTGGAAAATGCTGTGCAAGGTATTGAATTTTTTTTTTTCAAGATTGATACAAACTCTCCATGCAAATTGTCTTTTATAGACACCATCTTTTATAGAAGCTCTCCTTTGTCAGTAGATGTTTTGTTTTCCGCTGGAGTATCAGAATCTGTGATAGTTTTAAGTAAGAAGTGATCCGAGATTTCTTTTCTATCTGGCAATTATTTGGGACAGTACTGAATAGTATTAAAACATTGACGTTAAATTCTTGTTCACCTTTAGAAGAATTGATAAATGATGGAGAATACCTGATAAGTGCTTTTTGTGCTAGAGGGGACAGTAAAATTAGCAAGGCTGAGGAATTCCTTCCTCGATTCTTGCCTTCGAACTGCCGATAACATGCTTTACCGGGCTTTCTGGTTAACTTTTCTGATCTGCAGCTAAAGTTAAATGACTTTAAAATGTCAGTTTTATCTTGGCATGTTGTTGTCTCAGTGAAGCTGGCTGTTCGTGAACAGGAGGTTGCAGAGACAGTGAGCTGGTCGCTCCCTGTGTGCTGGTGATCGGCTTTGCATCACATTGTGTTTTAACGTGCAGTTTAAGTCTGTGTGGGGTTTGTCTTTCATCAAAAAAAAAAAAAAGTTCACAAAAAAGCCGAAGTTGCAGAGTGATTTTATTTCTCGTGTTACCTAGCGCACTTGTCTGTTTTCATAAATCAGAAGTTTTATACGTTGTATGTCCTCCGTGAGGAAGTTTGTTTGGTTTACTTGACTGTATTTTTGTGCTTACCGAAAGGCAGCGTAACATGGAAGGATTTGTGTCTTGGAGGGAAATACTGAACCTTCTATGAATTTGCTGATGGTTAGTGGTTGTTAATGATAAAGGGCGCTGCTAACTAACTTCGAGAAGAATTGGTCGGAAGGCTCGAGTCACGCGCACACTATGGGTACGTCTGTTTGTGAGATTTTTGCACCATAAAGACTCTGTTTTGTTTTCAGCATTCTTCCATTCTGGGGAGTGTATTTGGTGACTCCTATTATGATCAGCAGATGACAGCTAGGCAGGCTAATGCCCTATCCCATCAGGTGAGCAAATTCATCTCAGATTTTCAGCTATATTTCGGCCACTTTCAGCTTAAAATAAATATAGGTCAACTTCTGATTATTTTGTGTGAGATCACATCTTGTCCATATAGTTTTACTTTTGTTGGTTTTAGTTTGCAATACTCAGGGATTTCTTTTCTCTTCACCCCCACCCCCCACCCCAAATCTTCCTTCCCCTTCCTCCCTCTTAGCCATTGTAGCAGATGTTTTTAAAGGTGTTCTGCCAAGTTTATTGGATTTAAAATAATGAAAATAAATTTTAAAAGCCCCACATTTCTGACCATTGTTGCATTTGGGAAGGATTCACTTGTAGGTGGTAACAATATTTACTCCTGAATTTGGCAAACAACTTGTGCATGGTACCAAAACCTAGCAAGCAGACCCATGCCTTCGTTAGTTTGGCCAATCAGCGCATTGATTCATTAAACTGCGAGATATGCTCTGGTAGCAGGAAAAAATGAGATGGCTTCTGAGAGGCAATGCTGGATGGGCAGATACCTGAGTTAGTAGCATGAATTATGGGTTTTTTACTTTGTTTTAAAGCTACTTTTTCTTCTGTTCTTACGATATCAAAAGCAACAATTTTGTTTTTGCATCCATCCTCTCCTCATTCCCCTGAACTCTGAATTTGGCAGTAAACTATTCTGGAAAGTTAAGTGAAAATAGACCATATTTTGATCAACAAAACCTAAAGATGAATTTGTTTGCCTGTCTCTTTCAATGTTACTTCCCGTACTTGAGCTTTGTAAGTTGTTTTGCTGTATTTCCTGATGGTTAGAAGTAATAATTCCTTTGTGCCTTGGTCTTCAGCTTGAACAGTTTAATATGATAGAAAACGCCATTAGTTCCAACAGCCTGTACAGCCCTTGTTCCACCCTTAACTACTCCCAGGCAGCCATGATGGGACTTACCGGCAGTCATGGCAGCTTGCAGGACTCGCAGCAGCTGAATTACTCCAGCCATGGAAACATCCCCAACATCATTCTTACAGGTAAGAAAACCACAGACTTAACCGACGAGTAAAACCATCCCGGTGTCAGTGTTTCTCTTCATTGTGCGATGGCTTGCTTCCAGCCAAGAAAGGAAAAGGGTATTGTTGCCTTTGAAGGTTTTGTTTCACCTTGTGTAAAGGTTCGTGTTACCGGTCTGGCGGATTCCCCACGTGCCGGGGAGCCTGACGGCTCTTCTTCCATCCCAGCAAACAGGTAGAGCTGCAGTGGCAGCACTAATTGTCTTACAGGCTTTCCCTGCCTCTGAATTTACTGGATCCTCCATCACAGAGAGGGAAAAGCGGTGAAAGTTGAACAAGTTTGGCTGCTCTGTTCGAGCTTGCCAACACAGGGTTTTTTTAGTTCACATATGGTAGCGAATCTGGTCACGGTTGGACGTTTGGAAACAATTTCTGCACAGGCCACTGAGAAAACTGCAGTTCTGTCCATATTTCACCCAAGGACTCTTGCTCATTAGAATCATGTAAATTAAGGTTATTCCTCCTAAAGCTAAGGGGGAGAAAAGAGACTCAAGTGACATCACTTTGCGGCTCCTGAGTATACCTATATGAATTTTGCTTTGTGTTAGGTCATTGTGGTGGTTTTGAGATGCGCTGACAAATCTGTAATTCATCCAGCTGGAAATGAGGATAGATGTTTCTTGCCTGAACTTCAGCCTTAGTTCAATAAATTATTCCAGAATTTTTGCAAGCTGTTTGATGACTCGTCTGCCTGGCAAATATGTATTTCCTAAGTCCCACCAACGTGTTTCTCTTCCTCTTCTCTGCAGTGACAGGAGAATCTCCTCCCAGCTTATCAAAAGAACTGACCAGCTCTTTGGCAGGAGTGGGAGACGTCAGTTTTGATACGGATTCCCAGTTCCCTCTGGATGAACTCAAAATTGACCCTTTAACCTTGGATGGACTGCACATGCTGAATGACCCAGACATGGTCCTCACTGACCCCGCCACAGAGGACACGTTTAGGATGGACCGGCTGTGACGCGTGGACACCGGGAGCGTGGGAATGACGCATGTTCCTGGAGCCCAGCCGAACTAGAGAGTCCGATGGGTCAGTCGTGTCAGAACAGGAGTTGCTGAGAGCAGTAGCTCTGTCCTGTACAACATGTACAATGAGTAAAGCTTGTCGTTCTAAGCTTGCAGCGCTGCAGACCCCTACTCCCTGTCGCGCCGTATTTCACCCCTTATCCACTCATTGCCATTAATGAGTAAGGAGTTTCCATCAGCCTTTTCCTCTCCAGAGCCACCCCCCCCCTTCCCCCCACCAAAGCTCCAGCGTTGTCAATTTATCCTTTGCACTAGAAAGGGGGTGTTTTTGGGCAGGCGAGGAAGGTTCAGAGCCAAGGGTAAAGAGATGCTTTCTAACGTACCAAATTGTTGGCTGCTGTTTGAGACGGGGAGGGGGAAGCGATGACAGTCCTCCCCCTCTCCCCCGCCCCGATTGGAAAGCGAATCTCTGCATTGCCGCCCTCCGGGAGGGGCTGGGGGAGCTTCGGCGGTTTTGACTCTGCTTCGTGACAGCTGCTTCGTAGAGTAAAACGCTTCTTCCTTTAGTGATATGCCATGTTTGTTTTCAGGTTTGTTTCCTTGACTGTTGTCCTGCACCCACTGCCTCTTCTCGTGCCCTGAGCAAACTCGCCTACTTGGCAAAGCGGAAAAGCAGCCTGGCAGCCCGACGGCCATTTGTAGCTGGCTAGTCAAAAAAGGCAACTGTAAACACTATTTTCAAAGCTTTTTTTTTTTTTTTAAATATATATGTAATATATATATTTATATATATGTATACATATATAGAGAGCATTTCTGAGCACACAAAAAAGTACTATAATTCATTACTTGATTAGCACGGAGGAAGGATCAGAACATTTTAAAGCAGCTAAAAGAATATAGGAGACTAACTCGCAGAGCATATTTCTAATTTCACTTTGTGAGAGATTCCTGGGCAACAGGAAGGGCATTTCTGTAGAGATGCCTGGCTCAAATCATGATGACTATTTTTTATTTTTTATTCTTATTCATTACTTATTCTGTTACCATTATTTATGATCTTTTTGTTTTTTTATTTAAGTATTTGGATATTAGGAGTAGCTAAACTACATACAGCCAATTGAAGCACTCTACATAATACTTGTACAGTACCTCTTTTTGTGTTTTTATTCCAGAAATATATTATATATATTATATATATAGGTATTTTTAACTAACTGGAATTTTAAACAGATGTTGAGCAGAAGTAAGGAAGCCTAAGGCAAGTCTAGATGTTTTCCTTTTATATAGTCAAAATAGGGTGGCAGGAACTTAGATATTCCTTCTTTCACCCTGGGGGGAAAAAATAGCTTGCTCCACAGTCGATAGTACTGTATCCTGGAACAGGTTGAGATTCTGTTAGATTTAGAATAGACTATTTCTGTTAGTCCTTGTTAATATTCTGTGTTGCAGTATAACGGACTGGGGAGTGACACTTCATCAATGGCAGATTAAAAAAACCAACCAAACAAACCTCAAACGACCTATTGACTCCAAATTGGTGGTTTCACTTAAATGTCACGGCTGAATTTATGATGATTCCCACATCTCTGCACTTGGGACTCTTACCAGATTTGAAAAATGCATTTAAAGATTTATCAAGAGCCCAACAGGCTTATAGTAATTGCCAGGGGCACTGTTAAAAGGTTGTCTTCGTTACACTATAACCTGCACCGTAACAGAATCTGTAAGTACAAGACCCTTCTCTTCAGCAGAAGTTACAAAATTAACATTATTTTGAGTCTTATAATAAGTTAAAAATTATGTTGCACCTAACACCCCGCATGTGAGATGGAGGAATACCTGCTAGAGGAAGACATTTCCACGCAGTAGGGGTTGAACGTCCACATCTATTTTTGTTAAATATAGCCTCAATAAAAGAGCCATTTTGGTTTTCATTTCAGGATGGGTTGTGTTTTGTTGATTCCCCCCCTCTGGCACGGTAGTCCCACATCTGCTTTCTCGACTCGGTCGGCATCAGCTGGATTTGCTTTTTGTCTAAAACCATGTCTGTTCCTTCTCAGCTGTCATGACTCTCAAGCCAAAAAAAACCCTCAGCACTTCTCCCCGTCCATTCCCCTGGAGAAAGATTTTTTTTTTTTTTTTTTTTTTTTTAATTCCACCCCCCACCCCCGCCTTGCTGTTTTCAGCAAGCGATAACGAAGGTCTGCAGAGGAGCTGGACTGCTCTTAATGAGTTATACTAGGTTTCTGTGTGCTTCCAGAAATCGGTGGGACGCCGTCCTGAGATTCATGCAAACACTGCTGAGCAGAATCGTTGTTGGGATCTCTCTAATCTGGGTGCGTGTTTGCTCATGTTTGTGCCATTAGTTGACCATTTGCACTAAAAATGTTTTTTTCTTTAGATCTCTTAGCTTACCTGTGTCTTTTTCTTTCGTTCCTTCCCATGCAATTGAAAGGTTATCCCGCATCTTTGTCGAAAATGTGTTTTGTCAGGATTTGAGCCCAGTAGTACGTGTTAACTCCTGGTGTCTGCTTATTTCAGATCGCTAATGCTTTTTTGATTTAAGGAGGGGGAAAAAAAAAAAAAGTAGCTTCGAACAGGAGGATACCCTAAAAGAACAGGAGTAATTTGGGCACAGGTGACTTTGCTTCGAAACAGCCACAGGTACCGTGGGAGTTGAATTTGCTTCTTGCTGTTCGCGTAGTTCCTTGATGGGATTTCTGTCTGTATCGCGCTCTCGTTCGAATGACTCTCATGCATGTAAATCCTTCTTTGTGATCTATTTTTTTTTTTAAAACCAGAGTCACTTCAGAATGAAGCATCCGAGTAGGAGATGAGATTCCTCACTGGAGACTTTTACAGGGAGCTGTTGCTAAATGCTACCTTCTATTTTTTTTTAAACTACATGTGTATATAAGAGATCTTGTTTATTAGACTTGTAAGTAGACATTTAAAATGGCCTTAATTTAAAAATAACGCGTCTGGATGCAACTGTCAAAATTAGGGACCATCTAGTTGAGAGAAATCCAGGTTTTGTTCCTTTTCGTGCGGGGCAACCAGAGAAGGGTGCTGTGGGGTGGGAAGGAGTCGGATGAAGTCATCGTGGGAAGCAGGTGACGGCTGTGTGTGACAAGATGTGCTTTTCATCTCCTGAGCCCCGGGAGCGGGCAGGCAAAAGCTGCTTTTAGTACCCACCCTTTGAGAACCGGAGCACACACAGCCAACAGCTCTGGCATTCTGCTTGCCGGAAGGCCGGTTTCCTGACAGCATCGTGTAGGAGCTACACGTCGAGAGGGATTTTTCTCCCCCTCTCCCCTTAAAATTGACGGTTTTGTAAAAATGATCTATTAAGCTGTCAAACGTAAACACGGAGCGGATCCCCAGTGTTTTCGGAACAAGTAATCTGATTTTATTTGAAAATTTATTAGTACCGGTTTCATTTTAAATCGTGTGTAAGGGTGATGGCTGTTGGGAGCGGCTGGTCCTTCCCGTCCAGGGATGGCCGGGAGCAGAAAGAAAAAAGATCACTTAGCAAAAAACCCAACTAGTACGACTTACAACTTTTCCAGTTAAACGATGTTGAAACTGTCTGGTGTCTCAAAGGGTTACTGTCCAAACATACCTGCTGAGTGAACCCTACCCCCCCAACATGTGTTTTTATATATACATATATATATATATATTAAAAAGTTCCCAAGCTAGACTGTTGCATTTGCCAATACAATGGGGAAATAATAGGAATAAACCTTCAGTGTATAAAATACTGTGATTTTTTTTTTTTTTTTTTTTCCAAAAGAAACCCAGAACTTCTGCTGTTTGGTGCAGCGCAGGTGGGTGGGAGGGGGGAGGCTCTTTGCATTGTACATAGTGTTCCACATTCTCTCTCCCCGGAGCCTGCACAGGCCGAGCTGCGGTCACTGCTGCATGCGTGACTGACCGCGGGCAGCACCCGACCTGCTTCTGCATGTCAGCCAGCTCTAACTGTGCAAAACCTTTCCTGTACAGACACCTTTGATTATTATTTTTTTTTCCCTTTTTTTTTTTTTGAGGGGAAAAGGTTTCCAGAAAGAGGCCGCAAATTAATTTAAGAAATTAATTATTTGTACATTTTATTACCTTTATTTTAAATTTAATTAATGGGGTTTTTTAACAAGTGTGCCTGAGAACCCTGGTGCAAACCCACGCGGCAGGAACGCTTGCGGATGAAAGGAAAGAGCTGCCTGCTGAGTTTGCATAAAAGCACCATAACTTACAGAATCGTTTAAACTTCCCTCAAAAATAAGGTCTTGGCTGCGCTTGTTTGTAAAAGCTTGGATTTCTGTAGAAACAATAATTAAGGCTTGAGATCTGTCCCTCAAGGAGCAGGGCACTGCCCCTGGAAACCCCCTCTGTACAAGAAGGACGAGGAAAGCCCCCTCATCCTCCCGTAGGTTACCATGTACGCTGTGCTTTCAGGAGCAAAAAAAAAAGCGTTTATTCCTCTGAAAAATGGAACCCCCGTCACTGTGATGGCAATGTGAAAGCGCAGGTAGCGTTTGTTACGTGTGTCTGTTCTTTTTAGAAAACAAAAAAGCAAAAAAAAAAAAATATAAATTTGTAGTGTTCCTGTTCTTTGTATTTTTAGTTGCATATTATTTATACTGCGCAGTGTAGGCATGGATTGCATGTCAGTTTTCTATGCGGGCACCATGATGACATTATAACTGTGTATTATAAATCATTTTTACCTTTTTAAACAGAATCATTGTGTGGAATTTCTATACTGCAAAACAAAACACTACATTACGTACTATATTCATTTGTGTTATTTATTTTATTATTTTGTTGGGGGGGGGAGGGGGGTGGTTTTAACTGTGGTGTATATTGCCTTATGTGGGCTTGACCAATTTTATCAAAATAAAGGCCTAAAGGGGTAAAATACGTTTACTGTTTTCTTCAGTAAATTGACTCCGGGCTGCCATAGGTGCAGCTGCGGGAACCTACGGAGTAGAGAGCGTACAGGAAGCAAACGCGTAGCGCAGGGGATCTGTACAGGGAGGAGACGCAGCTGTGGAACGTATCCACGCCGAGTAGCCAGGAGAGCTCGTCGGGAAGCGATGCGAGCCTTACGTGGCGCTTTGCCGTCGGTAATCGCGTAGCGAGTCTGAAGAGCCTTCGCTGACCCTTTCACATCTGTCTGTAGACGTCCTGATTTCTGTTCAAGAAAATCAAGACGGTCGCCTTTTGGACCAGCCGTGGAAATCTCTTCTCACGCGACCCAAACCCAAACTATTCTGTGATTCTGTGGTTCCAACGTTGCCCCAGGCGGGCAGCACGGGCGCTTTGGAGAAGATCCCGCTGCGCTTGATCTGCTGCAGGTTTTTCTGCTTTTGAAAGGCAAAGCGTCTGTCTGAGCGCTGTGGGCTTCTGAAGGAGGCAGGTAACAAGACCAAAGAGAAAAGAGCAAGAGCAGGCGCCTGCACCCCTTTTTTCGCGTTAAGATGCAGCATGGGCACCGAGGCTGCGGGCGGGAATCATCCCCGGTGCGGTGCTTCTGGTCGTCCCTGGTGGTTTAAGTTCCCGTCTGCAGTTCGGTGGCTGGAGCAGATGTACATCCTGCCCGCCCCGGGTTTCAAGCACAGCGAATCCGTTCTGCCTCCATGTATTCTCTCTGCAATGTGCTTTCACGTGTCGGTGGGGTCTCGGGTATGGAGCCACGGGGCTGTGCTGGCAGCAGGTCCCTCGGTTGCCGTGTGTCAGTGGGGAGAAGCGGGTGGTGAAGAAGAGAAGCTCACGGCCGGACTCTGGAGAAGGTGGTGCCATGGCAGCAGTTGGGCAGCGGCTCTTCCCTGCCCACATCCTGGCCCTGGCTGGCTCCTCGTCACCAGTGTAACCCGGTGCTTCTTCAAGGCTGCGCGTGTTGTCTTGTACCTAAACAGCAGGCAGGGAAATGCCTAAATGTGGTTTTGATTTAGTTTGGTTCTTTTCACTTTAAATTTTGCTGTTTAGTAGCTACAGGAGAATAAAGTAAATGGTAGGTGTTGAATTTTCTGATACACGTTTTCTGCTTGCTGGAGAATCACAGTGATCTAACGTTGGTGTTTTCCGGTGTGTACGAAGGTCCTGTTTTATTGTGTTTTAATTTAGTAATTGGTTCAGCTTTAAGGCGACATAATCTTGGGCAGAAAACCTATGTGGCAAGAGAAACGTGTTGATTTTTTTTTAAGAGACAAAGGGAAAAATGCTAATGGTTCTTGACCCGTCTCCAGCCATTTGTGCTGCAATAGGCCTGGGGGACCTCGGTAGCGCGTTACCAGTGTCGGTTGGGCTGTCGGTCGCTGGTCGCTTTGCGTTTATCCAGTTGCTTGTCCTCGTTTCTGATGGTGTGGCTGTGCAGCGGGGATTCCTCTTGGGAATCGCTGACTCTGGAGTCGGCAGCAGCTCTTGGGGACCTGTCACTCTCTCTGTGTTTTCCGAAGTGCTTTGCTTGCCACAGGTATTTGTCACCGCTGTCGCACACGCGAGACACCGCTCTCGACAGTGACAATACTGCAGACGTTTTCTCACAGCGTGATGGTAGGATGGAAACGGAGATGACAGTTTAGACGATTTTACTCCTTAATTTTGCCTGCCTTCAGCCTGTACCGACTTCCAGATACTTTCTACTTTATTTTTTTCAGTTTGTAGCCAGCATTTCCCCTTGGTGGCTGTTGGTGTGTTCAGGCAAGAGCGATAAACCTGTTAGCAGGAAAACCAATCCCAGTATTTGCGGGAGCCACGTGTGGGACCGCACGACATTAGGGATAAATCGCATTTTCTTGCTGTCCTTATCTCTTCAGTTTTTAAGAAACTGGGATCTGCTGCAGCAGACAGGCACATGTTAAAGCAGTTTGTTTTGGAGCGTGGACATATTGATGTTTAATTTGTCACTGGTTCTAGTCTCATTTTATTGAGCTCCAAACTAAAAATACTAATTTGAGCAGTAGGTCTGCTCCATGGGAACGTTAATTACCTATTTCCAATAGCCGCGTTGCAAACTGAACGGTTCTATCCGTGTGCCGCAGGGGCGGCGTTTTCTGAGCTGGTTTAAGGATTCCTCCTCCTCCTCCTCCATAAATGGGTTTTCAGTAATGCCGCTGGCTTTCCGGCAGAACCTGAACCTGAGCTTGGTGTTTGCCTTCGTTGCAGTTTTGGTAAGAGCTGAGCCACCGTGGCAGGAGTTTGCTGGTAACGGTGTGGCAGAAACCCCCGGGGAGGGAACTTCATGGGGGTTAACGCCGGGACCTCGGACAGGCTTCATGTTAGCATGGCTCTTGTCGGTCTTAAAATTGTTGGGTTTTTTTAATCTGTGTTGGGTCAAGTTTTTGTTTTACAGCATTTTTCTTCGTTTTGCGTGGCGGGTGAGGCGGAGTGAGGCGGGCCTTGCCATGTTAGGGACTGGTGGGTGTTGGACACGCTGGCAGGTGGCAGTTGGTGTCTGATGGCATTCGACTCTTCTGCTCAATGTTTTCAGAACCCCAAGAGGCTGGGAGGGACACGCACAGTCAAACAACTCCAGTCTTCCCCAGATTTCATCTCCCACTCTACCTTAGACGTTAGAGAATCCTTCAGTAGATAAATTGGGATAAACAGAACTGCGATTGCGATGGACGCTCTCAGCATGTGAATCTCCCTCCCCGTTCTTGTCTTGAAATTTGTGTTCTTCAAATGGAAGCTGTGTTTGAGCCTTATATTGACAGACTGAAGGAACAAAGGAGGTGTCACTCGGCTTCGAGAAAGTGTCTCTGAAAATGAGACAAAACCAAAGTAGTTGGTGATTCTGCTGGAGAAATGCAGGTCTCGGCGTCAGAGACTGTGGGGGCTCCTGAGACGCTTGTCCCGAGCCGAGTCCGGTCGCGTCTCATCTTCCTCATTCGCAGAGGGACGAACCTCCCCAGGCCCTGAAATGACGGGGTTTTTGCAGGAGCAGAACTGCTCACTGATTCCAGATGTCTCTGAAGCTGGTGTTTACCGCTTCCTTCGGGAGGTGATGCCTTGTGGCACAGGGAAAGGAGGGGTTGATCTGTGTTGTGTCGCTCTGAGGCCGCTGGTCTCTGAACCGCTCTCCAGCGGAACAGCTGCGGGACGGCACGTACAGCGGGTGGAAATTTGCTGGGCTACGAGCTCCGATTCATTCACGTTTTCTGTATTGAATGTAGTTACAGCCTCACGCAGATAAAGCTTGAAAATCTGTCGAAGGACGCCCTGTTCGGCAAGTAAGCCGGGAGATTTTGAATTGCGGTGGAGAGTTTTAACTAGGACAGCGCGGAGTTACAGGGAAGTGTGTGTTCCACCCCCGGGAAAGTTGTTCTCTACCAGATGCAAATTGTGCTACGTCATTAAATCTGAGTCTGAGACCTGTGCAGGTTCACCCTCCCTTCGGCTCTTCCCTTCAATGTGCAATTCAAGTTTTTCCTTCAATAAGCTTAAATTGGCGTCATTGAGTAAGGGTGAAGGGCCAGGCTTCAGCCGGTGGTGAGAGGTTGGTACCTGTAACGCATCGCGACCGCGTCGGTGGCAGCGGGGCAGGGTTGGGGCCGGGGGGGACCTGGTGACATCCTGGGGACACCGTACGTGCTGTGGGCTCTCCCCGGACTCCACGCGGAGTCTCGCTGCTGTGGGAGCTGCTGGAGCTGTACGGTGACACTTGAAGTTCGTTGTACGTGTCCTGCGGATTATTCAGTCCTACATTTTTATTATACCGGGGTTTAGGGGAAAAAAGGGACGACAGGTCTGCATTTAGAAATCTGATTTAAGAACTGGTTTCTGCAGGTGGAGTAGTGGCGTTGCCAGCATTGCCTTCAGAAATTTCACAGGCTTGAACTCGCTCGTGGAAATGGAGTTGAATTCTAGCACACCAAGGGCAATCTTTTAATTCAACAAAATCTGCTCTGGCTATTTTGTTGAGAAAGAAAAGCAGTTCTCAAAGATCCTTATCCTGTATAATGTCACGAGCCTCCGTTTCAAAGGAAAAGATGAAGCTTGGCTCAACTTTGGAATTTCTAAGACATTAAATATAGAGAAGATAAATAGGTAAAACTTCTGTTCTTGCAGAGTAGATGATGAATATAAAAGTTCTACGATAATATTTACGGGGCAAAACGTTGGGGGGGTACAGGGCTTGCTTAAACAAAACGGTCTTTACTTGCTGGATCCTGAATATTCATGGCATGAGCAGCCACGCAGTCGGAGGTGACTGTGTATAAACGTACCGTATGCACAGCCACCGCCCCTCGGTCAGCTTTGTACCGCGAAGGAGGTAAAATACTGTATTCCTGTCAGCTATTAACTAATAAGACAGTAGATATTGAGGTTTTATTTTGGGGAGGAATTAGAAGTTTTAGATACTTTTTCTTCTGACCTTACCGGAGCCCCCATCTGTGGAAGGATTCCTTGTAGAAGTGGAAGTTAAATGTATTAGTGCTCATGAAGGGAAAGTTTGATTTTAATAAAATTAAATGCAGCTGCTTCTGGCAGCTTCTCTCACAGACTGGCAGCTAAAAACAACCTTATGTAGTTCATTGAGCTTGGGGAAAAATGTCAGATTTATGCATTTTCAGAGACAGTATAATATACTGTTCTTTACAAGCTAAACTTTTTCTATTAAAATAATTTGTGGATTATTTCACTGATATATGCAATCCTATATTCAGCTACAGCGTTGGTGGCACAGGAACTCTGGAAAAGTTGTCCCTGCGACATAAAAAGTTTATTTATTGTGTTTTTCTATAGGTAAAGTGGAAAACTGAAGTTGGCTTTAAGTGTTTGCAATCTGAGAAATGATGTGAAAAAGCAGCTCAACTAAATGTACATTCTTTTCAATCTTTTCTTTTTTGTGTGAAGGCTTTTGTCTTTGTATCTTTGCATTATTTGTAAATGAAATGTAATAAAAGTTCAAATGTTTTTGTCTCTGGCTGCTTAGCTTTTTCTTAGTTTTGTTTGTCATTTGTTCGCTTTTTGACTGTTGGTTTTCAGTGTTGAAATATTGGTGTTTTCAGTGCTCGTGTTTATAAAGTAAAATCAGCTTATTTTGGTCAGCTGGCTTCTGCCGGCTGTGAAAACGGAACTCTGTCGCTCTGCAAGGGGAAACCGCAGACGGATCTGAAAGACGCAAAGCCTCGCGATGGGTCTGGAACTCTAAACTGTGTGCAGCAGCAGTCCCGAGTTCCGAAGTCCCTTGGTGACGCTGTGGCGACTCTGCTTTTCTCAGCTCAGAGCCTCGGTCACGCTGCTGGGCTGCTGCGTAGCCTGAGCTTTCCGGGGAGAGGAGAGTCTGTCTGAGTTGTTGGATTTTGGAAAGAGAAAACGAGCATGTAAATGTTCCGACTTGCCTAATTAGAGTGTCGTACGTGTGTGCGTTAACCACTGGGTGTAGCTTTCACCGCAGTAAATCTTGGGTTGGGTTGGTCATCGAGGTAAGTAGCGCCAGTGATGAAAAAAGTTTTGTGCTACGAAGGCAGCTGGGACAGAATGACCGAGTCCCTCAGCTTGGGCTGAATTAATCTTTTGGAATGGAATTAATCTTTTTCTGATACCATTTTGTGCTTGTCTGCGGGAAAGGTTCACCAGCAATCGGTGTTCTGACCTGAGGGGCCTGTGCTGGGGAGAAAGCTGGTGTTCTGGTGGAGTATTAGTGGGAAGCGTAACTAGGTCAAGCCGCAGCGAGGCTGAGGGAGTGCACCTGACTTTCCAGTGCTCAAGCGAACGGTCTCCGCTTGGAAACGCTCCATCTGGGGCCTTACCCACTTCGGAATCAGTTTCTTGGAAGCTACATAAGGTCCCTTCAGTCCTTAAAGCCATTTTGTGTGTGGGATGTTGTACTCTGGACTGCCTCATCTGCATTTGGTCCTGTTCGGGGAGGAAAACTTAGTGGCTATTTTCATGATAGTCTTAAAATAGTGAAAAGAGCCGTTCTCGAAGTGCTGTGATCAGCAAGCGAACCGTCTCTCCTGGAGCCAGTTAGCCGCACTAGTGGTCTTTTGGCAGAGCTCTGCTTATGCTGTCGCCTCCGGAATGTGCCATTCAAAGGCGCGTGGCTGTGGAGACCCACGCTTGGTGCAGCGCAGCTTTTTGCCATCGGCTTTCCAAGAGGAGAGGAGAAGTTGCGTTCACACCTTGCTTGTTCGGTAGCGTTTAAGAGGAGCAGCGCAGCCAGCGTACGGCGTTTCTCACGCAGCCTCCTTCGGGAGGGGAACTTCGACCCAGCTCGCAAACCTGCGCTGTTCGCACAGGAACTGGCAAACCATGAGCAAGGCTCCTGAAACCAGAGCAAGTTTCAGTGTAATTAACGTGAACTGCTTACCTGAGGCATCTCGCAAAATTTGGCTTGTACTGTCTCTTCAGGCGGCCGGGAATGCTGCTGGGTTACTGTTCACCTGGAAGAGCCGGGGGATTGCAGCAGCGCGGGATTTAAGACTTGCCAGGTCACCAGCTGTAGAAACCCTTTGTCTGCTGCTCCCAGCTCAGGTGAGCACCCGTGATACGAGCGGCTGCGGTTTTTCTCGGTTCTGCAGCTGGCTGTTTGTGGGAGTCCTGGTGTGATGTCGTACGACAAATGGAGCATAAAGCTTTCATTTAGCGTTCTAAAACTAATTGCCACTTAGAGGAACCAGGTAGGACAGTCTGACTAGAGGGAGGTTCTTGAATGAGACAGTGGCCCTGGCCTTTGTACTGCTGACAAAATAATTAATTCTGCCGGAGGCTCTCCAGCAGCACGAGGGTGTTCAGCTTCTGAGGGTTTCTCTGTTACACATCTGTATGGAAAAAGTTTCATACAAGGAAAAAGCAACATGCACATGACCAAGGAGAAGTCTAGTATTTATTTATTATCCAACATTCCAGAGTATTTATTATCCAACATTCCAGAACAAAGATACTCTCCTTAAAGTGCTTTTTTTTAATGTTTTGTGAGCAACTTGTACCTAGGCTGCTCTGTGTCCTTTTCAGCCTAGTGCTGGGTTTGCTTCGCAGTAGGTCTTGAAAAGGAGAACAACATTCACACTTGAGAGCCTTTGAGTAGGGAAGGGATTCCTGGGACTCATCCATGCTAAACTTCCTCCGACAATTCCAGCTACTGCGGGTAGCTTCGCAGCGCATCTCTTTCCATGTAGCGTAGAGAACTAGTGTTTACAGCGGCGCGGGCTTCTATTCACACGTGCTGTCTACACCTCTGCCCTTCCAATAGGTTTTTGGTAGCGTTTAAAAGAAAGTTGCTGTTGTAGAAAAGCTGGGGGGCACTGCATTGAGGGTGGCGCTGTGCGGAGGGCAGCGGTACGTGACTTACAGTTCTTTATCCGGTATACCAGAGCAGTGGTGCGGCAGCCGAGCACGGGGTGTTAAAGCAAGTTTGGCTGGACAGATGGTTAAATCGGAGGTTAGTCTTGCTGCACTCTAAATGTTTCATAGTCTTCTGGAATGGTGTCTGAGGAGGACGAGATTAAAAAAAATATACATTAGAAGTAGAACTGGAAATAAAAAATAGAATAAGCTGCCACATGACATCCTGTTAGGCTATCCAAGAACAAATTAACTTCTTGAAAGCAAAATGGCAAAAATCTCTGTATTTGACTGTCAAAACTAACTCACCATTGCAGCGATAACGCAGGTTTGACCAAATAATGTTCTCTTGGGAGAAGCAGAAGACTCCCAGGCGTCCTCCTCGCATGGTTGTATCAAGGACAACTCCAGTGTCTGCTACTACTTCAGGGCCTTCATAGAAGCGAGCTCTAGAAGAGAATGAGCATGGGTAGGACACCAAGGGGACACTGGTACACCCCTGTAGAGACTGTTCCTCGGTCAGACACTCTCCCCCCTCTTTACCACAGGACTGCACTAGAGATGCTGCTTTTGTGCGTTAAATTTCCACTCAGCCGTGCAAAGGACACTGTAAACCCCTCACCTGATGTATCCGACTTGAGGCCGATGTTGCAGGAACCAGCGGTAGGATGTCTTGTCCTTCCAGCCGGAATTGCGAGGGTCTTTCCACAGCAGTTTGACCTGGTCTGTGGTGTCTCCAGTGTGCCAGAGAGAATTGCGGAGATACTCACCTGGGCCTGTTTTAGACTTCACCGCCTAACACAGAGAAGACACTGGTAAAATGTGTGGATAACGGATCGACTGACCCCAGCTGCTTGCCCCACTGTGTGTATCCAAGCAGCACAGCTAGGAAAAAGGCAAAACTCCACTACTGAATTCTTTTTCACCAGCTGCTTTACCTTCAGTTGAATTCCTGGTTCTGCTACTGCTCGGAAGGGGTTTGCCTGCCAGTACGTCTGTTCCATCTGCTTCCACATCACCACGTAGAAGCTGGAACTGTCCTGGTAGCCAAATATGAAGCCAGCGTAATCATCATCTGTGGCGGTGTTGACGTGGAATGTACCCTCAAAGTCCACTCCATTGAACGCCGTGTAACCTGTAATTGGTAGGAAAACAAATACTCTGTATTCTACAACAAAATGTAGATCCATTTCTTTCCAGATTCACATGGGGGAGATGGACTTTGCTAAGCCAAATCTGAGGACTCTGCCTGCTACAGAAAATATTTTCCCAGGAGGTGGATGGAATCATTAAGTAGTGGCTGAAATACTTGTAAAAGCTGCACTGAGAAGTATGCAGTTAAGGAACAATAATTTTCCAATAGGACAAAAAATAAGTGCCTCACCTACAGCCAGGCCGGGATCGCTGTTCATGGTCTGCACAATTTCCATGCCCTGAGAAAGATGAATGTTGACTCGTTAGTATCATTCCAAACGTATTCACTGCTGTTGAGTGATCGGGGAGAGGCACAGCCGGGGTGGCTCTAGGATTAGGATGGTGTTGAACAGCACCATTAAGCCTGCAGAGTCTGTTAATGAAAACTGCATCCAGTGTGCTGCAGGCTTGTTTCCACCTCACTCACTAGCCCCTTCTGGAGCGGTCGCCTACCTGGTTGAGGACAATCCAGTTGGGGTCAATCTGTGCATCGCCCTCAGGGTCTAATACAACCGTCTGGAAAGCCCTGAAGTCTGTTAGCGTCACTTCTGCGTTCTCTGGGCACACATCAATTCTGTCAATCACCATGTCTCTGTCAAAGTCATCTTCACAAAGGTTTCCCACACCATCACCTGGGAGCATGACAGAAGAAAAGGAGTAACGAGCTTTCATTAATTTCTGCTCCCCCTTGCACCTGAGTTTTACTCAGCTAGCTTTTGGCTAGCACAGTTTAAGGCAGCCATGTCTCTGCAAGGTTGAGGTGTTCAGAGCACTTGTACGCTCTTCCTTCAAGTCAGTTGCAAGGAAACCCTGAGGCTTCTCTTGCTTGTGGAGGTGCTGCGAACAGAAGAAATACCTCAAATTGTAGACAATTCTGGAAAAGAACTTTTTCCAGATACAATCCTGATGTCAGGGTTATTGGAGATGTGAGACTGATGTGCACTGGCCACCAGGAACGGGAGACCCCCAAGCAGAGCTAACGTGCATCCATCTCCCTTACCATCTGAGTCTTCTTGGCCAGGGTTAGGGACAAGCCGACAGTTGTCGGGGCCTGGAGGTTTCTCATCTGGAATCCCATCATCATCGTCGTCATCATCGCATTCATCTCCCAGCCCATCATTGTCTGTGTCCACCTGGGAGCTGTTGGGCACTGATGGGCAGTTATCCCTTGTATCCTGGTGGCCATCCCCATCACTGGTGGAGAAAATTACAGGTAAAGATTATCCACTGACATGTGCTTTTAAAATAAGCATGCAACACCTTTCTAGGAGCTGGAATCCTCAACAAGATCAGCAGAAGTTGGTGACTTTAAACTTATAAAGTCTTAAGCTGTTAGTCACACAAGATCAGAAATATTCCAGCTGTAGTGTGTGATCAAGTCTGAGAGTGGTGGCTAGTGACAAGCCTGCTGTCAGCAAGCTTCCACTGGCTAGCCCTTGGGACATGCTTCCCAAGGCAAATTTTTTTGAGGGCTGAAGAAAATTCCATCCTTCCTTGTCTGATAAGAAGACAGAGGTTAAGGCCAAGCTAGGTTGCCATGGAGTTGCCAGCACGTGCCTTCCCCAGTCCCCGTCCCCGAGATTTCATGCAACCTAATTATAATTTTTGCAGCAAGCTCTCACCTGTCCTGGTTGGTGTCACAGACGTCTCCCACTAGATCATGATCAGTATCTTTCTAGTAAAATAAAGCAATAATAATTTAAACTTTCCAGAGATCCAGAGGAGGATTAGGCAATAAAGAGAACAAAGAGAGGTGTTCGTTAGCCTCAGAGCCATGGTCATTCTGGTTGAAAACCGAGCTGACAGCAGCGGGAGTGTTCCTTCTGCAGGATTTACAGGTTGCCCTGATGGATTCAGGCAGCACTATTTCTAAACATAGAGGGGCAGGGGAGGAAGAGAGAAGGCCAGAGTGCAACGCTTCTTCTCTGACTTCCTCTTCTACACACCGGGATGTTTGGTCTCAAGGGGCTGTACTTTTGTACTGCAGGATGGCAGCTAAAATTTGCAAGTGGCAATCTTGGTGAGTTACCAGGTGTGTGCCCCTTGGGCAGATGACACCAGCACTGTCTTGAGGGAGAAAAATGAACCCGTAAGACTGCAAAATTGGGAGTGCTTACTTACCTGGTCTGGGTTACTGACTGTTGGGCAGCTGTCACACACATCTCCTACTCCATCACCATCGCCATCTTTTTGATCAGGGTTAGGAACTCTCTTACAGTTGTCCACTGGGTTTTTGATCCCTGTAAAACATGCAAAGTGGACCCATCAAGGCAACGGGGCTACTAAGGTCTACACAGCAAGATCTCTTTTGGATGTAAGAGCTGGCAAAAATCTAGGACAGCTGAATTCATGTAAGAAAGCAACAATTTCAATTGTTGTGTACATTTTACACACACTTTTACACCTAGCAGCTATGGAGAGTGGAAGAGATTAGCAGCAACTGATGATGGATGTCTGAGCATGCACGTGAACCTGAGAGGAAATGTCCTTAACTGCATTCCTTAGAGAAAGCCAAAGAACTGAAAAACATGGCTCCAAACTGGCATCATAGCTGTGCAGGAGTGAGTGGCCAAGAGGATGAAGATTAACCCCTCTGCAGTTCCCTAAACCACGACAGAGTCTTTTTCCTCTGAAGCAGACGTCTATATAATTATAAAACAAGTCAACGTTAATCTTGGCTATTTGACATGGAAGATTTAGACAGTGCCTTTTCAAGGCCTGAGACAGGACAGGAACAATCTAATTGGCAACCTGTATGACTTCACTTCCCCCTTCTCTGCATTTACCTACTACACCAGCAAATTGTGCCAGGAGGGAGCTACTTGGCAGGACACAGCCAGACCCAAACAGCACTAGATGCACTGGAAATACTCTGTAAATAAATACGTATGTCTCAGGCCAGCAGCAGTTGTGATTTCTGGCTTTTGAAAGCAGGCTTTGTGCAAATACAGCATCATTAGCACACAGACTGTTTCTAAAGCTAGCCAGGTTTCTTCTCCTCCCAGAAGACAGCCCTGACACGTACTGCCTTGAGCCAGTAGCTGCTAACAACTTGGATATTCCCATGCTTCTTTATAAGTTTAAATTGCAGCACAAAGTAGTGTCCTTGTCTGGACTGAGATTAGTTTGCATGGTACATTTTTCTTTCTTAAGTCTGACACAGGTTTGACATGACTGTGCACAACAGGAGTGCTAATAAAAATTGTTAGTGCCATCCAGAAGATAGATCTTTAAACCCTGCAAGAGCTGAACTGTGAAGGATGCTGGCATGACTGCTCATCTGGGCATCTTAAGAACCGAGCTGTGCTTCGTCTCATCAGAAATTAGCTCTACTCCTGTAAAGCTCAAGCCTCTGCAGGCTGGTACCTGCCATGAGGATCTCTAGCTGCGTGCCAAGTAGCTCTCTGGTTCTTAGCT
The DNA here is from genome assembly GCA_008921705.1 of Burhinus oedicnemus. Lineage (NCBI taxonomy): Eukaryota > Metazoa > Chordata > Aves > Charadriiformes > Burhinidae > Burhinus > Burhinus oedicnemus. Next base: position 603,107 of record VFFE01007692.1, on the reverse strand, counting down.
CAGTATATAGGCACCTTTCTGAGGATGCTCTCCCGCTGCTCTTACCATCTCCATCCATGTCATCGTCACACTCATCGCCCTTCCCATCGCCATCAATGTCCCGTTGATCATTGTTCTTCACTTGGCGACAGTTGTCACAGGCATCACCAAAGTTATCCTTGTCTGCATTGCGCTGGTCTGCGTTGCGTGTGTACATGCAGTTGTCCTGCGGGAGAGAGGGACAGGCTGAGGGGAAATGCTTGGCACTGAGCGTGCAAGGAAGGACGAAAGTTCTAAGGTATGTGACCAGCCGCTCTGTGAAGCCCAGCAGTGTGCCTGCAGCCAGTCTCGGTTTCCTCTGTTCAGCCTAGTCACTGCCTGTCCAGGGAATACCAACAGCACCTGAAAATATCTCCAACCAGTGCTTGACCAAGTGAGAGAGACTCCCTCACTCTCAGGGGACCTTGACTTGTCTCCTTTTAGAGTCTTCAGACCAGATTAAAAGGAAACATTGCATGCTGTGACCTGCAGGTTCTCTAAATTCGCATTAAAGGTGTAGGCAGTTGCTTTGCAGGCCCTCTGGGTACATTTAGGTATGGCAGAACTTGAGCGTTAGAATTCAAACCTCAGCATTTAATATCCCATCTCCATCAGCATCATCATCGCAAGCATCTCCAATTCCATCCCTGTCTGCGTCCTCCTGGCCGGAGTTGGGGACGGTCACGCAGTTATCCTGAAAGGAAAGCGACAAAGGGCCTGCTAGCAAGCTGCGCGTGTCATTTAGCCTGAATTCTGAAGGCTGGGCAGAATCTCACCAGCACCCAAGGCCTGCCCTCACATCAGAGCTGCCCAGTTCTGGTTAGGCATTCCTCTGACATACTGTTCCCAGCGAAACATGAGAAAACCGCATCTTACCTTGCGGCATTTTTTGTCAGAGCAGCGTTGCTTCTCATCAGGGACGCCATCAATGTCTGTATCCTTCCCACAGACATAGCCGTTCCCTGCCCACCCCACAAGGCACTGGAAGACAGCAGATAAACAAAATGAGGCTGCCGGTGAGTCCCCTGATGGCCATATGCCTCCAAAATTGAAGGCTTTACATGAGAACCAGCACAAAACATTGCAAAGCCAGGTATACAGTACTCTACAGGAACAATATTGTCTGGAAAGAAACAGCTATGCTGTAAATAGCATTTAAAATAGCTCAGATACAAGCTGTCTGCTTGTTCCTGAGATTATAAAGACAGATGCAGCAGCAAAACGTCTTGGCTGCAGCAGGTTCCTGAACAGCGCGTCTCCCTGCCCAGCTGCGTGTAATGCTCTGTGACTGACAAATTTGTAGTGCTTCAGGCAAAATAACCCAAACAACCAACAGTGGATCTGAGGTGTCAGGAGCAGCACGCTTCTCCAGAGAGCACCGAAAAGAGATATTGCTGCAGCTCAGGTGTTAATGGAGCGCAGGTCTGTGTCGGGAAGGCATGCTCTCCAGGAGAGGGCAGTGGCAGACCCAGGAGAGCAAGCGTAGCGCAAGGGAAGCCGGAGTGAGCAGACCCCAATCGCAGGGACGTTTGGGTCCTACCGCGCAGGAGATGGACCCGTCACGCTCCACGATGCACTGTGCTTTCTCGTGGCATGGACTAATTTCACCATTAGGGCAGCGTCTCGCTGTCTGGCTCTTGCAGCCCGTGACTTGATCCCCAACAAAGCCAGGTTTACAAGCCCCGCACTTGTAGGATCCCTGCAAGAAAAGGTAATAGGGAATTAACTATAACACGAGTCCTGGCAAACCTTTGCTGTAACCTTCCTCAGCAGCTGGATTGCCACAGCTAACAGAGGCCCCAGAGCCTGGGGAAGAGAGATCCACACGAGGCCTTCCAGTAATATTTACCCGTGTATTGATGCAGATGGAGTTTGGGACACAATTTCTGGCAGCACCTGTCTCGCATTCATTGATGTCGGTACAAACCTGCCCAGGAAGAACAAAACAGATGTGAAATTCATTCTTAAGTAGGTACCACATCACATTACAGAATTAGGGCATCACTAGATGCAGAAGCAAAGTCCCTGACACACCTTACTAGGACCCACAGCCCAAAGTTTTCCTTCAGACAAACTTGAGCCAGATCCCAGCAATACTCCTGACCCCAGGCAAGCTGTTCACCCTCTACACAGTCACCAGAGATTTTAACCTGGCAAAACAGCTTAGCTCAGAGCTGAGCTGTCAGAGTATCTCCTTACTGTAAAAGGATAGAAGGGAGTCAATGGAGCAAGAAGGTCAAAGACTGCGTCCTATGACCAGCTAGCAGCTCTCTAAATAACACAAGCCACATGCCATTCCTGCTTTTGGCAATATATTCTTATAAACTATACTAAGACTAGGTGGGTTTTTTTTTTTACTTTAATCTGTCTATAGCTGTCAGGGAAGCCGGGGGCGGGGGGGCGCAGTAGCTGCATCAACTCTTCTGTGTCCTATTACGAAGGATTCCCCAGGCTGGCTTCACAGCCGCAAAGGTGTCAGAGACATAATATTCTGTCCAGCATAAATTCAGCAGAGGTAAGGTCTTGGAGCGGAGGTTGCTTTGCTGTTGACGTGCTAGGACATCCTTGGCCAAGTCTCTCCTCTCCCTGCATCAGTCTTCACACCAACACAATGCAGTCATCTTACATTTCCCTCCCATTTCTTTGAAGGCTCCAAGACCTTTGAATTCTAGTTACAGAGGGGAAAGAATTAATGGCTTCTGAAGGAGACAGAAAAGTTTCTGGGCCTTACCTGTTTGTTGGCCCTGGCATAAGCTAGTCCAACCCCTTCGACCATTTGCCCAGTGAAGCCGGGAGGGCAGGGATCACAGCGGAAGCCAGGGGCGGTGTTAATGCACTGGACCTTCGGGAAGCAGGGGTTTGCATTGCACTGTAAACAAGATAGAGGTTGTGCAGAACTGTGAGGCAGGCTCGCTAAAGGCCAGCTGGGAAGGCAGCTCTCAAACAGGCCTTGCTGGCTGAGATCCAGCTACCCTGCTTTTATTTGTAAAGAAGAAAACAAAAATGCATAGAAGTTCCTGGCTTTCCTTGCAAGTGGAAAGTGCAACTTCCCCATCTCACTTGTCCTCCCAAGTTCCAGCATGTGCAGACAAGTAAAACAAATGAACTTTCACGACTAATTCTTCTCAGGTGACATCAACTGCCTAGGCAAAGAACTGGCTTCACTTCACACTGTCCTTCCTGGCAGTCTCTGAATCCAAAGAACTGGATAATTTCTTACACTGGTTTTGAAAGACAAGAGCAGTTGTTTGTTTACTGCTCTGGGAAGCAATTGTCTTTCCAAAGTTGCTAACGCTTGCTTTATTTTCTCCAAAACTTCATTATTTTCACTGAATTCTTATGCTCTGTACTGGCAGATGCATTACATTAATACAGCGGTTCCCACATTTTGGGGACTAACAGATTTGTCATCGATCTCAAAATTTCTCATTGATCCTTTTATCTTCAGCAGGTTTTTAAACTGAAATGCTGTAGAGGTGATACGGCTTTGCAAGATACTTACAGTTGCTTGGTGGACTAATCAGCAAGCACAGGACTACGGTTTGGGAACCGCAGAACTAAGGAGTCTTACGGACATGCAAAATAAATGGTTGAGTAAAGCCCTGATACACACAGTGAGTAAACTTGACAGAATGCCACACTTTCTAGTAAAAAATTTAAACTATCTGCCTAGCAAGGTTTGATTTAATGGCAGAAGTAAAGCAATAGGAGTAGTGTGGTAAGATTTATTGTATAAAGGACTATTCGGGAAGCATTTGATTCTGTTCCACACGTAATAAATCTTATCTCTAACAAGTCATCAGCCATTAGCTCAAAAGATTGTGAGACCAAAAGGGATGGTTCTGGTCTTCCAAACTCGTCTTCCCGTGTGGTACAAACCAAAAGATTTATTTTGTTTGAGCCTGTGTATCTTTTAGAAAGAAACGCCTAGCTAGACTGGATATAAAACCAACATGGAACAGAGCTTAAAAGAGGGTGAGATACTGACTTCCTTCCAGTGAAATGATGTTTCTGTTGAACTTCAGCTCCTAGGGGGATTGCAAGACTTTTCTTTATAACCACAAGACAAACCTCCAACACTCCAAGAAAAGCGAGACAGTTTTGTAACTTCCAGCCTGTCCTACTTGTTTTTTACCTCGTTGATGTCTGTGCACTGGGATCCGTTGCCTGAATAACCTGGGGGACAGGGTCCACAGCGGAAGCCAGTGCCGGTCTCAGTGCAGGCCACTCCAGGGAAGCAGGGGTTTGGGAGGCATCTGTTAAACTGTGTCACAGTGATGACAGGGCCTGTCGCCTCGGTGTGCATGCCTAGAGGACAAGAGGAACATTAAAAACAGAGCTGTCACTGCCAGAGACTATCATCTGGTGGTCCCGTCATCTCAGAAGATAGCAGAGTGCTTCACAGACAGGACGTTTCCTTGCATCCTTTCTGAGGGTTGAGCAATTGTAGCTCTATTTTGTAAATGGAGAAAAATGAAGCCAGAAGCAGCAGCTTGACAGATTTCTGAGTCATAGCAGACAAAAAATAAATACAAAAACCCAGAAGTCTTAGCTCCTGGTCCAAAACTCTTGTCGTGCTGCCCTCCATGTTGGTGTAATGCCCTTGCTTTTGGAGTTCCAGAGAGATCGGTTCTCTCCCTGGTTCCTCTACAACTACACCTGACTGGTGGTGTGGACTCAGACAGCTGGCTAAAGCAGAACCTACAAAGCACAGGCTTAAATCTGGGAAGCATTGTGGAGAGTTGTCAGACAAAATCTCCGCTGTAGAAGGCAGGCATGTTAAACAGGTCAGCTCAGTCTGTAGCAGGAATACACTCGCATCAGGCTCACGTAAGGCTCTCATGCCATAATGTTACACATAACATGCTACCTGTTATCTCCACAGGGCCAGGAAACCTCACTTCATCCTGGCAGATCAGAAATCAATCCGTTATTCGGACATTCATCACTTCTAGGCTGGAATACAGCAATATGATCTAAGCATGAAGTACTGTGTGTGATGTGTAGGAAATTCTAACCCATCTAAAATAGTACCGCAGCCCTATTCAGAAGCACTCTGAACACATGAAGCCTGTCCCCACAGCGCTGCACGTCAGCTTCCCTTAAAGTTTTAGGCCAAATGCCCCGGTTTTGTCCTTATCCTCATGACCTGACCCACAGCACAAGCGAACTTGTAAAATTAATCTGTATGGGACGCAGAACTTCACTGAAGGCCAATTCAAGACTGTGAATAAACTTTCCCAGAATCTAGAATTGTCACAAGTCTCCCACACCCACTATTCTCAGTGGCAAGGACACTTTTTGCTCCTGCTTTCTCCTGCTTGAAAGCCCAACATAAAAAACCTGAAACAAAACAAAACAAAACCAACACTCTACCACCAGCAGCAGCAAAATCTTCACCAAAAACAAGGTCTCCTCTCATCATGCTTCTCTTTCTGAGAAATAATGAGAGAAGCACACGACTGCTGTGAGTCACATCGTTCAATGCATGACTAAAAGACGCTCAAATTCTACAGTAAGAACTACAGGAGAACAGCACATATAAAGCAGAATAGCAAGTGGGGAAGGCAGAAATCAAGTAACAGAGAGAAAGTTCAGGACAGTTTTATGAGCAAATTATTAAAACAATTTCTGTGGATGAATGCATTTCTGTACTGCAGGTCCCAAAAGCTTTGGCTAATCTCTTTTCCAGCAGAAGTACAATCTCTCCAAATGCAGAAATAGTTATTGCTCCACCCTTTGAGTGTACTGGCAAATAATAGAGCACCTCCAAGAACCATGCTTTCTGAAAGCCAGATATACTGGAAGTATGTTCCAGTCTAGAAAAAAAAACATTTATTGGGGAGCAGAGGGCAAGATTTATATGGGAAATTTATGACCCTGTTCCCTGAATCCTCTGTAAACAACCTCTTTGCTTGGATGGTGGCAGCACTAGGATGGAAGGAATAGCAGAGCAATGCCTCTTGGGGGTGATGTTCTCTTCCACTTGCAGCTCAGGAGTAGCCAACTATATCCCACAGGATACCCAGTGTGCATTCCCAGGCAATTCTAACACTGGCCATGGGCTGTGTTATTAGGAGACGTGGTTGGGCAGCTTTCCGCAGCAGAACGCGGCTACCCTGAGAAGTACAGTGTGGTATGTCACAAAATCACTGACAAAGCTTATTTCCGAAATAGTGGAAGTAAGCGAATGCTGGAGTTTTGCTGGGACAAAAGATGAGCTTTTTAAGGTTACTTCTGCACCCCATGCTCAGGAAAGGGGTAATGGCTTCAGCTGCCATTGAACCACGAGAACAGCATTGGACACTGGTCCATGCATGCAGAATGTTGTGGGGGGGAAAAAGCATCGCTAATATTATTACCCTGTGACACTCGGGATAATTGTGAAACAAGCTATTTCCTTTGGGGAGATGGTCACAGGTGGCATTTTACTACTTGTTTGGACACAAAGATACGAAGGACTTGGAGGAGGCAGTTGAACATAGGACTCAGCCCAGAAACTCACCACAGGCATCACACTCCATGACTGTATTCTTCAGGAATGTTATCTCCTTAATCTAGAAGAAAACAAGAACCATCACTTAGCCAAAGGCTGAGTTTTGATCCTACGCAAACTAATAGCCCCACTGCCAGAAAACAGGGTGTCTCTCTGAGACTGCACAGCTACTTACAAACAAATTAACTCTTACCTCAAAGTCTATGTTGCAGACTTTCTAGAAGCTGAGGTGGTTTGTATTCCCTGCTGTAAGTCACTCCCTGCTGTAGTGTTTCTACAGGCTAACTCAATAATAATAATAATAACAATACTGTTCTGTCACAGATGCAGGAAACACTTGACTTGCATACACAGAAACAAGTGTCATAGAGAAAGAGAAATCAAATTTATTTGGATCTTCTACTCTAGAAGATGCTGAACTAGCAGTCCTAGAGAGGTCTGCTTTATCTGCAGTCCAGGCTCTGCATAAAGTCAGCAGGAGGCTCCCCTGTGAGCCATTTTTGCAGATATATGAATAATCTCTGACATTGCTTATGCCATTCTTTGGCCCTAATGCCCTTGCCATGACGATATTTAGAATCCATTCACAAAAGCTTCTCCCTCCAGACTTCCCCCAATCTCCTCTAGGCTCCTACTCCTTCAAGCTTGCTTCAGTAAAGAGATAATCTGTAGCATCAGCAGTGCAAAGATGCTGTTCCTTTGGTGAAAAAAGGAATACGGGACAGGCACAAGTAGGCACGTCAGTCTCAAGCTAACATTTACATGACAGTCTAGCATCTTAGAGAGCAATCCTAGCAAACTTTTCCTGCAAAAGCCTTACTGGCTATCTACAACTGATGCTCAGGACCACCCACCCACACCCCGTGGACTTCATGTTTCCACAATTAAGTCACTTGACTTTGACAAAAGCTTCCACTCGTGTCTCTCTGCCAGCTCCCAAGGATAAGAGCAAGCTTTCATTCTAGGTTAGATTCTCTCTTCCCTCCAACATGGCCTAGGGTCATGTATTTTGAATAGTTAATGCAGAGATAGAGCTAACCCAAATCCCCAGAACATCTCCCACTAGAAGTGCATGGCAGAGAGCAGAGGGGAGGATTCAGAGCACTGCGAATGAATATCAGTGGTTCCTTTGTGCCAAGAATCCTTCAGCCTTTGGCTCAGGAGAGTAGATCTGGCCTTTTATTGTTATGCCTTTTGCCATCCTTATTGCCAACATCGCAAGATGCTGAATCAAGGAAAAGTAAATTTTAGAAAATCTTTACACAGATTAAGAAATTATGAACTGCCACCTTGGCTCTCCAGTTGTATATGCAAGTTTGTCTTCTGAGGAAGAGATTTCCTGAAAGCACTGTTGAGAAAAAGGCCATGGATTAAAAAAAAAAAAAAATGTAGGTGGCAAAAGCTGGAGATGGGACAAATAGAAAACCTGTATGGAGAAGCAGTGCTAAGCTGGAAGGGAACGCTGGAAATCATTGCTCGAGGCTGCCAGGAGCCATGTCTGACCTGATTCCTAGTAAACACTGGGTATTTATGCAGCAGCCTGAAATGTGAGAGTAACTCAATGCAACAGATGTTTTTGCAGATTAGAGGCCGCCCAGTTTGCACTGGCACAGAGGCCTGTCTGCCATTCCAATTATCTGGCAGGCAGAGGCTGCTGCCCTCAGCTCCCGGAGCGGATAAAGGGAGAATGGAACCTTTTTCTATACTTAAAAGAGAGTTGACCTAGACAAACCACCATCTCCTCGTTAAAATGGGAAAAGATCTAAGCACCCAAGAAGTTCCAAATTCCCTAAGAAGCTACTGGAGCCAGAAAGGCTTAGGATTAAAACAACAAGAGGAAAGAGTGAATGCAGAGCTTGTTTAGACTCCATATGACTTCCCTTTCCAGGACCCTAATGGATGGCTGAAAGGTGTCTTCCATCTTCCAAGTTTGGACTCTCTACTGATTTCATGAGCCCACAAAACCAAGGAAAAAGTGACTTGTTTTTCCAGTTAAATATATACCCGCTGTGTGTGCGTGTCTTCTTTTAAGAGCCCATTCTCCATGTACGCTGTTTTTCAGCAGACATGGCTCTAAGCAGCAGAATTTGGAATCCAAATGAATCCACTTTATCTCAGAATTACAGATCTAATTGTGAGACCACCTCATGATCCTGGTTTCCAGAGCAATATTCTATTTCTCATTTCACCTAATGCAAAAGAAGTTCCCCCCCCAGTTCCAGAACTCAGCACATAAGGCAGAAGATTCAGTGATCCCTTCCGTGCAGCGTATAAGGAATTCGGTCCCTTTCTCACTTACCTGCTGTTTCAACAAGTCTCGAACTTCCATTAGCACACGGTTAGTTTCTCTCATCTCTTCCAGCATTTCTGGCCCAACTTCGCCTCCTAAAAAAACCAAAGTGATTGGGAAAATCACAGAAGAGCCATTAGCAGTACAAACCAACCGATACTATTAACTTCAGCTTCATATTAAAGATACAGACTACTCCACACCAGTCTCTGCCAGTTCCTAACCAGAAGCTTGCTGGTAATAACAGAGACTTGCACATACGGGGTAGAATTTGCCCTGGGCAAATGCAGGCAGTGATAATCGGCCATGCCTGTCGGGTAGGTAACAGTTACCCCTCAGCAAACAAAGTGGCCTGGCAGTCTGGCAGTTGTGGTAGCTGTTCATCTGGCACGGTCTCTGCAGTTCACACATAGGAAGGCTTTGCTGCCAAAAGAAGCAAATTAATAATTCAGTGCTGTGGAAGCTGCTATGAAGGGCACCACTAAAGTAAGGCTCTTTGCTGAGTCTATCCCAAACGTGCTGCCAAGCAGTGAACGTGGAAAACCAGCACATCAGCCGTTGCCTCGCCTGTTCTCAAGGTGCAGACTTTTTTCTTGCTGGAGACAGGTTCTTTTTTGAGTAGCGGCAATTTCAAATTGCCATGTAGTGGCTTTGGGGCACAAAGGATACATCTGCTCATCCATGCAACATTGCAAAATCCTGTTTAAGCTATGCTGAACAGAGCATATAAATCATCCTACAAGGTCATCTAGGGCAGATTAACATGACTCTTCCCTCCCATCTGCTAGATTCTAGACTTGCCTAGTCCTTTGAGACATGCTAAAAATGTAATCTGTGCTCCAGCTTCGCTCAAGAAGAATGAATGGAAGTAGCTCATTGTTTCTAGAATTATGTAAGTTTTAAGAAAACTTGAACCATTTAAAAACAATTGGACACAAAATTCAACTCTGGTGTTCTCCTGTCTGCCATGAGAAAGTACAATCTCATTTCTCTAGTTTTTTTCCCAGATTAATCAATCCTCTAACAGAAGTCACACCTTGCCTACAATGTAAGCAAACCTTTATGAAGAACGAAACAGCAATATCTTCTACAACCAGCTCTGTGTGTTCAGGGGGAAATTAGCTGGAGTTAGGGGGTCTGCCTCTTTGAGCGTGAAGAATTTGCCAGTGCCAACGGCAGGGTGTAAGCCCACGCTACTGACTGAATACAACTACTTCGGCATTCTTATGTGACAAATGAGCCTGAAAGCCTCATGGGTCTTCACCGCACAGAACCAAGAGGACTTCATGAATATTTGAAAGCTCTCCAATACATTTTGGTTTGGGAACTCAATTCAAAGTACCACAAATTTGTCATTCTAAGACAGAAAGACTATAGTAAAATGATGTTTCTAATTTTATTGAAACAAGGATCTTGCACATAATTTCTAACTTCAAACAGAGGTTTTGAATAAGCCCTGCATGAAGGCTTCAGGCAGCTTCTGTTATTCCTGGGAAGAATTTTCCATCCCTAGCAGCAAGATGTAATTTAAAATAAAAGTTTGGGGTTTTTTTAATATTCAAATTCATAATAACGATTCAAACACTCAGGAGCGATTTCCAAAGGAAATCTGTGCACTTGCAGACATTTCCATTACCATGCATCCTTCTCTGTGGACTCATTCTGTCTCCGCAAGCACACACCTGAATCTCTGGTACACAGTCTGAGTCTGCCGGATCTCACAGATCCTCCCAGAGTTGAGCATTCCCCTAACAGGCTGTTCAGAGAAGTGGAACTTTTGTAATGAACTTGGCATGGCTATGTTCCTAGAAGTCAAGGCTTCCCTGAGCTCTATGTGCAGAAGCAGAGAGAATATCTGAGGATCCTGCTACAGGACATTCTGTATGATGTGGTTTTTTAACTTAAATCACATGCAAAATCCAGATTAATGTAACATCTCTCTTGCAGGTCATTACAAAACACAATAAAATTCCCAGTTGCCCTAGAATAAATGTTTTTCTTAAAAAAACCTCACTACTACACAGTTCCCCTGGGGAACCGGGGAAAAAATCTAAGACTGAACATTTACACAGTTAAGCTTCGAGTTTCATACGAAACTACAAAATCCCTAAACACTGTTTTTAGGCTTTAGTAGATGCAGTGGAAATGTCAACCCTCTTCCTCATGCCCGTCTGCAAAACAGAATTTTCATAGGAGTCTAGATAGCATACGACTCCAGAAAATACAGAGATAATTAGAATTACTTACCTGCTCTTCTCTGCTGACATGATGAAAAAGGACAAGAGAGGCAGAGGACAAAAACAAACGCTAGAGCCGAAATCATCTTTGACTCTCCAGGCAGTGTGGATGTATGGGCTTCTCTTGCAACGAATTTTTAACCTGCAGGTTTGCCTCTGCTCCCCATTAGTGTCTGTGGTTTGCTATTTATGAAGTTGCATTCCTTCCTCTGAAGTTCTTATTCTCTGATGCTGGACGAGGGGTGGACGTCATTTCTGGCTGCTAGTCCACAGAGAACGTTACAAAAGTAAACAATATGAGAAACTCATCAGGAGAGTAGTTTGATTTTTTTTTTTAGACCAGCTTGCACCAAAATAGGTCAGAAAATTCCAGAATTAAATGGATTCTTTTTGGATTGGGGTTTTTATTTCTTCTTCACGGACACAGGATAGACGGATGATTCATAGCCCTATCCCTCACAGATTTTCCTTCTAAAACTGCTCCCAAGATCACAAAAGCTATGAGACATCTGGACTTCACTAGAGGTTCAGAAAAGGCTCTTTAAACTCCCAAAAGACAAATTTACCACTCACACTTGGGGTAGAATTATTGAATCATCTTCCAGCTCCAGAGAGGAGCTATGACATCCTATTTTAGAGAGGGATCGGACAAATGTACGAGCCCTTAGAGGCTGATGTTCTTATCACCCCCCACCCAGGCTTGTCTAAAGGAAGGATGCAATGCAGAAGTGACGGCATGAAAGCAAGGTAGACTTCGCTGTTTCTTGTCTGTGAAGGAATACGTCTCAATCCAGCATTTTCCATCAGCCAGTCTCAATCCAGCACTTTCCATCAGAAGACACAGAGTGGATTGAGAAATCCATCTAGACCAGCCAAAGAAAATCTGCCCATAGAAAATCTTAAAGCTACTACCTCAAAGAAATTGCCAGTTAAACTGACCTGTAAAAAAGGTTAGTCTGAAGACCAGTGAAATTCTTGATCCCACATTCTCACTGATTGTGTAATCTGTCAGTATGTTGATCATACAACACCCTTGGGGACGCAGACAGGAAAGCCCCAGGAAACAGTAGCTCAGTCTTTAAAGCGTTATAGCAGCAGGATCATTGGATATTTACATAAAGATTTTTTTCTCATTTTGTCCTCAGACCTCCCATGTTCAGGAAAAAAACTTCCCATCCCTGTGGCTGTGCACAATTCTTGAAGGTAACTGGGTGCAGTCTTGCAGGCGCTGGTGAGCACGCATGTTCACTGAAGTAAGCAAATAAATACTATTAGTTTTATATTAAGGGAATGCTGCAGCAGACAGATTTTACCTTTTCTTGCACCAAGCAAATTTATACGCAAAATAAAGTTAATTTGCCGGTGTTACCTAGATGGCATTTGTATGATTCTGCTTGTCTGGCACACATGGCATCTCACGTTACACACAACAAGTGACTTTTTGCTGTCAGCCCACACGTAAATCAGCTTTGAGGGCTTGATACTTGTGGTAAGCAAAAGTGGTTTAACTGGAACTCCGAACAACTGAGTTTCACAGGTTTTAGCATTTCTGGATCCTTCTGGACAAATCAAAACCATGGCAATTGGTTATTAAAGATAAAATAAACTGTTTTTTTCCAGTGATGTTCTGCGAAATATTATTTATGATTTTTATTTTATTGCAGCAAATGGGGAGTGAATGGAAAATGCCCTTTCACCCACCCCACAGAGACCAAGTCTTTCACCTGAAACAGTGACAGCTGATGTCCGTCCACCTTATGTTTGAAGGTGCTGTTGCCAAGAGGTCAGAGAGGCATTCAGACTTTGCAGACTGCTCAGTCCAGGACCCTGCTAGATGGGAAGCGAGGAAGCCCATTAGTAGGAACTAATATGCTAACTATACAGAAAAAATCTGTTTTTTTCAAGTGGGGAGAAGTCATGAAACTCCAGAAAGAAAGCGATGTAACTCACATGGAATGAAGAATAGACAAAGGTCACTTGTGAGGTCACCTCGGAAACCACTGACATCAGATTTGCTTTGTATGGAGAAACAGATGTCCATATAGAATGATGAGACAATCAAAAACCTAGTACTACAAAAAAGAAATATGGAACTATTCAATACGAGGCAAATAAAATACGTATGAGGAGTAATGATGTTTTCTGCTATCTAAGCAAAGCATTACTCAATGATATCAGGACATAAAACCAAACAAAACCACATTAAAAAAAATCCTTAAAGTCAGACACCTAATAAAAAAGTTGCTTGAAAGTCCAGTATTCAGCTGACTTGGATACTTCTGTGTTTCTAAGTTTTCAGGGGCCAAAAACCCCACACTTTTTGAGACGAGATAGTAGGCTGACTAGAAACAACCATTTTTGAGACCATGTGAAATTGGCTTTTAAAACAGTGTGACCCCCAGCCAGCAAGGGAACGGCATTCGCATCCAGGAAGAGCTCTCGAAGACTGTCGAGAAGAGTCCTGCTTCCTCTGTACTGAGTTCAACATTTTTCTGAACACTTTCAGCTGCCCAGAATCACACGCCCTTTTATAATACTATAAACTGGTGATCACATTATATGTAAAATTCACTATATTTTCTAATACGCCTATTGTTTAACATCCAAATTAACTCATCAAAACCATATTATAGAGAAGCTAGATAATTCTCTTAGTTTTTACTATGGACTGAAGAAACTCAAATAACTGACATTAAAAAGAAGAAATCTCCCAAGCTCCTGGAGTCACTGCAAAGGACAAAAGGAAAGGAGTGAACCCCTTTTTTCTGAAGAGTACCTTGTATGGACAAGCTGCAAGTCACCAGAGTATTTAAAACATTCAGGGCTACAGCAGTGAACCTGGATCTCTTCACGGGGAAGAGAAAAAGACAACTTTGGTAATGTGGACGATCTGCAAAGCTGACGATCATCTGCAAGTACATCACTCTCTCTGCTCTCCTCTGCAAAAGAGTCACTAATAATGAATTTATTAGTGGAGGCTGGAGATTATAGTGAACTGGCTCAGGTGGAGCACATCTTACTTCTAAGTAACTTTGTTAGCTGACGTGTTACAGCACCAGAGGGAAACTGAGTATGTGCTTAGAAGGTGCAAGTTCTTACTAAGTCAGAAATGTTCACTGATGAAAAATGACATTCATTTCCCTCAGCAACAATTAGTGTAGGACAGCCTGGTGGCAGAACAGTGCTTATTATTGCTCACTTATTCTAAATGAAATGAACCAAAGCATATTAAATCTGCATTATACCAATTTTCCATATTTGAACAAATAAGTCTTCTGCATATTAAGGAAGTAATCAATATGTTTTACATTCTTCTAGAAACCCAATGCCATCTCTCTTTAGTCTGCATTTCTGGGATCATTTCTATACATTGACAGTAGCAAAATAACTGTACAAATTAAAATGTAGCTGGTTTATACAGAGCTTGCTTGAGCTGAGCAAGACATGGTGTCTCCACAGGGTGAGGTCATTCCTACCTTTATTTTCCTTGGACTCGTTTTATACCTTTCCATATTCAGATCTGAGGGCTTGAAATCCCTGTAAATCACTACTCTAACACAGCTTAAACACACAGTAGCAGATCAGAAAGTGTTTGGTCATGACTTGGTTATTTCTGGGTGCCTGCGCCTGTTTAAAAAGGACAAATTCAAAAGTAGCTGATATATCTGAATTTGTTATTATCTGATGGGGAGACATCTTCCAGAATTGTCAATATCATTTTTTAAGCATTACTGATTTAAAAAAAAAAAAAAAAAAGTGAGCAGCAGATAGTGTTTATTTGGGCTTCAGTGTAAAAGTGTTTTTGCACTCTGTGCAGTGCCAGGTTAGTTACACCTTTTTCCCTGACTGGAGTTGACATCACAAATGAAACCAGCACACAAACAAACAACAAAAAGAAAAGCTCATACTAGCTTAAAGTTTAAATATTTTCCATCTCTGTGTTTTTAACTAATCTTTGCCAAGTGAAGGACAAAAGTCAGAAGGAAAAAGTTATTTTTCAGTCTTGTAAGGTCAAGTTCTAAAAATAAGTGAAAAACACCTACACCCTCTGAAATGGTATGCTAAGTGTTTTACAATGTTTCTTATATATTTATGGTCGTAAGAAACCAAATCATGTAAGAGATGACTAGTAAGGATTTCAAAAAACATCTCCTCCATTTCCTCCCAGTACAGGATCAATCATACCAATGGCACTCTTCACAGAGACTTCTCTACCCTGTTCTCAAACGCTTCCAGCAATGGAGATGCCACAACCACGCCAGGCAGCCTCCCAATGCTTTGTATTCCCAATGTTAGAAAATGTTTCCAAGGATGCTATTTAAGCCCATTGCTTCTTTTCTTATTCACCCTGGACTCAAAGAGCAGATTAGTCCCTTCTTTGAACTAGCACTATGTATTTGAAAACTTGCATTTCAAGTCTATACTTCCGTAAAAGAGCCTGGTAATGTACGCAGCTTCCAAGTTTTATACAATCAATGTAGAAAGGTGGAGATGAAAAACGATGGTAGTCATTGCAGGCTGTCAACAGTTAGTCAGTTCTAAGGGAAATCAAAGTCTTGAAGTCTCAACTAAATCAGTCCTGATTTTTGTTAATTGTCACAATACATAAACTAGCTATGACTCAGAAGATACATCACCTATTGTGGTGAACTGCTAGATTACAACTGAAGTTGAACCAACCTGACGTATTTACGCAATACTAATTTCTATTTCACTCATGAGCAGATCAGTAAGAAGCCCAATACATCAGAATTTCACGGCACAGTTTTTTTCGGCTTGTACTTATTTTGAATGCTGTTGTCTAAAATCTGCAAATTCCAAAGATACACACTGTGAAGAGGACTGGACACTGAAGTTTGATGCCCAGCAGCCAGCAGAATCTTCAGTCTTGTCCTACCCTTCTACTATGTGCTTCCAGAAAAAACAAAAACCTACTTTCAAAAGTTTGCAAAACATGATTTTACAGCTTGATTATGTACAAATACTTATTTCATCCGTTGCTAAAACACAATCTCAACAAACAGCGTTCTTAAATGATCTGTACTTAGAGCTATTTGCAGTCCTGAGGTAACAAAGTTCAGGTATTAACTAATTAACGTAAAGAATAGCACCAATGCTTTATGTAAGACAGATTCATTATTTGACATAAACACCTTAAGTGGTGCAAATATTATATACAAAATCCATCAGTCAATAAGTAAGAACATCCCCATCCCCTCCCCGTATGCCTCATTCATTGCAAGATGGAATAATCCATTAAAGGCCGTGGTTTGTTACATGTTTGAAGAATTACAGCTTGCTGCAGTCTGGTTTATGTCTCTA
Organism: Burhinus oedicnemus; assembly: GCA_008921705.1. Classification (NCBI taxonomy): domain Eukaryota; kingdom Metazoa; phylum Chordata; class Aves; order Charadriiformes; family Burhinidae; genus Burhinus; species Burhinus oedicnemus. The sequence continues at coordinate 586,744 of VFFE01007692.1, read as the reverse complement.
ACATTGAGTTCCTCAAGAAAGCAAGGCACTGAAGGTCACTGAAGACCTTTTATAAGTACTTTTAATGTTTTTTTTCATTTAATCAATGGCAAACTGCAATGACAGAGAATCAAGCCTGCAAAATATAATAAATGGGCATGGCTCCGCTGTGCACTATGCTGACTGTATCATTCATTCTTCTTGCTCTTTTCTTCCCTACTAATGGAGTTTGACTCGTGTCAGTAAAGCTATTTACATGAGCTAAAAAAAAAAGTCACACAACTCGCTGTGGCAGTAGGCAGAATGACATAAAGCTGGGCCACAACCACGGTATCACAGGAATTGGCACATTGTGACAGGGACGTCTCCTGGGAGGAAGCTACTGCCGTACACCACAGAAAGTGGCGCCTGCCTTGAAATAAGAGTTCTGGAAGGGTCACCTTTCCTGCTTATTCCTCCGACACTATTAGAAATTTGATGACTTTCATACTTTCTGCGTATGAAAGGCTGGCTTTCAAGGGGACATCAGTTTTTACCCTGAACATTTTCTTACGAGTTTTGAATGCATGAAACACAAACATCATAACGTTAGTGTATAAAAATAGCTGCAAAATGGTTTCTGAAAAAAGGCGCAGAGATGCTTTCCAATGTCTGAGGGAGGAATCCCACAAAAAAAGAGACTGATGAGCCGAGAACACATTCAAACTCTTTGTTTTATGCTCAGCTCCTAACCCCCAACCAAAAATAGTAACCAGAACCCGTATGACCTGAGTAGGGGTTTTCCAGTATTTTTGCTGTTGAACAGCCAACACAACATTTAATAAGTAGGAGACATTTGTAAGCCATCAAACACATATCAAGAAATTGCTGCCTTTATTGCCTTTTTTTTTTTTTTTTAAAGATTCAGTGAATGCTGGGGTAGGGGGGAAAGAAAGGTGCTAGTCTGAAAATTTCTAAGTGTGTCATCAGGACGGATTCCCTGCACCTCTGGACCTGGCCTAGGAAGTTACCAGTATGAGTCGGGAGCAGCTCTGGTCCCACAAGGTTTTTTTGTTTCTTGATCTCTCTAATGAGACTCCCAACAAAATAACCAACTCGTACCAACCATGACAGAGCGAAATGGCCTGACTTTTCATTGCCACATTACTAGGAAGAATCCTGCTCTACAGACATGGAACAGAATCACTCGGAAGCTAAGCAGCTTGCACTAGGTCACACCATGCAAGTAAATTGAACCTGGAAGTCCAAAGCTCGTGCCAGCACTGTAATAACTAAACCGTCTTTCTTCTCTGAAGAAGGGGAATCTTCATTCACAAACATTGGCAGGAAAAGGTACAAAAAAAAAAAAAAAAAAA
>VFFE01007692.1:453838-574847 GCA_008921705.1 Burhinus oedicnemus | reverse complement strand
GCCCTGGGCGGGTTGCGGAGCTGGGCGCTCTGCCCCCGGCAGACGGGGAAGTGGGAACCGCTTGTGGCTGCCCCGTGGAGAAGGAGGAGGCGGCCGGCTCCGGAGCGGGGGCCGCCCGCTGCCGACACACCGCGGGCTGGCGCAGGGGGACGGGCCTGGTAACCAGGCGCTTTGCTTCTGCCCTGGAAATACAGGGCAGAGGATAAAACTTGCGGCCGGTTGTCCGCTGGTAAAGCCGGCGGACTCCGCGGCTGTGTCGTGGCAGTTGTGTCACTCTTCGGTGCGCTGTTGAATTAAGAAATCAGAAATGCAGCTGGATGTCGTTTCAGTTTCTTTTCCTCTTTAAAACAAATATGGCTTTAGGTAGTACTTGGTTATCAGACGTGGAGTACTGTAGAAATTCAGTGTTACTTCCTTTAATTTTTTTCTTTCTAGGACTAAAAGCAAAATATGCTTTTAATTTATTATTTTAAAATTTTTGCCACCTTTTCTGCTGCACGGTTGCTAGGCTGGTTTGTTTTGGGTTTGTATGGGAGTGACAGTCGAGACGGCCTGAGATTTAAGTTCAGAGGTCTGGTTCCTCATAGCTTAAAAACAGGTGATTTTTTTTTTTTTCATATAGCCTGTTGATGGTTGGTACATAAATGACAATTATATTTATTTGACAATTCGCAAAAGAAAAGAGGGGACCTAGGGCTATATGCTTACAAGGGGAGAAGTCTCACCAATGAAGGTACTGCTCATCACCGTTCTATATCTTGACTGTGTAGTAAAAAAAAAAAAAGCCTGAAGAACTCTTCCGTGTTTTTTTAAAATGTCAAACTTTTCTCCATTTAAAGATCATGGAATATTCTGCTAAGTTTCATTACATCTAGGTAAATACTCCTGTAGTTCCATTATCAACAATTAAACACTTGTAAACTATCCACATTTTAAAGGATGAGAGGAGTTGAAATGCTTTAGATAAATTCTTAATCCTGAACCAAACATAGTTTGAGCGGGCTTGACTTTTTCCTTTTATTTACAACACCCAACGTGTTGGGGTCTGTAGATGATAGAGCTGTGAAGACAGAAGTAGCAAACTGAAAACAGGCCAGCATGTCCAGGCACCGAGAATCTACAGGTGTGCAGTGCAGGAATGAATGTGGTATTATCCCGTCCGAGCCGTATTGGGTTTATCCCAGGACGAATTGTATGACTTTCTTGTGCTTGAAAGTGCTCAGCCTGGGTGGAGCTGCTGTGCGGTGACTTGCTCCAGGTTAGTGTGTTTGTAGGAGTGTTAGAGACCTGACCCCATGGGCTGTTTATTTTCTGTTTACTTATAGCTTTTGAATTTGGGTTTGGTAGACTATCCAGTTTGAGCATTGAGCTATCAGAATTATTCAGTAGTAGCAGTAAAATCATGTCTGTGTCCAGTCAGACTATACATTGATTAAAAAGACAGTTCTAGTAAAATCATAGTTTTTAAAGCTTTAATGGGTTGTGATCATTTCAGAACTTGCAGTAGAGAATATGTGGCCAGAAGAAGAAAAAACACCCCAAAATAAGCCTCATAAGCTAAAAGACCAGACAAGTGGATTAATTTGTCTTTTTTGTCTAAACATGTTTGAAAAGCCTTTGAAGTAAAAAGAAAAAAAAAAAATCTGGAGAGCACATACAGGTACCAGTATGTCTATAACCAACCGTCCTGGCAAGAAGGCAGGGTTTGTTTTTTTATTTTTTTTAGACCAAATGCATTTATGATGTTTCCACAAACTCTTGTGGTCATCCTGATCCTCATTTTGATGCTAGAAGTGTAGGTTTTTGGGAGGGTGGGGAGAGGGAATGGAGCTATTGCAACAAGAACTCTCAGAAGTGCAGTAAGTATAGTGTCCTCCTGAGCTGAAGTACAGCAAAACCCACATCCCTGGATCTGTTTAGACTTGTACGTCTCAACAGTCTCATGAGTGATAAGATCAGAAATTATGTGTGTTTTAAAGATTCTAGGGAAAATTTTGCTGCCTGAAACAAATAATTTAAACTTGTTATGTCTTTTGGCAGGGGACATACTAAATAATAACTTCTAAGGCCCCAAAATTGATCACCTACATCTTGCTTAATTAAATGTTGTCAATGTGATTATAATTAAAGCTACTGAATAAATGTTTTTTATTTGGAGCTGATAAACATTGGAGGTGTATACTTTTACTCTGTTGCTTCATATTCTGTAAAAAGATTAGTTGAACAAGACAGAATACCTAATTTCTTAAGAAAATGTGATTGATTTAGCCACTCTGTAAGAGCTTCCTTTCTCAACGTATACTTAACAACATCCTCTTAAACTATTAGTTACAATTGATGAGTGTCCAATTGACAAAAGATAGTGAGAGGTTAGTAGCACAGAAACAATGTCTACTGTTTTCTGTTCAGAAAACTATATTTCCATTGTTTACGTGTAATTAAAAGCAAACACAGGAATAGACTTTTTCTAAGTATTTTACGATAAATTCTGATTTCTGTCTTATTTTTTCACTCTTCCGGGCAAGGACTTAGTTAACGATGCTAGGAGCAGCCACATGCTCAACGAGTTGTGATGGACGAGGCACATGGTGTTAATGTGTTAGCTAAGCTGTTTGAGTGAGTGGTTGAAGGAGGCTGGGTCAGCTAGTAGATTTTTTGGTCTAGACTTTGGGGGCTGGATTTAATTTCCAGTTGTAACAAAGACTTTTTGTCTTGGCAAAACGACTTATTCCTTGTTGCTCAGGTCCCCATCTGGAAGTACAGCTTACTCCACACTGCTTTGGAGGTGGTGTGGGGATGAATGGTCCCAGGAATATCCCCTTCCTTATTTTGAAAGGGAAAGCAAATCACTGTAAGAGATTATAATAAGGTACAGTAAATAGTCTGTAGCTTTAATGTAAAGAATCTACGAACAACAAATAGTTGGGCTGTCCATGCAAGTCCAAAAGTGTATGTTTTTTCTAAAGTGCGAGGGGAAAATTACCTGAATCGGGACAGTGTGACTGGGTGTCCTGCAATTACTGTGCAGTGTTGCAGTGCATTGCCACGATTGATTGGACTGCAGTCTTGTAACACCAGTACTCTTCTAGCAAAATTCCTACTTAACTGCAACTGTTTTTCTTGTTACAGCTTGAAATGTACCACTTCAAAGTAGGACTACATTAAGTGGATATGGCTGCATTCACTTGTGGATCAGCTGCTGATGTGGGTGGGGTATGTTAGCCAGAAGCCCTGGGAGAAATTGAGATGGTAATATTCTGTTACCACTGATTTGGGGGCTCACTTACATGGTCAGTGGAAGCCACTACATAAATTATGTTATCTGGTTTACTTCTCTGTAACTTGGTTCCCTGGGCCTTTACTGTTGTCTCTTGACCAGTGTTTTAGAGGCCAAAAAAAGAGCAAGGGAGAATCAGACCAGTACCTTGGTGATAGTTTCAGAGCACCTCAGTGTTCAGATTGTTGTAGCTGTTAAACTTGCTGTGCCAGACGTTTCAGTCAACACTTTTAAAATAGAGAAAACCCCCCCTCCTCCCTTATACAACAGTTGATGGTGCCAGATTTTTAATAATATGCATATAGGCTAACATCACAGTAGGTTTTAGAACAATAGTTGAGTCACTTCCTCATTGTGTGCCTGCCAAGGCCTAGTACTCGCTGCTGGATTTTCATAGTAACAGGTGACATCATTCCTGTCTAACTCTCTGAAAGGGCAGGAGCTCCCCGGGCTGTAACTAACACAGTCACCTGGTGCAGAACTACAAAGAGCTTGCAGTTGTTGTAGTTTCTTGGTTTTCTGCATTTTTTTAAAAAAAAAAAAAAAGCTTTACAATTTTATTACTGTTCGGCAAGCCAATTTTTTATGAGCACCCAAAAAAAAAATTGATTAGATATGTCAGCTGGTGTATATAATAATGTACTATGGCTCTTTGGAGTAGACTGATAGGAATGCACCTGTGAATGCCTGGTATTCTTGCCTCTAAGAAATTCAGATTAACTTAAGGCTTTGGAATTCCACCTGTCCCATCATCAGTTAATAAATTGTGTACATATTTTGTAAAATGGCACTATCTATTTAAAATGAATATTTATCTTCAGACATCTGTGGAGATGCTGTTACACAGTGAGCTGATTGGATTTGGGTTCATCATACTAATGGGTTGTTGTATGCTGCTGCGGTTTCTTTTAGTTTTTTCCTTTTTCCCTCTGCTGCTTTTGCACATTGTATGCTGATGGTTCCTCTTGGCTGATATTTCTATTAAAAGCCAGTACTTGGAGGTAGCATCAATAAAAAGTCGGACCATTTAGACTGTGTTTTGCAAACACACCTCATTTCATTTGGAGATAATGAAACAAAGCTTGTGCTGTTGAGTCCAGTTCCTTACTGCTGAGGGTAAATGCGAAGTGGCTTACAGTTATTTTTAAATTTAACTCTTGCAATTGGCTGTTAATTTTTAATGTGCACTACTGAAACAAGCTGGCGTGGAATCTAAATGAGACTTTCAGAGAAGTAAGCTTGTTCTGATTTGTTATCAGTTATAGCTTTAAAATGCTACAGCAACTATTTTTACCAGATTTCTTGTAATAAAGTTTTAGTGTTCTCACTGTGGACAGCTTTCTCATCTCTTGTCAGAGAATTAAGTTACAGATACCAGATAAATTGCATTAAATGTCTAAGTGTAAAAGTTATTAAAATACTGTATTGATAGACAAAGGTGATTCTTATTTTCCCATTTATCAGCTAGCTGAAATTTTCAGAAAGAAATCTCATCTTGTCTAACCCGATACCTTTAGAAACATGGGGGGGGTTTAACACATCTGATGAATTTGCTGTGATAGGGAAACTACCTCACAGCACTCATCTCATGCGTTTTGTTAATATTGTGCTAATCACTGCAGTCACTGCTGGTCCCTTTCCCACCTTTTTGCACTCAAAGTCAATGTAGATTATGGTATGCTTATCTCTTCTCGGGTTTTAGTGAGATCTTGACTAAAGTCAAAGAATCAATGGATACAGTGAACAGAGCTTTGGTGGGTGTGGGGATTTAGCCATCTTGGGGGTTCTTGACAGCTTTGTGTTAATAAGCTGCTGAAGCTCCCCATGGCTGTTAGTCTGTAGGGATGCAGCAGTGGAACAAAACCAGAACATCTGTGAGGCCCAAGGGGCAACGGCTGCTCTAGCCATGCCAAAATCTGATTTGTGACATTCACACTTCTTGATGCTCCTTCCTGTATTGTACTCAGTATTGCCAAAAAGGAGTTATTTTTAACGTCAGTAAGACTTGGTGTGTAAAAGCTGCTGACACAGCACCAAATGTTGTAGAACTTCATGGTTCTGGCAGTTAGTGTATTGTTGGTGAAAGAGAGCACACCTGAATTGAATGTGCTGTGTTAGCACACTTGATCTCTGAAGCATGTTGCTCTGAAAACTTGAGCTGCCTTACTAGCTTTGGTGGACTTTTGCAGTTTTCTTGCATAACTAAGGCCTCATTTTTTAGAGGAAATCACATCGTGGCCAAAACAAATTTAAAGTAACACAACAGTGACTGTCATACCTGATGTATTTTGCAGGAATGTTTGATTCAGCATGTAATATGGTCAGTACATCTTGAACAGGTGATACTGCCTGAAGAGTTAGACACTCTGCTGAAAAAGTTTACTTGCACTGTTTCAAAATATTTTTTTTTATTAGGCTTATATGAGAACAAGTTTCTTGATTATTGCTCTCTTTTGTCCAAGTGTCATGAAGCTGTGCTTCTGATATCCTGGGGGGGTGGAGGGAAGCATTGATTTGGTGGCTAGAGAACAGCAAAAATAGGTGGAGGAAGTCCTATACAATAAAGATCCTGTTTTCAGGTAGATTCCTGGAGTAAAAAGGAGGATGAAAAAACAATGTTTGACACTGCTGGAATTGTTTAAATGCAATTGTGTGTTGTGTAAGACTGTATGGAAAAATGTAATCTGCAGAAAAGCAATCTCCTATTGTTAACTTTTTTCTACTTATCAGTTGGAGTTTAAAATAGGAGCTAATGAAGCAAGTGTTGATTACATAACTGGTATGTGTTTCAGCTCTTACCAGTGTTTTTCTTTCCTTTTGAGATTTTTCTGAATTAAACACAAGTTTTTGCTTTGAGGAGTAGGGATTACTGTCCTTGGCTTTATGTTTTGGAGTCTGTTTTGATTGTACAACTTAAGCACTGAGCTTGTATTTCAGGTTAATGGACCTGATGGCATTCTGCAGAATGGAGCTGTGGATGATAATGTGGCTAAAACCAGCCAACTTCTGGCAGAGTTGAATTTTGAAGAAGATGAAGAAGATACCTATTACACAAAGGATCTTCCTGTGCATGCTTGCAGGTAAAACCGCAGGCTTATTATTTCCAGAGGGCAGGAGCACTTTGTGCGAGTGAAAGTTGTATGCTTAGAGGAGTTTTGGAATTTGAGAGCAGCTTCCTTGGAGACAGCCACGTACTGGTAGGAAAATGGTGCCCTCTGGTGAGCTCTTGTGTGAGCTGCCACGGCCAGTAGGTCTTTGAGCTTCCTTGAGGAATAGATGGCTAAGCCAGCCAAGGGACGGTAATGGTGGGAAGCGTTAAAATACTTGAGACTCAAAACAGAAGTTTAGCTCATGTTTGAACCTTTCACCAACACTCATGTTCCCTACTTTTCACTTCCCCTTATTTTTGTACATTACTAGGTAGTTTAAATCTTGTATTTGAATTTTCCTGTAAGTACGTACCCAATCACTTTGTGTTTTTTCATTTTTAATTCCAGTTACTGTGGTATCCATGACCCTGCTTGTGTGGTTTACTGTAACACCAGCAAAAAGTGGTTCTGTAACGGGCGTGGAAATACATCTGGCAGGTAAACAGTCAAATGATGGAAAGAATAGTGACAATCTTGTTTTAGCGTGTGTGTGTTTTGAAGTGGTGTGATGGCTGTGACTTACATTTTGGCAATAATGGAAATCTAGTGACTTCAACGTGAACCTCCAGCCTCTTCTTCAGGTTTTCCACTGTTACTGGCTTAAACTTCAGTCTCAGCAAAACGTGATTCACTTCTGTGAAGTGAGCTTGCTGCTTCTTCCCCCATCCTGTCTTCTTGCAGAGCACAGTAGAACTGATGCTCTTGACCTGTGGAGCTTTGGGAAGCTTCTTTCAATTATCAGTAACATTAAAAGAATTTTTTATGCATTTCCTATTCTTTCACACTCAATCTACCTTAAAGCATTCATGCACTGAGAAACTATTGAAACTGTTAGCAGTATCTTTGCTTGGATGAAAAGAGCAAGTTCTTACCAATGTCTGCCACAGTGTAAACAGATTTTGTTTGTCTTTTAGTAACTGAGTTGGTATATTAAGTTAGGACTAAATCTGATTTTCATGGTAACTTCATATAAATGTATGTCCTCTCTGGTTTCAGCCACATTGTTAATCATCTTGTGAGAGCGAAGTGCAAAGAGGTGACTCTCCATAAAGATGGACCTCTAGGAGAGACTGTCTTGGAATGTTATAACTGTGGATGTCGTAATGTGTTTCTCCTTGGCTTCATTCCAGCTAAGGCAGACTCTGTGGTTGTTTTGCTGTGCAGGTGAGAGAATGCCTTTATTGGCATGTTTGTGTCAAGTCTCTTGCATAACGTTATTTCTAAAGGGCAATGCTTACTTTGTTTTTGCACCAAAATACTTTTCATACTCTAACTTGCCACCATTTTTCCTTTAGATGATCGATAGACTTCATGGACTGTATACGAGTAGATAATGCAATAAAGGAACGTTCTGTTATGCTGGGAAAATGTCTTAGCTCTGTAGAAAAGTATTTCTTCCAAATGCAGCAGTACTTAATGGAAGAAAGATATTTTCCGCTTTGTTAAACTGTGATTTTCAGATTCGGAAGAGTAACAGATCGGTTCAGGAAGTTACTCTGGAGCCCTGCACAATATGTTTTTCTGTCAGCTCGTAGAATCATTTGAAGATGACAGTAAATCATAAATTGTTCTCTGATAGGTTCTATCAGAAATCATGATTTTATAATTGTATGTATTCTTATTAAATGGTGTCACTTACCATGTATTTGATGGCAGAAGCTGTGTTTCTACGGTATGAGTTCTCCTGTTTGTTTAAACAACAGATGGGAAGTGATCCCAAGTGTTTTCTGATATATTGTATGTGTCCATAATCTTAATGGACTGTAACCACTTTCAAAGGTGAGTGTCACATTTAATATTTTAGATGCTGAAATTTTCAGTTCCAGAAACACCCAAGCAGTGCTGCTTATGATACTGAGCCTTGCCAGTATTGAAATAGCAAATACAGGAACTAAAAAATGAATTGGCCCAGCAGGCTAGGGTTGTTCTGTGGTTTTTTGGGTTGGTTTTTTTTTTTTTTTTCCTTTTAAATGAGATACTTGAGTTGCTTTAAGAGCGTGATGAACCTATTTTTGCACTTCGGTAGACTTTCTTACACTTGTCTAATTTAATAATTTTTTTCGATATTTTGGTTGTGCAGGCAGCCATGTGCCAGTCAGAGCAGTTTAAAGGATATTAATTGGGACAGTTCACAGTGGCAGCCTCTTATCCAAGATCGCTGTTTCCTTTCATGGCTGGTAAAAATTCCATCTGAACAGGAACAGTTGAGAGCACGTCAGATTACAGCTCAACAGATTAACAAACTGGAAGAACTTTGGAAGGTATGTGCTGCTTTTCAAATACTGGTTATATTTTACCAAGTGCTAATTTTGTGTTTTTATGAAGGAGGGACAAGACTGTTTTAGCAACTGTATAAGGCGGGGAACATAAATGGCATGAGGTTTAAGTCTGGCAGATTTGACAAGTAATTGTCATATTCCACTGGGAATTGGTCAAAGGATTCAGGAGATCATTTATCCCAGTAGGAAAGTTTCATCCTTATGTTCTATAGCTGTGTTCAAGTTGCACTGTCTGGCAATCTGAAAAAGCAGCTTTCCTTTCCCATAGCAAGTGTTTCACTTGTTTCTGTTTTACATGATGTCTAGCTGAGTAGGGAACCATTAGTCCATGCTTGGGATTCAGTTAACTGCTTTTTGAGATGGTTTTTCTGAACGTCCTTTAATGCATAACAAACCTGACTGGACATGAGTGAGCATGACTTATAATGTCTTGGTGTAGTTTTAACAGGTTATTATACCTTGATATAACTTTCTGTTGTAGTAAAACACTGTTTTATCAGTCCTGTTGCACAGTGAGAGATTGTCACTTGTTTATGCTTAAAACTTTGAAACAGAATGTTTGTGCTTTAAATCCTAGGAAAATCCATCTGCGACCCTTGAGGACTTAGAAAAGCCTGGTGTTGATGAAGAACCACAGCATGTCCTGCTTAGATATGAAGATGCTTATCAGTACCAAAATATATTTGGTCCTCTAGTCAAGCTTGAGGCAGACTATGACAAGAAACTCAAGGAATCTCAGGTAATACGCTTGTAATATGCCTGTTTGAGCTTCTGACCAGTTCTCTGCTATCAAACACGTGGTCACTGGTAACAGCATAGAAGGAAGGCTCAAGTGAAATAAATGTCTTTATTACATCACAGTAATTACATTAGTAATGGTGATGTATGTTAACAGGGAGAGGAAAGAAAAATCCTCAAACTGAGGTTTTAAAAAAGAGCTCGAAACGCTTGAACTTCCCTCTTTTCTGTGTTCAGAGTTTATCTTTCCAAGAACCATATTCTGTCATAGAACTGTGCAACTTGGCCGCCTTCTTTTGTTATCCTCATAACCTGCAGTTACCTTTGTCAGAGTTCCCAGTCAAATTAGAGTTACTTGAGGTCATGCAAACACTTAGTGAATGTTTTAAAAGTGGAGGGAGGGAGTAATGCAGGTGGTGATTAGGACTTTGTTTCTCATTAACTAAGTAACTTTTGCAGAACAGAATTATGTTCTGCAGATGGTGTGGACTCAGTCCATAAGAATAAGTATAGGTATTTGTCTATACTGTGACATTAGAACAGCAAGTTTTGTATTTTTGCACTATTTTGAAGTACAGGACAGTGAGGACTGTGGTAGTTGGCAAACAGCTCTTTAAGAACATAATAAATACCTCTTCTTTACCATTAGACCCAAGATAACATCACAGTCAGATGGGACCTGGGCTTGAACAAGAAAAGAATTGCTTATTTCACTTTGCCAAAGACTGATTCAGGTAATGACAGCTTGATTGTATGGTTTGTCTGGGGTTTTTTTATGCCTGGTGAATAACATCAGTGTTTAAAGAGCTGTGAGGATCTGGCCTGGGATGTAAGATAGTGCTGTAAGTTGGTTTTTGTGTTGGGGGCTGTTCATTGGTGAATATTCTGAGAGCATTTTTTCCTTCCTTGCAGATATGCGTCTTATGCAAGGAGATGAGATCTGCCTGAGGTATAAAGGAGACCTGGCCCCTTTATGGAAAGGAATTGGTCACGTTATCAAAGTTCCTGATAGTATCCTTTACTTAATGAGCCTTCAGGACGCCTTAATTGAAGGTTGCAGTATCTGAGAAATCGTGAATATGTACAAAAGTAATTTTGAGATCATTTTAATTCGTTAGGGGGATCTGCCAAAAAAAAAAATCGGGAAAAATAAAATTCAAATTTTTGCTATAGATTACTACTTAACGAGGTTCTACAGATTATGGTGATGAGATAGCCATTGAGCTGAGGAGCAGCGTTGGAGCGCCTGTGGAAGTTACTCATAACTTCCAAGTGGATTTTGTGTGGAAGTCAACTTCATTTGACAGGTATTGAGAAAGCACTTCAAAACTTGGCAGATGACGGGTGCAGTTGGTGTATATATTTTCCCTGTACCTTCAGTGGGAATTTCTGAATGAGAAAAGATGTATTGTTTCATGACACTAGCAGTCAGAAATCCGAGTATGCCAAATGTATCAAAACTACGAGCACATGACATCTGCTTCATAGAACAACAGGCCTAACTTATTAGAAATGGAATTAATCTGAATGCCATCAAACTGTCATGTGTTCTTACTTTGAAGGCATGCTTAAGATTTGTTGAGAATACAGCAAGATAACGCGTAAACCAAAGGGGGGAAATTTACCTTATATTTAGTAATACTTGAAATGTAAGAAGAAAACTGTTGTTCAGCTTCCTGAACACTGCTCCATCCTGAAGTGCTCTCTGATTTTAGTTGGCCCTCCTAAACTTCAAATTGCTTTACCTAACTGAAATATCAAGGCATTTGAATCGGTTGTGGGGTCAGGAGGCTGCAGACATATACTGCATTTTGTAAGACAGGAGTTTGTTTATTATCCTGAAAGAGATATGCTGAGTACAAATCTTCTTCAAATCTTGCACCCAAAATTACTACTGCAGATTTCTCTCAAAGGCTGGTGTTTCTCTACAGATTTTCCTGGTTATAATAATACTTTGTAGTATTCATGTGGGGAAAAACAAGATCTGTGTTCTCGGAGTCAAATTTTTTGGCTCTTAGTTCTGTTAGCAAGTGCTCTGCATTGTTCTCTTTTTCCCAAAGTACACTTTAATTTGTACCTTGATGTCTGATTAACCTTTGTGTAGAACACTTGTGGATAGTTACATTTGAGGTCATACTGATATTTTTTTATTTTTTCCTTCCCTCATTTTAGGATGCAGAGTGCTTTAAAAACATTTGCTGTGGATGAGACTTCAGTGTCTGGGTACATCTATCACAAACTGTTAGGTCATGAGGTAGAAGATGTAATTATTAAATGCCAGTTGCCAAAGCGCTTTACAGCACAAGGACTTCCTGATCTCAACCATTCTCAGGTAACCTCATCTCCTTTTTATTACACGCAAAGAATATGACAAAGGATTTATGAATAGAGGTTGAACAACTTCCTAACTTCCTACGCATTGAATGCTAAATAGCAATAAAAAAATTTTTATAGGTTTATGCTGTGAAGACTGTCCTGCAGCGTCCTCTGAGCCTTATTCAGGGTCCCCCTGGTACCGGAAAAACAGTGACATCAGCCACAATCGTCTATCATCTGGCTAGACAGGGCAATGGGTAAGAACTGTTCTCTCTAAATCTTTATGTATGAGGTTACTTTATTAATGGTCAAAGAATCAACTTGATTTTAAAATTTAAAATAATTTGTATCATTGAACTAAAGCTTTTCTGGAAGTATATATTTCTGGGAAGGCTTGTGCTTATTTCAGAAAACATTCTTCCCCAGCGTATTTTTAGGGGATGTGTGTCATGGAAAAATGTTTACAGCTCATTGAGACTTTCTGCTTCATTTTTTTTGAAGGCCTGTGTTAGTCTGTGCTCCGAGTAATATAGCTGTAGATCAGTTGACTGAGAAGATCCATCAAACTGGACTGAAAGTGGTTCGTCTGTGTGCTAAAAGTCGTGAGGCAATTGACTCTCCTGTATCCTTCTTGGCCTTGCATAACCAGATCAGGAACATGGATAGGTAAGAAATGGTTGAGGGGAGCAGGGCAAGGAGAAAACTAACTTTAATGTTGTGGCAGACACAACTGATTAACTGTGTAATGATGACAACATGTATTTGCTTGATGTGATAACTTTTTTGGTTCTATACATGTGTCATATTTAGTTTTACAAATGAGTTCCGCTGTAATCCTACCCAGTTCTTAATTAGGCTGTAAAGCAAAATTCCTTTTTTTTTTTTCCCAGCATGCCAGAGCTTCAGAAACTGCAGCAGCTTAAAGATGAAACTGGAGAACTGTCATCTGCTGATGAGAAACGTTACCGTGCACTGAAACGAACAGCAGAGCGTGAATTACTTATGGTAAGGTTTCATTGGTTCTAGCAGCTTAAATAATTGCCTTCTCCCAGTTGAGGCTTAGTTGCAATTTGCTGGTGGACATCAGAGTACAATTTAACTTCGGGGGGGATTCCTGGAATGGTATCGAATACTTTTCCATGTAGAAATACTGTCTATTGATACTGTACTTGATTAATTTCAGTTGCGTTTCTGTCTCAGAATGCAGATGTGATCTGTTGCACATGTGTGGGAGCTGGTGATCCAAGACTTGCAAAAATGCAGTTCCGCTCCATTCTGATTGATGAAAGCACACAGGCGACTGAGCCAGAGTGCATGGTGCCAGTTGTCCTGGGAGCAAAACAGGTAGGAGCCATCAGATTTCATTAAAGAAAGTTTATAAATAGAGGAAGTACCATCAACCATTAACATCCACAGTGTAGGCATGTAGGGATACAAAATCCTTCCCGTTCATGGAAGATGCTTCCATAATATAGATCTAAATGATTTTGTTTTGTGTTAGTCCTGTTAGTTTTCTTTTTCCATGGCATAATCTTTGCCTAGAACGTGTTGGTCCTGTTGGAACAATCTGGAGATCGAGTAAGATTTTTATTTGAAAACGATCAGCTGAAAAGCTAGTTGACACTAAAGGTTTATAAGCCTTAGGTTAGGTCTGAAGCTTATTAGAAGTCAGACTGATTAGTTTCTAATATATTTTATAGTAGGATATTGCTGTTGTTGCTAGCTATTGGGGAAGTTTCAGAAAATAAAAACTCTACAAACTTTCTTCTCCACAGCTTATTCTTGTGGGTGACCACTGCCAGCTTGGTCCTGTTGTGATGTGTAAAAAAGCTGCGAAGGCTGGCCTGTCTCAGTCGCTCTTCGAGAGGCTTGTGGTGCTGGGGATTCGTCCGATTCGCCTGCAAGTGCAATATCGCATGCATCCTGCACTCAGTGCTTTTCCATCCAATATCTTCTATGAGGGTTCACTCCAGAATGGTGTTACTGCAGGTAAGCAAGAATGGTACTCCTGCAAATTAATTTCTTTTCCATTCATTAAAGATCAAAGGAAAGGATTTTTTTAATCTAGATGAGGTTTTTTTAATACATTCACTTAAAAAGAGAATTGCGACTGCAGTTTTGAGTCTTTAAGGAGCTTTGATATGAAAGTGAGTGTTCTTGCTGGTAAAGCAGTGCTAACTTTTTTTACTTACTGTTTTTGCGCTCTTCAGCGGATCGTGTGAAAAAAGGTTTTGATTTCCAGTGGCCACAGCCAGATAAGCCAATGTTTTTCTATGTTACACAAGGACAGGAAGAAATTGCCAGCTCGGGCACTTCTTACTTGAACAGGTAAACAAAATTCAACACTGAGATATAAACTTACTTAAAAATACTTTGTCCCAGTGTATCTCAAATATAAGGGAGATTATTAAATGAATCTGTTAATAATCCTGTGACATCCCTTGGAGGCAGTCACAGTTAATGAAGTCAAGGGGAAGTGCAGTATACAGTTCCCGTTACAGAAAAATATCTAAGCATTTCTCTATCCTTCAGAATCTCTGCAACAAAACTCAGTATTCTGTATCCACCATGACTTGTGGCGCCTTGCTATGCGAATAAAGGCGTAACAGCTAAATAAGGGCTTGTGTTTTGAGTAAGAGTTACTTTCTGTGAAGGTGGTATCTATACTTCAAATGAGCTAGCCCACAGGCCTCAAATTCATCGTGTGCTGGGATACAGTACTTCCATGCTATTGATTCCTATGTTCTGCACTAGTTCTTCGAAATTAATGAAACGTTGTTTCCTATTAACAGCTATGATTGAAATGGCTTCTGTGCTTTTTTAATAAAAGCTGCCATCAAGGATAGAGCAGGCTGAGCCGCATTTTGGAGTTGATTTTTCTTAGGTTCCTTTTACAGTAAATGAAGAGAAAAAGGCATCTCCAGTGGGAGCAGTGCAGATCTTAAGTGGATTTGAATTGTTCTGTGGAGGTGTGTGTTTTCCTTCACTGGTAGCATAGGGAGCATGGGACAATTAAGTACCTAACACATGGGATGAATTCGGGCCAGCAAGTAAACTAACTGGAGTTGCGGCAGGAAATGCTGATCAAGTCACATTTTGAAGCCAGAATTCCAATAGCTCCTGAAGCAGAGTCCTACGTCTTAAATTTTGGTGGGGGTGCAAAAGAGGTGGGAATTTAATTTTCTTTTTTCTGTCTCTTTTTTTCTGCACACTCCAACTTCTTTTTCAAAGAGTGAGCTTAAAACACTTTGCTCCTCTTGGTCGTATGCATTTGCTCATGTGCCTGGAAGGGAAACCAGACCAACTTATGAAAAATATCTGCTGTGATATTTTTAATCTGTCTGTTTCATGAACAGCATGTGCAAGACTGCTGAATGCAGCAAGCCAGATTGTGCACAAACAAATGGCACAATAGTTGGCTGGCAGGGAGATTGGCCTTAAAAGCATTCTATATTTAAAACTTTAAGATAAAGCAACTGAAGGATCTGTTTTCACAGCAGGCTGGAACATTTTTAGTGATCTCATTCAAAGTACACATGTACATCTAACTCTACTAAGAAGTTCCATTTCAGAACGATGGCCACCGTGCATTTTGCTGTTCCAGAAAGTCTGGTTTTGTAGTTCTGAGAAGGTGGAGGTGTATATTAAGGGGAAATTTCTGTGTCATTCTGAGTCTTTTTTTTTTTTTTTAAATGTTGGCTTTTGCCCGTATTCCTCAGGCTGAGAATATATGTGCGTGGCCTAAGTGAAGAGGTGATAGAGTGGTGAATGTTCCCGCAAAGCTTAAGGCAAATTAATCGGAGTGCTTGAGCAGTGCAGTGTAACATTGATCTTTTTCTTGAAGTAGCCTTGCTGACAAAAGGCTAGCACAGCGTACATGTTCAAGATTTTTAGACCCGTTAACTTGGAAAAAGTTAGACCTAATGCCTTCATTCTCCTTAGATAAACATCTCTCTTTGCAGGACGGAAGCGGCCAACGTGGAGAAGATAACTACAAAGCTATTGAAAGCTGGTGCCAAACCAGATCAGATTGGCATTATTACTCCTTATGAAGGTCAAAGATCCTATCTGGTGCAGTACATGCAATTCAGTGGTTCCTTGCATACAAAGCTCTATCAGGTACAGAGTCATTGCACAAATAAGAACACTTGTATGCAGAGAAGCTAGAAATGTCAGATGTTGTGAAACTTCACAATATTTTAGTTTTTAGTCTGTCTTCTTAGGCGTCAGTCTGTGTTTATTCTTTAGTAATTTTTGAGTTTTTTAGTTAGTTGTGGTTAAAATAGACCAGGGAGAAGAGTTTAGGAGGAATCAAATGCCAGTGAGTGTCAAGGGAGCAGTTGGCCAGATAAAGGCCTTGTTAAGGTCTCTGTTGAAAGGAAGACTTCAGCGAGTCCATCCTCTGAGGACTCATTGAGGCACAGAAGGGAGAGGTCATTAGTGCTCCAGCTGTGGAAAAGCTTCAGTCAGCTTGTGTCTTAGATAAAAGCATCAAGCCAAGAGACGTGCAGGAAACCAAGCTCCATAAATTCTGATGATCATACTATTTATTTGCTTGGGAATATGTCCCCCCATCAGTGGAACTCCTCTACCAAACATTAAAATTTGTTGCTACAAACAAGGTGGTTGTATGTTTAATATAGTCTGTTTTGCAATATTGAGAACTTGGTCAGTGTTTTTACTGAAGGAAAACTTGGTGGAAACACTTATACTTCTGCCAGGAATGATCTGTCCTTCTGATTCAGGTTTCTTGGTAGCTGGGAGCAGTGGTGCTAATTTGAAGCTGTCTTACTACAAGGTTTTGGAATAATCAGAAGTGTCTTTGGCAGCATACCTAGAAGAGGGATGCTTTCCACAGTGCAAATGCCAGTTTGGGGGAAATACGAGAACTATAAAGCAGTGAACATAAAAGTAATTTGTCCTAAATTGAGACTGTCTGTTCTTCTTTAGGGAGACTATTTAGTGACTAGTGGAATTACCAGATCATTAGTCATTACAAAAGTAACATTTTTCTCAAATGATGGAAATTGCTAGTGCATAGCCAACACATTTTGTAATGCCTGTTGGTAGCATAACTGTTTTGCACTGTGCTACCGTGATTTACATGTTTTCCTCTGTTTCAGGAAGTGGAAATTGCAAGTGTGGATGCCTTCCAGGGACGAGAGAAGGACTTTATTATCCTTTCTTGTGTGAGGGCCAATGAACACCAAGGAATAGGATTTCTGAATGACCCCAGGCGTCTTAATGTAGCTCTTACAAGAGCAAGGTAAAGTAAAATTGGGCAAACTTTTGTCTATTCTAGAGACCTAATTCAGACTGCTAAAGCATCAATACAGTCTGACTAGCAAATGTCTGTGTTTTGTGGGTAGCAGGTCCATACCCCACCCCGTTGAAGGGAGCCTGAATGATTTCCACATTCCCTACAATTTACCAAGAGTAATCTCAACCTAATCGGTGTTACCATTTGGCATCAGTATTTTGCGGAAGCCACCATGTCGTTCCCCTTTGTTTGCAGGATGGAATTCTTCCCTTCATCTGCTGCTTTATCCCTTCCAGCAATCTTTTTTTTTTTTTTTTTTTCCTACCATTTTGCTTCTCTTAAAACGGATTTTATTACTGAGAAGGGTAATGTGGATTCAATATTATGTTGGTTGGCTTCCTTGGTTTCTGCAAGCTTTAAACCAATACAGTGTGGTTGGTTGAGTACACTGATGCGTTTGGCAAGCCTGCAAAAGGAAGCTTGTGACTCTTGAGAAACTGGCTGCAGCAATTTCCTTTCAAATGTTTTGTCATACTACAGAAATCATCTGCTGTAAACAAAACAATTGCATCAGGGTCTCCTAAACCTACTGTCAATGAGCTTCTGTGAGGTGCCTGGATTTACTGCAAAAGAGATTGACTTTGAGGCTGTTCTGACATTAATACGTAACACGTAATATGGCTTTATCTTTACTCAAAGTTAATTTTACCTTCTCTGTTCGTCTGCCATTGTACAGGTACGGAGTAATCATTGTTGGGAACCCAAAAGCACTGTCTAAACAACCACTTTGGAATCACCTGCTGAATTACTACAAGGAGCAGAAGGTTCTGGTGGAGGGACCACTGAATAACCTCCGGGAAAGCCTTATGCAGTTCAGCAAGCCCCGGAAACTTGTCAATACCATCAACCCAGTAAGTTGACCTCTCCTGTCTCTCAGATGTTTGTGGCATGAAGCGATTGGGTGTCGATTGGTCAATTATAAACGGATGGAATAAATAGTCACCCACATAGCCTCACACACCCATAACGTTGCGTTTTTGTTGGCTCACACTGTATTAGCTAGGTTGGAAGTAGGTTGCTTCTTCAGCTTTTTCCAAGTTGAGCATTTGTAGAAAAGCATTTTGGTGCTTTTTTTTTGGTCTTCATTTGCAACAAAATTTTATGAGGGGGTAACTTCTGAGGTGAATGAAACATCAAGTAACTGTTTTAGGTAGAAATGGCAAGCTCATTAGGCGTGTGTACTTAATAGCATTCTATTTTAAAAATGGTGGGTTGAGGATTATAATTAGTCCTTTAACATAAGTAGTCATTTGCAGGGAGGGGGAAGCTTGTCAGCCATCACAGAAGGCCAGTGGTAGTAATAGAGCAAGGAAAGAACTATCATCAGAACCTCAAAATAGACTGAAAAGTCATCAAATGTTTCACAATTTGAGATAGACTGCCCTTAGAATCATTTGAGTTTTTTCTTGTTGTCATGATGTAGTTGAAATGATAATTGGATGTTTTCCATGTTTTAGAACTAGTTCGTTTCCTCAGCACTTGTAAAGTGGAGTTTTACTGGATTCTTACCCAAAATAACTTGCACTGAAGTCGCAGTGCAAAGTTTTCTATTGCAAAGGCTTTGTCTAACTCCTGCAATGCTTCCAGGGTGCGCGTTTCATGACTACTGCCATGTATGATGCACGTGAGGCTATTATTCCAGGATCTGTCTATGACCGGAGCAGTCAAGGTAAAGGAAGCTATCAAAATTAACACCTTGATAGATTTTGGGTTTTTTCCCCAATTAGTGTTTGGGGTATAGTATCTTACAGACTTCAAACTTTTAAATGTTTGAAGAGCCACTACAGAAAAACATTAAATTGAAGAACTGAAAATGTTCATGATATGCCCTGGATTTTGCTCTCTGTATATAAGAAGCCCCTACAGTCTAACTTGATGTCTGCAGAGCAAGTGAAAAATGAGGGGAGGGGAGCATGTGTGTAAGCATTTTGGGAATCTTAGATGATGCTGTAGAAGAGTAACTATGTAGGGATGAACATGTGTTAGATGGGTCTCTGAAATCTTCAAGTGTGGAATAAATGGTGAACTAGAAATATTGGTGATTTTTGGCAGTGGTAGGTTTGTCCTTTCAATTTCTAGTTCTGATTTATCCTGCTCACAAGTCCTCCTATTACTCTTAAAAGCAGGAATATGAGTTGATTTTTAAATATTTGGGGTGTCTGAAGTCATTGTGGCTTTTCCTTTCCTCCCCAGGGCGCCCATCCAACATGTACTTCCAAACCCATGACCAGATCGGGATGATTAGCGCTGGCCCAAGCCATGTCACTGCTATGAACATTCCTATCCCTTTCAACCTTGTGATGCCACCGATGCCACCACCGGGATACTTTGGCCAGGCTAACGGACCAGCCGCAGGTACGGGGGCAAGGGTGAAATAATACAAAAACCACATTTTAGGTCTGAAGTGGGAGAGTGGGTTTTGCTGCTCTTGCAGCGGTGCTGGTGAGAGTAGGCGATGATTTGCTTTGGTGATAAATCTTTAGCTGTGTGGAGTACACAGTAGCACTGCAGCCTCCAGTGCGTGTCCCTTTGCCACGTCTGTGCTGGTGGTTCTGCCTTTGATTTCTCTGCACCTGCTACACTGCGTACCTGCAAAGCGCTGCCTCTTGCGAGTGATCAAGTCTTTATAGAACCAGTTAATTCTCACATATGTGCATGGGTAAGATGTCTCACTGTTGGTTGGGATAAATGCTTTTCCAGGACGTGGGGCGCCAAAAGGAAAGACTGGTCGTGGTGGGCGCCAGAAAAATCGTTTTGGGATTCCTGGAACTAGTCAGTCAAACCTTCCAAATAGTCAAGCGAGCCAAGATGTGGTGTCCCAGCCTTTCTCCCAGGGTCCACTGACTCAGGGGTATATCTCCATGAGTCAGCCATCACAGATGAGTCAGCCTGGGCTCTCCCAACCAGAACTATCACAGGTAAGCAGGATTTGATGTATTTCTCCTGGGTTTTATGTTGGTGATCTGTGTGCATGCATGTCCTTATTTCCTAGTACTGAGGAAAATGGAAACTAAAACAATTTTCAATGACTCGGGTACAGCATTTTATTCATCCACTTGGCTGACTTTCTAAGTACTCGGGCATAAAAGTGAAATGCTGCATGTTAGACTTCAACTTGAGCCTTAACTTTGAACCGCTTGCAACAGCCAGCTATCGCAAAAACCTTTGTATTTGTGGAAATTCTGCAGCAAAAAGAGTAGATTTTTAAAAAACAAAACAAAAAACAAAACAAACAAACAAAAAAAAACCCCAAAAACAACACCCAAACCACAAACAACCAACACACAACCAAACAAAAATCCCCAGCAAAACAAAACCTCTCAGACTTTGTCATTAACCTTGGCTGCCAGGTATTCTGCTTTGTTAAGGGAGCACTTGAACTTGATAATGAGGTAGAGGCTTAACACACGCTTTCATTTTCAGGACAGTTACCTTGGTGATGAGTTTAAATCTCAGATTGACGTGGCGCTGTCACAGGACTCTACTTACCAGGGTGAACGTGCATATCAACATGGTGGAGTGACGGGACTGTCACAGTATTAGAGTGTAAGGCACCTGAGGTTCACTCCTCTGCTTCTTACTCCCTGATTTAAGTTCATGAACACAGTGTTTGTCTTAAGAGTGACATCCCTAATGCAACTGTTGTTTTGCTTTCTTGCTTTCAGGTTGAGGAAGAAGAGCTAAGCTTGTGTGGAGCTTAGTTCATCAGCATTTTATTCTGGGTAATAAAAAAAATAAAATAAAATGGATACCTGTTTTCCACTGCTAAAACTGAAGCACCACTGTGTGAGAGCAACAGGAGAAAGAAACCAACCAACGGAGAGGAGAGAGAGAAAGGAGCGCGCGCGAGAGAGCCCACTGCTAGCTCACTGAGACAAGGAGACTGACCGGAGAGGAGAGAGAGCACCGAAGGACTGGCTGGCGCCTCACAGGGAAGGCAACTCACCCTGAAATGAGTGGTCAGCTGAGTCCCTGCTCCCCCAGTCAAACAAGCTCGAGAGAAGGGCCTTAAGCAGGTTTCACTTCATTCCATACTTCTCTTTGCGAGCAGGGCATTACTTTTCAGAGCAGATGGGGAGAGGAAAACCCTCATCTCAGAGTTGTTCTCGTTTTAAAGGGGTACTATATTTTAGCAGTAACTGTTTACATTTTAGAAGCAGAGTATCTGAGAGAGAGAGAGAGAGAGTTCCTGACTAAGTGACAGCAAGCCAAGCAGAAATCCAGCGGAACGTAGCTGATGCTCAACTCTGAGATGCAGGTTTTGTTGTCCAACACTGGCTCTGAAATCCTAGTGTCATCGTGTCGCCCATATTCTGAACGGGTCTTTTGTGACAAGGTGGTTTTAAAGAGATTCTTTCAAAGGAGCACTGAATTTTTAGAAGTTTGTCTCTGAATTCTTAGTGGTGGACCTGGGAGATCCTTGTTCTGAGAAGCTTACAAAAAGTTTAAAACAAAACTAAATTAGAGCACCAACCTTGAGAACTTTCAGTGTGATTAAAAGTTGCAGCAATCAGCCTCTTCTTCCTACATTGGATAGCAGTTAGAGTGAAAGGAGCCTGCGCGCTCGAGCAGGAGGAGGGTTTCAAAGTGTTTTCTGTATGCTTTAATTGGCTACTGTCTGGACTCTACTCTGTGAAAAACAAGCCTTTCTGTAAGATGAACTTTGCGCTTGAAAGGGGATGGGTTCCTGAGCCCTTCGGCCCTGGAGGAAAAGATGCTAACAGGCCTGCTTTACTCGCTCCCTCAGATCTGGGGAAGAAGTAGTGGAAACTGGGGATTATATTGGTTTTGAAGTAAAGACTCTACAATGTTACCGAAGCAGGTTGGAAAAATGGACAAAGCAGGCAGTTGTTGGAAGGTGGCCTCTGATAGCTGGGTATAATTAGAGATAATGGGTTAGGCTTTTGTGTGGCTTCTTCGGTGATTAATGCAGATAGCTGAAAGATTCAGGTGTTGAAAACCAAACCCGGAGCCTATTTTTCAGGTAGTGGACACGGCTGTGCCATCAATGCTGGCTTGAGAAATAGCTGGAAGTCAAAACTGAAAACAGCACATAAGAGAAGCCATCCAATTTCTAAGTTGTACCCATGTCTTAAGTCATATGGGAACACTGGGAGCATTTTATTTCTGTCTAAACCTTTTTAGAAACAGCGCAGAGAACTTAAAATTCCTACAGACCCATTTTTATCAGATCCCTAAATTAGACTAACCTCTACCTCCTAATTGGCAAAGATCAGTAGAGTGTGATTCACTAACCTAGGTGTTTTTAAAGTTTGAATTAAGTTAGCTTTATACTCAAAGGGCTCCAAGTGTTTCTAGTCTTTTTTTTGGGGGAACTCAAAATACCTCTCATATGAATGTACTTAAATGATGTAAACCCCACTTTTTGTAACTGGGGGGGGAAAGCCCTTTCATTACTGTCCTTTCTGTAGATTGTTGACCCGCTTTCATAACCTGTATTTGCTGTAGTTTTTCAAGAGTGTCTCTCCCCCAGTGCAGACCTGGTGTAGCATACCCACGAACCGTGAGTAGTGTGCACATAAACATGGAACAGGTGTTCAAAATTTTCGTTCAGTCCTGCAGCGAACGTAGTTCGAGAACTGCAAAAGAAACTTTCCAGAAATGAAAACCATTCTTTTCTCATAAAAAGCCTCCAGAGTTTAGACTTCTAAAATGTGAAAGAATGGAGACACAGGCCACCTTCCTTCCTTGTAAGATGGACTGTTTTATTTATTAACATTGCCGAAGGGCTTTTTAATTTTTTTTTCCTTCTGTAGGCTGCGTAGTTGCATAGACTTTTCCGATAGGTTTAAGCTATAACCCTCTGTGCAATGCAATCCATTGAGTAATGTAACCCCCTCCTCTCCCCTCACCCCCTTTATTTCACTGATGGGAATGCTTGCCTCTGCTTTGTGCTGGTTTTTTCCTTTGTAGCAGTTACTCTGAGTTTTATAAATCCAGACATCAGTGCTAGCACGGTGTTACTCTTTTTTGATTTTGTCTCAGTTTGTTTTAAACCTGTTTGTCATCAATAAAATATTAATAAACAGCTCTTGCATTCAAGGTGGCCCCTAACTTTCAATGATGAAACCATGCAATGTTCATTAAAACTTAGTCTGATTGTATAAACTTCCAAGTTTATTACTTTTTTTAAACACAGACTAGTACAAAAGTGGGGTGTGTGCATAGCATACATGGGTAAGCAAATGAACTGTGAAAACTCTGTTAAATGCCCTTCCCCTCTTCCCTCCTCTGGCTCAAATGGGACTATTTGGAGCCCCACGGTGGTCGTGTGTGGGGTGCAGGGGCAGAGCCGCAGGAGTTGCGAAAGGCTGGTTCTAGAGGTGACCAATCCAGCCTGGAATATCTCCTCCCTCCTGCTTCCCCTGAACCTGAAACTGGCATTTACCAGTGTTACAGGAATGGTGCAGCATCTACCAAAACACAGCTCCGGTGTTCAGCCCCGGCACCACCCTGTGTATAAGCTCCTTACAGCTACTCCGGTACTGTCCCCGTGCCTGGTCATTGCTGTGACCCACCTCCTGCCACTGATCCCCAGAGTCTCTGTGCTGGGGTGGGGTGATGGAGGGGGACAGTCACCTTTCATTGCATTGTTGGAGTCTGCTGTACCCACTCCATGTTAAATGGGCTGAGGCCTTAGTCTGCCACAGGACAGGTACAAACTAATACGTGATGGTTTTCTTAATGCTGCCCATCTTAAATTTGAAAGAAAGGCTCCTGCTTGCTTTAGTGAAGTCCTACTCTAAAGCCCTTAAAACATTTACGTGCTTGAAATGGGTTTCAGCGTAGCTCTTGTTCATCTGCTGGAGTAAAGCAGGGCTGCCCTGGAGCTGTCAAAAAACACATGTGGATGTGAAAACATTAGTGCACTACCCAGCTACAGGACTCCAGCTACTCCAGTCTTGGTCTTCAGCCGCACGGTTCAGTGGTGTTAGCGACAGCACTGTCCCGGGGAGGGGAGGAGGTTTCCTCTGCAGTGGTTAAACCTTTAGTGCTTCCCTGGAGGGAGATGGCCCAGCTTAGCCTGGTAAGACTTCATCAGACCTCAAAGACAATATGACACGGGTACAAAAACAATGACGACAAAATAATCTATGCTACGTTGTCAGGTTCACATTTTAAAAAACAAACAAAAAAAAATTCAAGTCTAACTCGGAATCCTTTTCTGTTCCCACCCCAAAAAAACCCCATGGTGCTGCAGGTGTGTCAAGAACGCCTCACCTAGAAGGGTCACGCGTGCAGGACCATCGGCCGTGCAGCACTGGCCAGCACGGGGACGGGCTGAGCCGCTTTGCCCAGGCTTTAAACCTCCGGCTGCCGTCAGCCCGTGCCCTGAGCGGCGGCAGAACAGCGGCAACTCCTCCGGCAGCCGAGATGGTGCAGAGCTGGGTCCCCGCCGCACAACACCACGCTGCTACCGCCTGTTAGTGGCATTAAACAGACCCGGTAAGAGCATGACCACACTACTGCAATGGGCTGGGCACTGCAGCCAGCAGGAAAAAAAAAAAAAGCCACAAATAAAACAAAAATAACCCTAAAATGCACAATCACATGAAGGTGACGTCCCAGGGCTGTACCGCTGCTGCGCTGTGCGGAGCTGCCATTGCCTGATGCTCGGCTGCCATCTGGCTCCAGCCGCAGGTCAAGCTGGTCCTGTTGCCACCACAGAGCAGCGGGGGGGGGAACGGGGGGGACATGACATGACCCCAGTCTCATCAATTTGCAAATGAGGTAATTAAATACCGGCTCAGGCTGGGAGGGAACAAGATGTCACCAACTCTGCTCCACCACATTCCCCCCCCACCCCGCTTTACACTCTCCTTCCTCACCCAAAACATCTCACGCAGCAAATTCCCCGTGGCTCCCAGGGGCTGCATTTGGCCACCCCAGGGCCCCCCAGCCACCTACACCCCCTGCCCCAAACCACCCCAGCACCAACCGCACAATAACAACAGCTCAGCCCTGACCTCCCCAGCAAGAGAAACCCACGTTCCTTCACGCTCCGATGCCACTGTGGGAAGGGATTCAGTCACGCAGTGCCGCAGCGATGCACTGCGTGCCGTGACACCATACCTCCTCCTGCAGCAGGACCAAAGCCACCGCGTCACCTCCTCCCAGCATGGCTGCAGGCGGGCTGCAGCAGGGAACCACCAAGCATCATTCCACCCCAAATGAGTAATTTATTTTTTTTCCCCCCACTAAGAAAGCTGCAGTGTTTAGCCAAAAAGCCAAAAAGCACAAGCCCAGGGGGTGCCTCGCTGGCACCGGCAGCCGAGCAGGAGAGGGGGCTGGGATTCACAGCCTGGTGCCACCATCGCCTGTGGAGAACGGACTAGACAACCAGCACCAGACTTGATCATAATCCCGTACCAGTCCGTGGGCTGCGGCAGCCAGCTGAGCACCCAGCTATTACTAAATCACTGCTCTGATAGTGACCCCTTGGTGCCAGACCTTCTCCCCAGCCGCACATGGAGAAGGGCAGCCCCTGGGGGAAGGGCGTGGGGGAGCTCCCACACTCCACGCACCAACGGGAACCTGCCTGAACACCAGCACAGCGGGGATTAAACACACTTGGATTTATTCCATTCCCCCGGCACACACCCGCGCCCCCCCAGATGCTCTGCTATCTATCTGCAGCCACACTCATCCACCACCATGTCCTCGTAGTGCCTCAGCACCACGTTGTCATTGTTATCGTAGTAGAGGATGGAGATGGGGGACAGCCTGACGGGGACACAGCAGGGCTGGGGGGTCCCCTCCGGGTCCAGCGAGTGCACCATGGTTTGGAGGATGGCGTGGTTGGTGCTGTTCAGCTCCGCCGTCAGGGGAAAGGGGCACTCGCCCAGGCAGTAGTTGGCCATGTAGCCCTGGGGGGCGATGATCCAGTTCTCCCAGCCAACGTCGCTGAAGCTGATGTAAAGCCGCCGGGGCTTGCAGAGGTTGCTCGGAGTGACGGGGGTGTAGTGAGCACTTCTCCTCCTCCTGGAAGCCTTGCACTGCTGCTGGCTGAGGGTCACCACCAGCAGAGAGGCCTCCAGGAAGGAGTCGATGCTGGCGCAGAGGCTCTGTGGCCCCCCGCTCGCCAGGGCTGATGCACCGTCCCCGCCGCTCACCGAGATCTCCAGGATCAAGCCCAGATTCCTGCTGTACGTTCTCCAGTCCTTTGCCACTCCGCTCAGGTTGAAGAGAAGAGACTTGTGCAGCTGGGCGAAGGACTGCTCCACCAGCAGCTTTCGGCCACGCTCGTGGGAGGTCATCCCCCGTAGAGACATCTGGGAGGCTTGGTAGAGCCTCAGCTCAAAAACCTGCCCCTGGCTGGAGGTGTGGTAGGAGTTGTGGCTGAATTTGATCTCCAGCTGAGCCATCGTCAAGCGCTCGCCCTCCTCCAGCACGGAGAGATTAAAGTACAGACGCTTCTGCAGACACAGCAGCCTCTGGGGCTGCCCGTCGTGAATGAAGTGGCCTGACAAAGAAGGAGAAATAGAGGTGGTGGTGGTGGTGGTGGTTGAACCCTGTTGGGCTGAGCAGGATCAGCCTCCCCGTGCTCCGATTTAAACTCCTGGCTCCACAGCAAGAGGAAGATGGGGCTGACGGAGGCGGGCAGCCAAGCATGCCCGCAGTCCTCGGGTCGAGAGGACAATGATGCAGTGGGGTCTATCAGCCTGATGGCCTTCAGAAAGGTCCGGAGGCACAAACGCCAGCCTGGCTCCAGCCTACGGCATTGGGATGCTGCAGCCATTTCAGCATCTCTACTGAACAGCTTGGCAAGTTAATTTTCCCCAGCTCTGAATATCTCTCCCCAGTACAGGGGGGTTATATGGGTGCCGGCTGTTTGGGATGGAGGGGAAAGGAGGGCAAACAGCAGCAAACTTCAGGAACTGGTAAGCTGCCTGTTGAAGCCAGCCCTAGGTTTCCATTGGAAACCTGGAATCACAAGAGAAGTGAGCTCCGTGGTATCTCGAGACCGAGAGGACACCCACCAAACAGTTCCCAAGTAACTGAGAACGGCTCAGAGAGGGCCCAGGCTGAAGCAGCCACGCGTGCCGCGTGGTCAGCCAGAGGCATGAGGACAAAAAAGGAGGAGGCACTGGGGACAGAGCCGAACAGCGGAGCATCCCATCCCTGTCTGACGCTGGGTGCTGGTCTCACTCGCTGCACCCACAGCCACGTTACCACTGCCCAGGCAAGGAGTCACCTCTGCCACCGCGAGCCCAACGGGTTAAGCCGGTCACCTGGGATCAAACCAGTATCTCTGGACTGCATTAGGTGACTCCAGGACAGAGCCCTACACAGCTCCACACCCTCACCCGCTGCCCTGTCTACCGACTCATTTCTAACTGTAAATAATTACCTACAACATCCAGAGGCACCAGAGTTTACCCAGCAGTGATTTCTCCTGGAGACCGATGCTGGGCACTGCCCTGTCCTCCCCCAGCCTCTCCTACCGACACCCAAGAGAGAAAAGGAAGGACTGGAGCAAAGTCTCCCAGCCCAGAGATCAGAGGGGCTTCCAAAAGACGGGACCCAAACCACGGCGTTTCTGTACCTTGGTCAGCGAAGACACGGATGATGTTCCCAGGGACATTAAACTCCTCCACCCTACAGGCATCCGTCAGGTCTTTGTTTGTAGAAGGCAGCGTCTTTCTCTTCTGGAAGATCCGCCAGAGCACAGACGGCACAGGAATGGGGGTTTTGGGGCTGGGTTTGGTGCTCAAACCCAAGGATTTTAACAGTAAACTTTCCTGCAAACTTAACTCCATCCCCAGAACCACGCTAAGGAGAGCCCAGGCAAGGCCGGCTCTAAAGCTGGGGAGAAGCCGCATCGCTCCGCTCTCCTTCCTGCAGACAAAGAGCAGCCTGGGCTGGGGACCAGAAGACAGGGGCCAGGGGGGTGTTGATGGCCTGATTGGAACCTTTGATCTGGTTAGTGCTCAATTAGCACAGAGAGATTCCCAGGATTGGGCAGAGGGTGTGAACGGTCCCCTCCAGGCTCCCCGGGACCTGTTAACCCTTTGAGGCCTCGTGGAGGAGAGCGGCCGCCCTCCTCCCTCAGAGCTCCTGCAGCCTCTCCCACATCTCCACACCATCGAGGTCCAACACCAAAGCCCTTGGTGGCAGGGAAGAGGCTGCCCTTCCCCACGCAAAGCCGCCAGCAAGTCAAGCGCCCACCCATCCACTGCGGACATCCCACCGGATCCCAGGGGGAGACTCAGATCAGGGTCTCCTCTTGCTCCCTCCTCCCAAAACAGCTTTTTTTCCCCCCCAGTCACAGCATCCGACACATCTCTCCTCAAGGCCATCAACTTCCAGCGCACCGAATCTTCAAACTCTCGCTTCAGCTCCCTGCCCACAAAACACGCAGCCCCAGCCCAAAAAGCCATCGGCACCCACCCCCAGCACCCCGCCTCGGCACGGGGTCCCTGCCCCGTCACCTCCCCCTCGGCACAGCCCCTTTCCAGCCATCACCCGATGTTAGACACGCACACGCTGCTGCCCAACGAGTTACCCAGCTAAATGTTGAAGCCTGGGCAAACCAGTACTATGAAATTCAGTTTACCCACACAGGTGCTGACTCAGCACCGCCGTTACCCCAACTCGGCACCGTCACTGCCCCAACTCTGCCATGACCGAGCAGAAAGAGGCCTGGGGTATCGGTTCCCTTCATTTCCTCCGTTCCTGCAAATCCCGCTTGAAAGCCAAGGAAGGAAAGCCCCGAGACGCAGCCCTCGGAAACCCTGCTAGGCGACGGCGGGTGAGGTGGTGACGGATCCTGCCCCAGCCTGGGACAGTTTCCATCAGCCCAAGTCACATTTTGCTTTCTGGTTACGGAGGAACTTCCCCCGCAGCTCGCACAATGAGCCTGGAGTTGAATCCATGAACAGACCAAACAAGGGAAAAAAAAAAAAAACCCCAAAACCCAGAAAACAATTAAGCATGCTCTGATGCCTGGAATTAATGCCCTGAATCCTGCCCTCTCCTCCACGGCCTGCTGTCCCCAGCTGGGAGGGAGCTCCGCTTCCCAGGGAGGACAGAGGAGCTGGGGGTGCCGGCCCCACGAGAGGGGAGCAACGGGACAGTCTTGGCCTGAGGGGCTGTAAAACCCCCAGGGCTTCCCAGCAGAGACACAGCCCAGCCCACCCCGGGACCCTGCAAGGCTCGGGGCCGGTGCTGCCTGGAAAACCAACACGGGGAGCAGAAACGGTTTGTTCTTTACCGGAGCAAGCAGACATCGCTGGGCCAGAGTCTAGAGATCCCTCAGCAGGGCACCCTGCAGGACTGGGACTGGCTTTTTAAGCAACTAGAAGACTTAGGTAGGTGTTTTAAGCAAATTAAATCTCCTGGCCCTCATCCGGCAGGACAGGAGGCTGCAATAACGCCCCAGGGCTGGGTTTCCAGGCAGACCTGCTCACGGGAACCGTGCTGCGCCTCCAGATCCATGTGGGCAGCTCTGTATCCGTGAGACCCCTCCCGAGGAGGAAGGCTCAGAGGTTCATCACCTCTGGTCCTTGCTTGGCAGCTAGAGAAGAGCTGGCTTTGGGCTCCCCTTGCCTGGGACAGTGATGCCGATGGAGGAGAGCAGCTTTCCCTCCCCAGTTTGACACTGGGTCAGAGGACCCATCGGGGACGCTGAGGAAGGCTCGGTGGGAGGGTCCAACAGCAAAGACAGGGGAAATCTCAAAGAGACCGAGAATAGCCGAGGGGTGGAGTGACAGAAGAAACACCAGGGGACCTAAAGCCAGCTCCAAATCCTACCTGGACCAGCAAAGCCACCAGCCTCTCAATGGAACCAGCACGGGCTGGCTACAGAAAGCACACCAGCATCAGGCGAAGCCTGGTCACAGGCAAGCCCCAGGAGGGGCCTGATCCTGTCAGTGGCATCTCTTCCCCGGCTCCGGGCAGGGGATGAAGGGGGATTGGGGGATGAAGTTCTCCTTGTGCCTTTCGTTTGCTGGGTTTGAGCGTAGGGTCCTGGGTCAGTCCCCAGATGCCACCAGGCTGCAGCAGCCACGTTTCCCTTACAACCGCTTGTCTTTTACAAGTCCATTCTTCAGGTGCATCCTGCGGAAGAGAGCACAGCGGAGAGTGAGCCCCGGTCTCCGCACCAACTCGCTCCCCCTTTACTTTCACAAATCACTACTGAGGTCAGACCTGTCTTGACAGGCTCAGGCAGACAGCGTGTCCCCGGTCAGCCAGACCTGCTCAGGGGGACCCAGCATCTCGCCAGACTTGGTGCTCACCGCATGAACTGCGGACGCTGCCCAGAAAGAACAGCCTCAAGCAAAGAGCCAGCCCTACGTGGTGAGCAGGGGAAGGGGTGGGTGAGGATTCACGGGACAGAGAGATGGATGGACACACCACAATGCCTAGGCATGGAGATACAAAGTCCTTCCTGGTACTTGCAGCAATGTTTTATACTCTCTGTCAAGGCATCCTGCTTTTCTGTCTTCCAGCCCAGCGGTGAACCCTTTGACGGTGGCCGCAGGGCCCCGGGAGGTCTGCCAGCACCCCTTCCTCGAGCCCGCAGATCTGTACGTGTGTGTGATCCCCCCCCACCCACATACCCTTCTTTCAGAGCACTGGGCAGCTGGAGTCCAGCCTCCTTCTTCTTGGCCGTTGTGGTTTTCTTGCTGTCCTCCACGTCGTACTCGCGCACATCGTTCACCTCTTGCATCTGCCCCATCAGCACCTTGGCCACAAACAGGACGATGTACTGGTGGGGGGGAGAGACACGGTCAGCCACAGACCCCAAGGCTTGGAGCTGCTCCACCCACCCGACCCACTCCTGTTTGCTAAGTGGGACCTTTCTCCGCTGTCTTCAACCCCAAGAAGGGCAGGGCAGATCCCTCTGGGATGGCCAAAGCTGCGGGAAGCGGTTGATGACCTGCGGCAGTGGGAGGCAGCACTCCTGCAACTACCCTTAACTGATTTAATCCCCACAGGATGACGAACTCGGATGCCACCCGGCTCCGCCCAGGGTCGAGCTTGCTGGCACGAGCCCTCAATGTCCACCCTTTTCACCCCCTCCCCAGAGCTTCAGGGGATGCCGGAGCATTTACACCCATATCAAGTTCCAGCCTGCCCCAACTGCTGTTATCGCTCCCTCCCCGTGGATCCCCGGGGTGCGAGACAGTCTGAATTCCAGCGCAGAGGAGCCCCCCCAGGCACTGACACGGGTTTCCCGCCTCCCCTTGGTCCTCCAAAGCCTCCTCTGTCCCTGCAGCCCCCCAGCTGTCCCCAAAGGTGGGCAGCAGGCGCTGTGCCGGAGCAGCAGAGGAGGGAGAAGGTAGTGCAGGGGTTACTGAGCTCCCCCTACTCACCAGAAACCAGTAGATGTTCATCAGAGTGAGGACGAGGAGCAGAGCATTGAAGAAGAAGTAGAAGGGGATATTAGGGACCAACTGGAGGCTGGAGTAGCAAGTGGCGTAGAGCACCTTGAGGGGGAACCAGTAGAGACGGAACCAGAACCTGCCAGGGCAGAGGGAGCAGGGTGGGTTTAACGGCCCACGGGGGTCCCGGGGGAGGCGTGAGACCCAGCGCAGCTTCACCCAGCACAACCCCCTGCCCCCCCGGCAGCCCTCGCAGTCCCTGCCCTTGGCATCTGGCTTGGGTTCACAGGCTGGCTCGGGACAGGACTTCACACAGACCCTCTGGAAGGGCAGCGAGTGAGGGGAGAACACAATTCCTGTGGGCAGAAAAGGCTCGGCACCAGCGGCCGGGCAGAGAAAGGGCTTTCTCAGGGTAGAGAGGCAGGTCTACGCCGCGGATTCTCTCAACCGGATGGAGGGCAATATAGCTGGAAGGTTTTCTTAGTCCTCTGCATCCCTAGTTTATCACTGAGCAGCCCGTGGAGAGAGAGGAAGGAGACAAAGGGACAAATGAGGAGTGACGACCTGCAAGTTACCCATCTCTGTTCTTCAATCTTTTTTTTTTTTTTCCTCCTGCCTTGCCCCAAGAGGAACAGCAAGGCTGGAAATCTGGGACAGCCCTACATCCCATTTATTTCTTGCTAAAGTGCTTCTTACTGCTAAAACCAAGCGAGTGGGAAAATGGAAACAGCTCCTCCTCCCCTGGGGTCATTTGTCATGCTGCAAGCGAGATTTCACAGGCACTTCTGTGGTGACAGACGGCAAAGTGACTACAGAAGGATTCCAAGCCCAGCATGGGGTCAGGCTCTGCGGGAACCTCTTCCCAAACCCTTTTTTGAAAGGGCTTGTTCCCATGCACACAAACCCGGCCAGCTGTACCCCGCGCACCGGGAGGACTGCAAAAGCTGGCA
This sequence comes from Burhinus oedicnemus, assembly GCA_008921705.1. Taxonomy (NCBI): domain Eukaryota; kingdom Metazoa; phylum Chordata; class Aves; order Charadriiformes; family Burhinidae; genus Burhinus; species Burhinus oedicnemus. Next base: position 542,470 of record VFFE01007692.1, on the reverse strand, counting down.
AGGAGAGCTGGAAGAGGGATCAGGGCTGGGCAGGCGGACAAGCTCACCAGCTGACGCTGAAGGTGAGGCAGCCGATGTTGGAGATAATGTCGTTGAGGCGATGGTAGACACCCCCCCGGTGCTTGAAGTAGACGTTGAGCTTGGTGAATTCCAGCTGCACGTCATTGACGTCGTGCAGGAAGAGCACGAGGATGCCCACGTTGTGGTACCTGTGGGAAAGAAGGGAGCAGAGGGGGGTGAGACGTGTGGGGCGGCGGGCCGATGGTAGCACCCAGCACCCATGGTCCATCACGCCGGGAGCGGACAGGCTCCTTGAGTAATCCAGACAAGCAAGCCTGGCACGGCACAGCCTGCCACTGTGCAACGGCTCACCGGGATTGCTGCGGTGGCATGGAAGCAGAGGAGAATCCACACCAACCCAGCAAGAGTCCTCCTGCTCCATCCCCGTGAGATGCACGTGAGCACAGAAAGGCTGCAGCTTTTGCTGTGTGGCTGCCCAAGGCTGGCCCGGGCACGCTGCAGAGGGGCAGTGTCACAGCCAGGGACCTCACCTGAAAGCGTAGGAGAAGGCTATGAGGGTCAGCGTGACCACATGGTGGAGAAGCATGACAACGGAGTCCTTGCGCCACGTGTCCATGTAGGCGGTGGCGTAGATGGAGTGCCCGTAGAAGCTGCACTGCAACAGGTAGGCGATGGCGATGTCCGTGGGCACGTCCATGCCCTTCTTCCAGTCTGGGGTGGGACAAAGACACCCGGGTGAACCCGCAGCCATGAGCGCAGAGTCTCGGTCAGCAGCGGAGCCCGGCGGGGAGCGAGCAGCAGGCAGAGCTGCCCCAGGCAGCCCCAGCACCTCGCTGCGCTCAGGTGCTCCCATCCAGGACCTCACAGACGCCAAGGAGGCAAAGGTTGGAAGAAAACCCAAGCGCCCTGGCTCCCAAACTCTGCCTTTGGCATTAGACCCCCTCCCTCTCCTAGATCTAAGGGAGCAGCTTTGATTTACTTCTCTCCTGCTTTTAAGTCCTCAATCCCCTTCCTCTCCGTAGTCGACACATCCCAGTCCCTGCTGTCTGCAACAGCCACTAGGTGACTCTCTCTGTAACGGAATGACCAGAGACAGCCCGTTGTGCCCTTTCTGTACCCACAACATCATAGAAAAGGCTATTTAGGGGTTCAGTCTGCTCTTTCGCTTACCCCAACTCCAGTTCTCTTGTTCAACCCAGACACTCTATGAACCTGGACATCCTAATCCACACCCACTTCTCCCTGGTTCTTACCGTACCATAAAAGACAGATGGTGGGTCGTAGAAGAAGGGATAGTCGGTGAAGAAGAGCAGGTAGATGCCATACGACCAGGATAACGTGTAGAAAAGCAGCTTCCAGGCACTCTCAGGCATCTTGGCAGCATCTTTCGGCTGCAGGTTGCACCATTCCCCAAAGGGCTGCAAGGAGAAGGGAGCGGTACCGTCACCCAGGGCAGAGCACACCGCATCGCCGAGAGACTCAAGCACTGCACGCCACGTGCACTACCGGACAGGGCAAAACCAGGGTCACGAACCTCATTTTTCCGGCCTTCTTTACAGCACGAATAAGGAGGTCAAAGAGGCTCTAGAGAGGGCCCAAAGCAGGGAAAAGCACGAGGCTAGAGATCCTTCCGCTCAGCCTTGGCCACGGTGGAAAGCTGCGAAAGCAGAGCCCCGCGGAGAAGGCAGAAGCCTACGGCATGCGTCCCACGGCCTGGGCACCGCTCCACCACCCTCCCTCCAGGAGCTGGGCTGACCACAGCTGGCTTTTGCAGAACAGAGTCAATAACTAATAAAATAAAAATCAAGTCCTATCTGCGCCAGGAAGCCCAGAAGAGGAAGCTGTAACAGCGCTACCCTGTGCACACGGGCTTCGCAAGCGCTGCCAGCTCCCAGGAAAGAGCCTTCCAGCTGCGGAAGCAAAGGCTTTGCGGAGTCCTAAACACGCAGCCGCTGCTGCTCCCCAGCCCGCACGGCACGAGACTCTCTGCGTGTGCAGCCAGCGCCGGAGGGGGCCAGCACGGCAGGTAACGAGGCAGTAAGGGCTGGGGGTACCAGGTCCTCTCGCGCTCACACCTACCCACGTTCCCAGCAGCTTTCTAGCTGACCATTGCTGAAACCCTGCTGGTTTCCCCCCCACACCCCCCCCAGGCTGTGGTTTGCAGCACCCCTCCCACCGGTGGGGACTCAGAAATAGGAGGCAAAGCCACCCCAAATATGGCCAAAGCGAGGGAAGGGAGGACGAGCAGTTCTGCAGATTGCCGGCGCTAATCAGAACGAAACTTTCTCGCCCCGAGTTCCCCACGCTCCTGAGGATGACGAGAGCTGGGCCACTGAGGCCAGGGACAACTTGGAAATCACAGTAAAAGCAAAGCCCCAGCGTTAAACAGTAAAACGGAGCGGCTGACACCCCCCCCCTTCATCTCGGACCACGTGCCGGCAAGCGAGCGATGCTGCCCAGCGAGCGATGCTGCCCGCCCAGCACGCCCCCAGCTCAGCCGGGGGCTCCGGGCACGGATGTTTTCCCTGGGTGACAGCTGAGCAAGACCAGGCACCGTCTCTGCTTCTCATCACCGGAGTGACAGAGCCGTATCAGCCCCGCCAACCTCCGCAGCCCCCGGCCCTGGCTGCAGGGGAGCAGTCAGCGCAGGGAAACGTCGCTCCAGGTCCAGAGGGAACCGCTACTGCCCGAAACGCAGATAACACCCAAAGGCCCCCGGTTGAGAGCTCCCCGGGGAGAGACCAGATAAGCTCGAGATGAAAACAAAATGCCTGCAAAGTAACCGTACCCTGCCCCAGGTCAGCACTTTCTGCGGCCGGCGCTCGGCTCCCCCATGCTCAAAGGCTATATTAAGGCCCCAGCTGTCCCCAGGCAGCGGCTGGTCTGGCTTTTAGCCCCTCTCTCCATCAGATTTTTCAAAGGATACCACTCCGAGCATTGTCCCAGCCTGAAAGCGCTTTGTTCTGCGCTCTGAATTTCCCAGCACTGGTCAGACCTGGAAGCACCAGCCCCACAAAGCTCTGCCAAGTTGCCTGTACCCCCTCCCGCTGGGGGAGGCACAGCTCTGGCCTCCACCACGCATCTCGCATGCCGAGCGCGGCCGTCCTCGTCGAGACCGGGAACACGCTGCTGCCAAGGCTTCTTCCAACAGGAGCCACGGCAGGAAAAAGAGGAGAAAGCTTGAAGGGTGAATAAATAATGCAGAGACACAAAGTCCTGAGCCCAGAAAGCATGAATTATTTGTGTCTCCATACAGCGGAGCGTAGAAGCAGCTCAGTTCGGGGGACAGCTCGCCACGCTACCCCACGACAGCGAGCTGCAGAGCCCCCTGCCACTCCTGCCCTCCTCAGCTGGGGCTGGATTTAGGATGCTGAGCTCAGCCCCAAATCCCTGTCGCAGCCTCGCTGCCCATCGCCAGCCGAGTCGGTTCCCACCCTGTGCAGGGGGAAGGACGCCACGTTTCTACCCCAGGCAGGCAGAGCTGACGACAAGGGCCACCACCCCCGGGGCAGGCGCACACTACTGAGACGACCTGTGGTTTATGGACACTGGGAGCCCCGGCAGAGATGGCAGCAGCCCAACAAATTGCCACCGCGAGCTCGCAGCCACGGCCGGATGGACTGCAGGCACGGCAGCAGCTCCCAGTTCGGAGCAAAAGCAAGATCCAGGCAAGGGCTACTCCATTCCAGCTTGTGGTGGCCACTGCTCGGAGAGGTTTTAGCCCTCGATGCACTTATGGTTAAGGACAAGTCCTGCAGAGAGCCACCCTCCTCCCTTCAATAGCCACAGGGCACCTCAGCCTGTACCCTGAGCACTACTGGAACGGGATTTGGCTCTGGAGCAAGCACTGGGAGGGATGGGAAGAGAACCAGCATCGCACAGGCGGCTGGTGGGGGGGAGGAAACGACAAATCAATGTCCCTGGGGAGGCCCCACCAAAACCGGGACTGCTTGCGTGGGGAAGCGCAAGCCAAGGAGCTGCGCAGCCCAGCCCACACCACGCAGGAGACACCCTGCCCTCTCCCTGGGGTGGGAGATGCGCAAGGTGGGGGGTGTCCTCCCGTTACCCGGCTGCCGTTCCCACGGCAACGGCGCAGAGATGCCTGTTGCTAAGGGTGACGGGTGCTGCGGCGGCGGGAACAGCGGATCTGGCTCCGGCTGAAAGAGCCCAAGGCTCTTGGCAAGTGATGTCATGGGGCTTCGCTTAAAGGGCGACGGGCTCTTCCTCCCTCCTCCTCGTTACCCCCACGCAAACCTTCGCAGGCATCTTCTGATTCACTTGTAAAATTACCCGGGCTGAGGGACGTGACCGTTCCCCCGCAGCATCGCCCTGCACCGCCTGCGGGGCCGGGGGGGACGACACACGGAGCAGAGCAGCGGGTGCGAACGCGCTGCGAGAGCGATTTGGAGCTGGAAAGAGAAACCGAATGGAAACTGTCGCTGCCCACAGCTCTGCTGAAGTGTCAAAAAAATACTCGTAGCAAAAAGCGAACGCATGCTCTCTTCCTTATCACGGCCTCGGGCACGAGAGGAAAGCAGCCAGTCCCCTTAAAGCTACCACCAGCTGAAGCAGCAGGACACGAGTCCTTCCAGCAACCTGGCAGGCTTGCAGGGATGGGTTATGAATTGAGGCTTGTTACAGAGGAATTGTATCCCCCAGCCCGCCCCCATCGCCTCTGCCACCTCCCCAGCCTAGAGACGAGAGCCCGGCCAAATCCCAGCCATGCCGCGTCTGGCTTCTGGGCACGACGAGTTCCCCAGAGGAACACAAAGGAATGGCTGGCACGAAGCATCCTCAGCCCAGGGAACTGGCAGCTTTACATCAGTTTTTACTCAATGCAGATGATAATGATGAGCCAGCAGAGCTCCAATTCAAAACCTGGCCACAACCAACAGCTACTGCCCCGTCCGCGGCGGTGGCACAGCTCCCCGCAGCCCCGTGGGCTTCTGCTCAGCGCTGCCACGGTGCCTTTCCACCCCAAGGGGCCACGTCCCCTCCATACCCAGCCTGGACGCCGCTCCCGGACTGGCTGCCACCCCCTGCCACATCAGGGATGGGGCACAGAGCCTGCAGAAGGAAAGAGACAGTAAAATGTCACCGTTCTCTGAACGCAAAGAAATGAGTCTCCTGGAGCCTGGGGACCCAAGGGCAGTGGGTGTCACCCCGCTAGGAAAGGGGAACGAACCGAGCACAGCACGGAGAGCTCCGGCTCTCGCTGCTCCATCCCCGCACCAGGCAGCGAGCCGCTCAGCGCATCCCTTTCCCTGCCCGTGCAGCAGCTGAGCCGCTGGGAAGCTGTGCTAGGCGCTGGACTCCAGAGAAACACGTAGGAAAAGACACTGTGACAATAGCAACAAACCAGCAGACGGTTATTTCTCCCTCGGTGAGCGGTAAAGCTCACCCCTGAGGGAGAAAAGCAATAGAAGACGCTCTCTGAAGAGGAGACAGAGCTGTCCCCGGGGTGCTGCGGGGGCTGAATACCCTCCTCATGCCCGAGCGCTGACACAGCGGCACAGGGAGAGCGGCCCCCGCTCCCAGAGGCGGCCTCATTCCCCAGGGTGAAGAAAAGGCCCATTGTTGTGGCTTTCTCCCCTCGCGTTTCCAGGGTCTGGGCTTCAATCAAGCAGCAGGATGAGCCAGGGAGACGGCAGAGCCTTCTCCCACCCCCGGGCTCGGTCGGTGTCCGCTGCTCTCAGCAGAGATTGTGTTGGGTGGCCGGTTTTCGGGACGGTGATAATTCCCCTCGGTGCTGGGGCTTGGAAAAACAAGTCTTGACAATACCACAGGGTGGAGAAAAGTTGCATATATCACTGAAAGGGATAACCGGGACCCTCGCTTTCCAGCTTCCACATACCTCCTGGGGCTATACTGTATCACTCACCTCGAAACCCTGCTTTCCAGAGCACATTTTTCAATTTACACAACCCTTTGCCTTGCAGAGGACACCGCAATGCCTTACAAATTCTGACACCACTAAGACAGCAAGCTGACTACTGCCCGGGCCAAAACTGGAAAACGTGTACCCACTGTGGAGAAAAGGCACAGAGCCGTTAAGGACGGCAGCAATACCTGATGAACACCACCAGGTTCAGAGGCAGCTTTTATACGGAATGGATTTTGTTCACTTCGGGACTCACACTTAGCTGACTTCGGGGACTTTAACTCCCAGCAGCAAAGATGGCTCAGGGCAGTTTAGGGCTGCAAGCGTCTGCCTAGGCTTGCCACAGCTACTCTGGCTCATCTTTGGGCATGAACCTAGGTGCGCTCCTAGTTTTATCTGTTCAAGTTCACCGCACTGCTCAAGACCTGCTCAGGGATGGAGATTGCTAGCGCGGGCTCGCTGAGCTCCCGGCACTTCACCAAGCCTTTCCCAAGCAGAGTTGCCTGGTCCTATTCCAATGGCGCTTGGCCTCGGCATTGCTGGGCTCAGCTGCCCTCCAGGATCTTTAACTAATGCAGAGATGCTCAGGTTGCTGCTTTTTAATCAAACTCCCGAGAGCCTGGTTGCAGCCGCTCTCAGTGCAGGGGACACACCAAGGACGGTGGCTTTCAGAGACCAATGGAGCTCCGACACCAACCACGGCAGGAGGACAGGGGCACGCAAACCAGGGAGGCTTCGAGGGATGGGAACACTTGCCTAGACCCAGCTCGGTCTTCGCTTCTCAGTCTTCGCAGCTCCAGTGAGCTCGTGCAATCAGACGTGCCCCAAGTATCATTCAAGTTTGTGCGCCCAGAAGTCAAGGGGACCCAGAGCAGAGACCCCCCAGGCCAGACCCCAGGGAGGAAGGAAAAGTCCTCAGGCCTTTGCAGGGATGCCCGTGCCCCGGTATAGCTGACTTTGGGGTCCTTCCCTGCCTAGTAATCCACATTTGCTCAGCGATCTTTCCGATACCAAAACAACTCCTTTCCTTACTTGCACCAAGTGAGGATTCTGTGAAGAAGAGGCAACGGACCAAAAATTATCTTTGCTCTAAGGACGGTGAGAAAACCACATCTAATGCACAGGCACCGACCGAGGCGCTGTAACAGGCGAAAGTCAGCACTTTCAAACCCTAACCAAACCCCTTCCCATCACAGGCACGACCGTTACCGCTTCTTCAACCCAACTGCGAGACCTTTTGTGAGAAAGATGTTGCAGGATAAACGCTTGGTCCCAGAAGAGAGCGAGGAGCCTGCCCTCCTGTTCTCGCGATCCCACTGATAACAGCGGGCCGGGCAGACAGCACAGGAAGAGGTATATGGCTTTAACGCACGCGTTTCTCAGAGGAGCGGTCACAGCCAGCGCTAAGTAAGGTGCACTTTACGCTCCAAGCTTCGAGGCCTTGTGGTAAGAGTCACTTCCTCTTCAGACGCAGAGAATCACAATCCAAGCGGCAAGATTTATTATTTATAAATAACAGGCAGGAAGGTAGCATCGTCCGGACACCGAGTGCATTCGGTTTTATAACCGTGTTTCGGTTCTTGCAGGGAACCAGAGGAGAGTCGAAACGAGGACGGATGCTCTTTCAGCCTGCACTCAAAGCAAAGGCCTGAGCGCGGGAGAAGTTTCCTCCCAGGGCTGAACAGGAGGTCTCTTTTCTCACTGACTTTAACCCTGAACGACCCCACTCCACCGCTGCCCATCCAGGGGCCACGCGGTACAAACCAATTTCTTAAATACTGCCCGAGGTTTCAGAGGAAAGCGACAACCTCCAGCTTTTCCCATAGCAAAACAGAGAAAAGCTTCAGATACTTAAAAAAAAAAAAATATATATATAGAGAGAGTTGTCTCTCCCTACCAGTAGCCTTCCACCTATCTGCTGGGATAAAAGCGATGCTGTCACAATTTCGCTCAGCATCTCATCGCTGTAACACATGCGGATGCAGCCACAAGAACCAGCTCCGATCAACCCCCCTCGCTCTTCTGCAGTTACAAGTGTGACCCATTTCTCCGAGGGAACGACACCTCGGCACTCGTACAAGCTGCCAAGCATCCTCCGAGGGCACGGAGCAGACTCCGCAGCACGAGGGGGTTTTTTTTTCACGCTCTGGTCACCACTCGCTCTGTAAGGGTAAGCCTTGCACAAGGAGGAACTGGAGCCCAAAGGGAATTACCTCCAATTTTTTATGACAGACCTGGGGTTACCTCCAACCTCATTAAACCCAGTCCCAGCGTTCCCAGGCGCTCTACGCTGCCCAGCAGTAGCCACAGGCAGACAGGGGCGCAGGTACCAAGGAGAAATTCAGTCCTACACGAAAAGCCAGCACGTTCCCTCGCCTACATCCCACTTTAGCAGCTTCAAATGACTCCAGAGGACTTAGACTGGCACCAGGTCAAGATCCACCTCGCATTACCAGATAAGCAAAGACAGCTCTGCACAGCAAAGGAAGAGCCACTTTGAAGGCAGGCTGGGCAGCAGACAGAGCAGAGAGAGGACAGCAGTAACTCCTCAGAGCCTGATTCCGGGATGCACGGTAACCGTCTTCAACCTGCAAAGCAGCCTCTGAAGGCAGCAGGTTCACCCTGTCCCACGTAGCTGCAAAGAACCGCACGTGCTCTTCCAGCTACTCAAGGCCTCGTGCCACCATCCTCATGGGTAGGTGAGAAAAGGGCCATTTCTGCAGCCCTGAGACCCAAAATACAGCATCTCTGTTGCTTCTGCCTTTCCGGTCCTACCAAGGCCCGGGTAATTGCAGAGCAGAGCGCGCAGCGTCTCTCTAGGAAAGCAGCGTGGAAGAAATCGCCTCTGCTGGGACTGAGCCATCAGAAAGAGCGGGGAGGTCTCGTTTCATTACACGGGCTTTTCACAGCAAGAAATTAAACAGAACCGTTCTTCGTCCTCGGGGACGTCCTGCTCATCCTGTCCCTTACAAAGTACCGTATAAACAAGGAGGGGACGATGGCCCGCAAACCCGTTCGGAGGCTGTGAGGGTCGGATGCTCGCATCCCTGCATCCCCCACGCTCCCAGGAAGGTCAGCCCAGCACTGCAGCACCGCAGCATCCCCACGCCATCCCCATCCCTGTCCCCACGCCATCCTCTCCGCTGCCGCACCGGGGAGGGAAAGCGGAGAAGGACATTTTTCGTGCAAACCACGGCTGACAGGCAGATGCGTGGTCCTTTCCTTCCCCCGTGCAAGAAATACACCCCCACCCCCTCCCGGCATGCAGCGAAGGGAACACGGGGTGGGGGGGCAGCGCTCTCCCGGTGCAGCGGGATGCTCGGCCCTCCAGGATGCAGCCACAGGGGGAAGCGCGGGGGGGGGGATATCTGTCATGCAACACCCCCCAGCACCCAGCCCCAGGGGAAGGAGAACGTGTTTTCCCATACAACGAGCCACCCCCGGCCCCCGGGATGCGGAGAGGAGCCCTCCGGGGCAACGGATCCCCGGGATGCGGCCCCGGGATGCGGAGAGGAGCCCTCCGGGGCAACGGATCCCCGGGATGCGGCCCCGGGATGCGGAGAGGAGCCCTCCGGGGCAACGGATCCCCGGGATGCGGCGAGGAGCCCTCCGGGGCAACGGATCCCCGGGATGCGGCGAGGAGCCCTCCGGGGCAGGAGCCCTCCGGGGCAACGGCCCCGGGATGCGGAGAGGAGCCCTCCGGGGCAACGGATCCCCGGGATGCGGCGAGGAGCCCTCCGGGGCAACGGATCCCCGGGATGCGGAGAGGAGCCCTCCGGGGCAACGGATCCCCGGGATGCGGCCCCGGGATGCGGAGAGGAGCCCTCCGGGGCAACGGGCGCCCCCATCCCGCAGCCCCGGCGGTGCCCGGTGCCCCGTCCCCGTCCCTCCCCGGCGGCAGGGACTGACCCGAAAGAGCCTGCGGGCGGCGGCGCGGCGCAGCGCGGTCCATGCCAGGGCGCAGAGCCCGCAGAGCAGCACCTCTCCCCAGCCCAGGTGAGCGTTCTCGGCCCAGGTCCGCCGCGACAGCTCCCAGCCGCAGTCCCCGCAGCCCCGCACGGCCGCCGCCAAGCTGCCGTAGCCCCGCCGCAGCAGCTGCCCGTAGCCGGGCATGGGCTCGGGAGGCGGCATGGCGCTCACCGCTGCCCGCCCATGGCCCGGCGCTGCCCGCCGGCTCCGCGCAGGCTCCGGGAGGGGCGGGACGGGGACGGGACTCCCCTCCCCGCCGTTACCGGGGACCTAAGAGCCGCCCCCCGCTCCTCTCCTCCTCCCTCTCCTCCGCCCTCCCCTCCCCTCCCCTCCCCCGCGCACGGCCCGGCCCCTCCGGGGTCTGCTCGCCACCCTCCGGGCTCTGCTCGCCCCCGCCGCGCAGCTGACGGGGCAGCCGGGCCAGATCTGCGGCTGCAGAAGCCGCTCAACCCCCACCGGGGCCAGGGCAGCGCGCCCGGAGGGGAGCGGCGGCTCATTAGGTGCCCGTTAATCAGCACGGAGCAGAGCAGCGGCTCATTAGGTGCTCGTTAATCAGCACAGACGCTCGCTGAATGAAGTTATATTGCAGTTTCTTATGTAAAAAAAAAAAAAAAAAAATTAACAATGCGACTGCTCTCTTGGACGATGAGCCGTGACAATGGGCTGGAGTCACTCCAGTAGCAAGAACCGGCGACAAACACTAATATTTCAGTATCAAGAGAGGACAACTGATGATCTAACAGTGGAAAACTGCTGTGCCTGCCAAGGAGCACCCTTTGGGTGGCCGTGGGGGCTGGAAGTTACCCACAGCGCCTTGGCAACCTTGTCCAACGACACACAGAGCTCCTACAGTACAAAACGCCTGACTAAAACATTTGCTCTTCAACGTTTTTTCCATTTGATGTGCAAAGAGAAACATTCCTCCAGATCTTTCTTTTTTCCTTACCTCTCAGCAGAAGCCTCCAAGTTGCAGAAGGTTCATCCCTTCCTCACCAAGCACTTCAGCAGAAAGCGATCAGGTGTTCCCCCACCACCACGGCTGGACTTGGGCACCTGCTGCAGTTAAGAAGGCTCTGGAATAATGAGATGCACCTGGAAAATGCCAACACACACTCCCCAAAGGTCACCCCTGGTGAAAGACCTGACCAAATGCCTCCACCAGAAGGCAGGCAGCTTGCACTCCGGCGAGCTGCTGATTCACAGAACGGAAATCTTGTTATGTATACATTTAAAATTAAAAGCGATGCATCCAGAGTCACGTACAGTCAGACATCTGGCTCGCTAGGTGAAGCATGAGTTTAAGATGAAGATTCTCCTAAAACGCCAACACTTAAATTGTCTCATGGCAGAGCACAACAGGGACCTCAGACCAAAGGCACTGGAGCAGCGCAGCAGTATTCAGTTTCAGCCATGGAGGAGTAAATGGAGTTCAGCTGTGTCCTAATGCACCAGAACTATCGGCTACCTTGCAGCTGTGGGATCCTTACTACTAGAGATCATCATCATCATAGGCACTCATGGACTGTAACTTGAGCCAGCTTGATTGGGAAAGAAAAAGACAAAATATAAATGAGTTTTATCTCATTTAAAGTCATTCCTCTGACCACAGCCGTTCTGCCTTCAAGTTCTCTGGAACCTCTCTAATTGGTCTGGGGCAGCAGTGAGAAAACACGAACCCATTCCTCTCGGAGGTCCGAACAACATGTTCCCCTATTCTCACATTGACAGCGCTGGCTCCTGCTATGCCACTTGCTTTTATTGTTTACATTTTTAAGTCAATTTATCATGGCCCATCAAGTGGGTAATGGCTGCCCTGAACACACAAGCCCCTTTCACATCTCCCTCAGACAGCTCCACAAAGGAAACATTCATTCAAGACTGGACCATGAATAACCCCTCATTGAAAATAGCCGCTCGCTAAACAAGCCAAGGAAAGAGACAATGAGCCCTTTCAGAGCAACCACAGCCGAGGTGGGCACAAAGGAAACCCCAGTTAGACACATTTACAGTGTAGTATAAACCCCTCTTCTCCCCCTCCCCAAACGCAACCCAAAAGATAATTCAAATATTTTAGAGCTCAGGAGGTCCGCGCCAAGGGCTCCCTTGGACATCTGCTCTTCGCATCTCTGATATAACACAATCGCCTGACACATACAGTAGCCTGAAATGCTACAGAGCAGCCCGCGGCTACAGAGAAGCATCCCCACGGAGCGCTGGATCACATTGTGTTCCATGACAGCTCACGTTCAACAACCACCAGTTTCAGAAGTGACTGGTGACAAGTGCACTTCCACACATACTGCAGGACGCACGTCCCTGGCTCCAGGACATGAGCTACTGCATTTTACCAACCTAAGATTAAGGCTGAGCCTATTACAATCGGATTACTTTTATTCTGGGGAAGCTTTCCTTCTCACCAGCAGTAACCCCTAGAGCTGTGTATGCTTCTTCCAAAGGACGCTGCAGTTCATGGAGAAGTCATCAGTCAGACTGAAAGAAGATCCGTAACTCAGGATTCATCCGTGTACTGAAGGCAGACGCTTAAAACCAGCCTTCATACTCTTCCCACAAGTCTGCCCTCGGTACAGATGACAGGTCTCAGTCCCAGAGTGGAATTACTGAATTCCAGAAATTAAGGGACACACAGATCCAGAAAAGGCTTTATTAGGAATGTTTAAGGTACAGTGTTGCACACTCTTGATTTGCACTGGATTTTAAAGAGTTCAGAACCCAGGTAAGCCAGAACACAGGCCTGTCAGCTACCAAATTCAAGTAGCTCCATGTTATATACGGGTTGAGCGCCGGCTTGCTGGACTGCAAGACCCTGCCACAGTGAGCTAAGCCAGACCGACTTGCAGAGGGCATTTTTCCGTGTTACCAGAGAGGCTCTGCACATCAACCCCAGTTCCTAAGGTACCCCAGAGCAGGTCCGCAGCCTCCTTCCCCTCTCCTCATGCGCTGGGGGCGTACTGCATGGCTAGCCGGTCAAAGTCATTCTCCTTCAAATCAGAAACAAAAATAAAATGAACACATCTTGAACTTTACTGAAAATTTAATAAAACCTGCATTAGCTGAAGAGAACACCACTACCACAGCTCACTAAGGCAAAAGGAATTCCAAGAAGCAAGACCACCTGTATCAGTTCTCAATTTGTTCCATTTTCCCTTCGCTATTATCTTTATCCTTCTTTCCCCCTCCCCACACTCTCTCTTCCACAAGGATGCTTCCACTATTTAAGCACAGTGTCTGACAGTGACAAACTTCTGACTTAGATTAAGAACCCGTATCGCAGAGCTATTCTTTCAAGATGTTACCTTGCTCCTTTGTTTAACACCTGGCTTGTATTTCTCACACAAGGGCTAGAAACTTTGCTGGCAAGTGACGTGACAGAGAAAGGACACAGACCCACCCCCTCAGAACCGCAGTCGTGTTTACTGGTAAAGAATCCATTTGCCCCATCACACACTGGTATGAATCATGATAAATTCAATTTTATATGAGAAAGTAATTAGTACCTTTGCCTGATACTCCTTTATGAATGGATGATTTTTATGCGCATCTTTCAACTGTGACAAATAGCGATTCGTAACCTGACAGGATGAGAGATTAATTTAAATATTGAGATAACATGAGGAGAGGCCAAGAGTTTAAAACATCACACTTCAATGTATTTGTTTACAGTGAGTAAAGACTGGATTTTCTCAGTGTCCTGAATGTTAGTAGCCCCACTTAAAACCAGTAAGACCTGTGCATACTCCGCGTTTCAAAGTTAGACCTTAAATAGTGGGTTCAAGAAAACAAACAGTGAGAGCCGAACTCAGAACTCAAGAGATTTCTTCTTCTGCCCAGGCCTTCCTCTCAAGTATATACCATCGTCTACACCATCTGTGTTTCCACACTTTATTGAAGATGTGAGCTCCCCACACCCCAGAACTATTCTATTTTGTTAATGCCAATCCTGATGAGAACCTATAAAACTGCAAAACCCAAGCAAAGTTACCACGTGCACTAGGAAGACACAATCTGCCCTCAGCAGCCGGAACAGGCTGATCATATCCACTTGCTGAGTACAATAAAACAAGCCTCACCTCTGGTGGTTTGCCCAAGTGCTGCGACAGGACAACAAAGTTGATCAGGGTCTCAGGATGGCCACTGTCCTGAAAACAAGAAGAATCACCTGATCTATCTGACTTACCTCTACGGTGACTAAGTGTAACAACCAGCACAGTTCTGCAAGAACAAGTTCTGCCAAACCCCAGCTCGCTTTAGTGGAAAAGGCGAAGTAGAAGAAAAGGTAGGTCTTAACAGCAACCACTCTTAGTGATATATATCAATATATTGGTATTTTCATGAAGTTTAGCAGTGAAAGTCCTTGCTGTTTTACTCTATATCCCCCTGAGAGTGCATCTGCCTGGCAAAGCTAGAAAGTACCTTGTCCAACGCCTCCTGCAGTACTCCCTCTGCATCGTCCCACTTGCCCTGAGCCATATAGCAGGCTGCTTGCCCGTTAAGTAGGAGGAGGGTGGAGGAGTATTTGTCTGCCATCTCTTGGAAGATGTAATAGGCATCTTGTAACTTCTCACCACCCTGCAAAGGGAGGAGACAAACACCCACAGTTTCACTACATATTGCTAAAAGGCCTGTACATTCTTGCCATGGTTGAAGGACTAGGCACAAAGTTCACTTCTAGGGTTATAAAGCACAGGTATAAAATGTGTAAGAACCAATGCTAACAGCTGTTGGCATTCATGTGACCTCCTGTAGCACAACAGATCACTGTCAGACCACAGATGAAAGAAGTGCAAAAATATTAAATATTAAGAAGCACTTAAATGATCAAAAGATCCAGGCTTCCATTCAAAAAGAAAAAAAAAAACACTTCAAAAGAACCACTTCAGATGTTTGATGTAATAAAGGATATGAAATGAGATTTTTATAATTAAATGCACACATGGACATCTGGCTTCTCAAAAAGTTCCAGCTTCAGAAAGGTTCTACATGCAGCATCTTTCATCAATTAGAGGTGGGATCTCTTGTGGAAACTAAGATCTTAAGGAAAATCTAGCCGCACACTATTGTAAGGCAAGGGGTACCTATGAGACACTCCATAACAAGACCAAGTGAACACTTAAAAAAAAGGAGTCTTACTAGTGTAACAGGTTACTGCATGCATAACCTCGGACTGAATTTTAGGGTACTGTGTATTTTCAATCACCTGATTATCTGGACTGCCACACAGTGTATATTTTTCATCTGATTCATAAACATGCTTAAAGACAGTCTGATCTAAGCAGAGAATTACATTTTTTCCTTGGAGTTTAATTCCAAGGTCTGGATGCTTTAACACTGCAGCTTTCCATTTTATATTAAAATGCTTTGTGAATTATTTAAGCATGGTTTAGCTCTTCCCTGTGTGAGCTGAAGGCTAAGGAGCACAGCTGAAAGGCTGACAATCAAAACAGCCAGTTTGTGAAGCCAGCTGTCAACATTTTCTGTGTACCTGAAGAAAGGGGGGAAAAAAAAACCCCAACCCAAAAGCAACAAAAATCCTGCATGCTTTTCTGAAAGCACGATGTGATGAAAAGCAATCAGGAGCAAGATAGAGTGGCGTTTCTCAGAAGCTGTGTGCTAGGGATCCCCAGTTAAGGTACTCACTATAGCCAGGTTCACCCAGGCAGTTGCCAGCTGAGTAAGAGTCGCATCCTCGTCTTGCTCCTGCATCTTCTTAAGTTCCTTGCTGCAGAAGCAAAAGTGGGAGTCACGTAACAGAAAGACAAGGAAACTTCTTTAAGACAGAAACAAGAGGTTGTAGTTTCTTCTCTCAGTTCTTCCACTGCTATAGCACAACAGCCACAGCAAGCTGGTAACGTGGCACAAACGCCTCTTAATATTTTACTAATACAATCTGTGAAAGACCTCCCTGTTTTACTTTCCCATGGGAAGTTAGAAACACAGGACTAGAGATTCAAACCACACTCTGCTGAAAATGAAATTAAAGCTAGAGGTCCATCTCTTCCTTTAGCTGCATCCAGCTCTATTATCTCCACAACTTTTGCAACTTGAAGAATAAAAACGTTTTGCAGCACACCCATACCTACACACAGTCTTTTGTGCACTGCTAGTGTTAAAATGCTGCACCTTGGGGGAGGTTGGGTGATGAAAATTCTCTTATTAAGCCCCCCTCACCCTAGAACACCATTAAGAAGCAAAGGGACACAAACTTACTTACCGAGCCAGATCAAGTCTGTCGAGCTTCAGAAGAATCTGTATCATCATGGCCATGCTGCAACAAACAAGAGCAAAGTGATTTTCACAACTGCAGGCTTTGCTGCTCCCTACGCTTTGCTTGGGAGCCTGCTGCTTAGAAGAGAGGTGTGCTGCCAGTGCCCAGGGACAAGCCTCCCTGCCGCGGGGAACCAACAGAGCAGGACCTGGAACGGGGAAGCTGATCCTAACTCCCAAGTGCTCCCTCGCTGTGTCAACAAAACACTCACCTCAGCAATTCTGAACACACACAAATCAATAAATCAGGTTCTTAAGTTTCACAAGGGAGCAATAGACTTGATATTGTAGGACGAGCACAGAATCGTTTACTACTTAGAAGGCAAAGCTCAAAGCAGTTTCTCAATGGTTTCAAGGCTTTTTAGAGGTAAGCCAGACCTCAGCCATTTCTATGGCACCTCTCCCTAGGGAAGGGTGGCTTTGCTAGCACACACCTCCGCGACGCCAGGGTGACTTACACTTACCATTCCAAGCTCTCCCCTTGATGCAGAGTACGCAGAGCCGCATCAGGATTTTTGTCATGGAAATAGATAGAAGCAGCCATCAGCAAGAAAGTAGTATTGGCTATATCAACACTTTTTGCCATTTTCTTGTCCAAATCAGCAACGATTGCATCCCTATGAAAAGCAAGGGTGAGAATTTGGGAGTGTTTCGTTACTAAGCAAGACAAAAAGACCCTGCCCCGCCCCCCCCCCCCCTTCTGCCTTTTTGAGATTCACTGCAAAACCACAGAAAATCACAATAAAGACCACACTTCTACGGGAATCTTTCCACATAGAAACATATTCCCTGCAGGACAGGGCTTGAGTTCCAACTTTA
The DNA here is from genome assembly GCA_008921705.1 of Burhinus oedicnemus. Taxonomy (NCBI): domain Eukaryota; kingdom Metazoa; phylum Chordata; class Aves; order Charadriiformes; family Burhinidae; genus Burhinus; species Burhinus oedicnemus. Next base: position 525,498 of record VFFE01007692.1, on the reverse strand, counting down.
TCAGACTTACCTTTGACTCTCATTTGAAAGATATTCTGCAAACATCCTAACTGCTTGGAGCTCAGGACTAGCATTGGCTTTAATTTCATCCAGGACAACCCCATATTTCCTCTACAAAAGGCAACAAAGAAAAATCTGTGACTTACTAATTTTTCAGAACGCAGGAAGCAATTGCTTACTTTCTAAAACCTCAGTTAGAACAACAACAAAAAACAGGAACGGCAAATTTCTACTTTATGTCTTGTGTCATAGTCTACAAACGCAGCCAAATTTCGTAACCCCAAAAGAGGGCTATTTGCCCATATGCCATTTTAAAGATTAAAAAGCACCTCTCAAAGAGGTCTCGTCAGGTCATCCTGAGCCTACATACAACACATCGCATTTGCAATTGCATTACTATCAGGGAACGCATTATGCTCCAGTGCTGAAGCAGGAATTATTACCAAACTGTATAATGCCGGATTCACAGGACCCAGATTCACAACCTCCTCGACTCCAGCCCTGCAGTCAGACTGTGCTGCTGCAAAAGCAACATTCGCAACCTCACCTGGGCGATGTAGGCTCGGAATAAGAAGACATCCCTCTCCACTTCCTTCTCCGGATTAGAGGGCTGAAGGAATAACAAGAAACAAGAACCTCTCTCAGGGACCCGTCAGCCATAACCCAACCTCGCAACAGCACAACTCCACACACGAGAATCCCCCGGAGACACGGCACCCCCCGCACACACGTTCTCGGACCCCCCCTTCCACCCCAGTGCCCCCCCTGCTAGCGCAAAGAGGTGGGGAGCACCGAAAACCGCCTGGGACGAGGAGGACAGGGCCGAAAGGCGCTCGGAGAGCCCCAGACTCGCGCCTTTAGACGCCGGGGCGGCCGAGGGGAGGCAGGTCCCGCGGGGAGGCACCCACCCGCGGGCCAAGGGACACCCTGGCCGCCTTCCGAACCGCCTCACCTTGACCCGCTGTGCCTCGTTGATGGCGGCCTGGTAGGCCCCGATGTAGAAACTGTTCTTCACGTCGAAGAGCTCGTCGGCGTCGCCGCCCTGACCGGCGGAACCCGCACCCGCCCCGGACGCCATTTCCCCCCCACAGACACGTCTCCGGAAGCAGCTGAGCCGCGAGGGCTGCCGGGAGCCGCAGTCTCCATGGAGACCACCCACACCAGCCAATAGGTACGTGCGGAGTGGAAACGTCACCACCGCGCCGGAAGCGGCTGCCGAGCAAGGCAGGCTGGGAGGGGGTCGGCAGGAGGCAGCCAATGAGGGGGGCGGGCGCACCCGGTGACGTGCGGCCCGAAGCGCCCGGTGCAGACGGGGCGGCCATGGCGGAGTTCCGGGCGCTGGGGCTGTCGCCATGGCTGGCCGAGCAGGCGCGGCAGGTGGGGCTGAGCCGGCCCACGCCCGTGCAGGCCGCCTGCATCCCGCCCGTGCTGCAGGGTGAGTGCGCCCGCTTCCCCCTCCCGCTCCCGGTACCGCCGTTAACGGCCGCTGACGGTCCCCGTGCTTCTGCTTCCCTCGCAGGTCGCGACTGCCTGGGCTGCGCCAAGACGGGCAGCGGGAAGACGGCGGCCTTCGTGCTGCCCGTGCTGCAGGTGCTCTCCGAGGATCCCTACGGCATCTTCTGCCTGGTGCTGACGCCCACCAGGTACGGAGCGGCCCCGGGAGGGCCCGGACCGGGAGAGCCGGTTCCGGAGGGCCCCGCCGCAGCGGCCCGGCCCTGTTTCATCTCTCTCCTCCTCGGCAGGGAGCTGGCGTACCAGATCGCTGAGCAGTTCCGCGTCCTGGGGAAGCCCCTTGGCCTGAAGGACTGCGTGGTGGTGGGTGGCCTGGGTGAGTGCTGCTGTGCGGGGGCCAGACCCTCCATCATTCCCCTCTGGCCCCGGTACAGCTGGGTGGAGAAAGAGCTGAGCGCCCGGGGAGGCTCTCTGTCCCCACAGTTTGTTTCCTCTGTGCTGAGGAGCTGTTATCCAGGGCCTCAGGCAGTGGAGGCTGGTGGGAATAAGGAGGGTGACATTTTCCAGCTTTACAGACCAAATGATTTTAGGGCCCGTGTTCAGTTGCCTGTAACTCGGCTCTGTGGTTCTTGGTGCAGACATGGTGGCACAGGCACTGGAGCTCTCCCGTAAACCCCACGTTGTCATCGCTACACCCGGCAGGCTGGCCGATCACCTCCGCAGTTCCAACACTTTCAGCCTTAAAAAACTAAAGTTTTTGGTAAGGCAGTTTGCTAGGGTTTTTTTAATGGCTTTTAAGATTTTTAGCTGTGTAGGTATGCATGCAGGTGATCTCATTTATTTTCACCTGTGCCTAGGTTTTGGATGAAGCTGACCGGTTGTTGGAGCAGGGCTGTGCTGACTTCACCGCGGACCTGGAGGTGATTCTGGAGGCTGTTCCAGCACGCAGACAGACGTTGCTGTTCAGTGCCACGCTAACCGATACGCTGAATGAGCTGAAGAGCCTGGCCGCAAACAGACCGTTCTTCTGGGAGGCTGTGTCCGAGTAAGTCTTCATCCACTCTACTGAGCAGATGAAGAATCCCATTTCTTCTCCATTATCTTGTCTCCTCACCGTCTTTCATCTTCCCTGTGTTTCATCTTCACTTGCCAAACCGCTGCTTCTTGATGCTTTGCCTTCCCCTCCCAACAGGGTGCGGACAGTAGATGAATTGGACCAACGCTACTTGCTTGTGCCCGAAGCAGTCAAGGACGCGTACCTTGTCCATTTAATCCAGACCTTCCACGACGAGCATGAGGACTGGTCCATTATTATCTTTACCAAAACCTGCAAGTGAGTGGCAGTGTTCCTCACGATTGCTCTTAATGTATATGTGATTTTACATTTCTAGTTGAAATTCCAGATTCCCACTTTATCGGGTGTTCGGCTGGGATGGCATTTGTTTCTTTAGTGTATTCTGAAATTTGGTAGAGAAACACCTTTTCCTGTGAGCAGTCTTGGGGGTGAGCGAGTGTGGGGTGGGTGTCCCATTTCCTACCTCTGTCAGAGCGCTTCAGTAACTAACGGCGTTGTGCTAATTGTAGTGCGAGGCCTTCTCAAGGAACCCCAGCTCTGTCCTGACCCATGAGCTTTACATTTCCCTGTTACATTCTGATTTTTATTTTTTTTTTGTCCTTCAAGGGACTGCCAGGTCTTGAACATGATGCTCAGGAAATACAACTTTCCTTCTATAGCTCTGCATTCCATGATGAAGCAGGTGAGTGATGGACAGATCTGGGAGATACATGCTTCAGCTGCATCCCTGAGCCAGGCGTCTGTCCAAGTCCTACAGCTCCTGTGGATCACAACATCCCTCATACAGACTTTTCTCTTTACAGCGGCAAAGATTTGCAGCTTTAGCAAAGTTCAAGTCCAGCATCTTTAAGATTCTCATTGCCACTGATGTTGCTGCCAGGTAAGGGACATGGTTAGGACAAGAGGAAATGGCCTCAAGTTGTGCCAGGGGAGTTTTAGGATGGGTATTAGGAAAAAATTCCTTCACCAAAAGGGTTATCAAACATTGGAACAGGCTGCCCAGGGAAGTGGTTGAATCACCATCCTTGGAGGTATTTAAAAGATGGATAGACGTGGTGCTGAGGGACATGGTTTAGTGGTGCGTTTGGCAGTCTTGGGTTAATGGTTGGACTCAGTGATCTTAAAGGTCCCTTCCAACCTAGACAATTCTATGATTGTAAGGGAAAAACATGGTTTCTATTGCCAAAGGTATTAAGCCTGCTTTTTAAGCACCAGAACCACTATGGAGATTAGGCTGGGTTTCGCAAGAGCTTTAAATTCCCCACACTTGGGTAGGACAGGGTTGTTCACTTCCATTGTAGAACATCTCTGAGCTGTGTGTTTTGGAGCCCGCTTGTGTGTGATGGAGCTCTCATCCTGGCTTGTTCTGCTGCAGCGGGGCTGTGTGTGCTCTGGCAGGAGAAGGATTTCCATGAGGCTTAGAGTGGCCTCTGGGTCTAGGAGGGAAGGGCAGGCTGCCAGGCGACACTGCATTTTGTGACTGTTGGAGAGTTGTGTGAGGAGAGAGTTTGTCCTAGAACCAACCTGAGCCAATAAAGGCTATATTCACGAGAACATGGGGCTCTTGGAGAAAGCAGAGGACAGGAACTTAAACTGCGTGTACTAAAACAGTGTTTCTCAACTTCTGTTCTCTTTCCCTGCATTCCAGAGGTTTGGACATTCCTACAGTACAAGTTGTCATCAATCACAACACTCCCGGCCTGCCAAAAATCTACATTCACCGGGTTGGCCGGACAGCCCGTGCAGGTGAGCAGGAAAAAGTGCATGCCGTTTGCTGGCTAAAACTGGGATCCCAGAGCTGGGGCTGAGCCCTGAATGGGTGCGAAGAGGCTTCATAGCAGCTGCAGCGCAGTCTTTTCAGTCAGCGCCAGATCTGCTCAGCATCCTGCCTTAAAATTGCAACAGTGGCTCACCCTGACTTGCATCTGATCTGCACCAATAGCTAACTGATTTTTCAGAGCAAATGAAGACCCCTCTGAGCACCCTGTCACCATAACGTGCTAGGCTGACTCCTGGGGGTGGATAGAATTTGGCATGGGTTAGGCTTCATCTCCCTCTGCTTATCAAGATGCATCTGTCACTGTGTTTTCATCATCCAGGTCGGAAAGGAATAGCTATTACACTGGTGACGCAGTACGACATCCATCTCGTACATGCTATTGAGGAGGAAATCAGTAAGTAGAGCACCATGAATGCTGCTAAAATGTAGGATCAGATATGTTGCTTTGTGCTTGTGGTGCTTGCAGCACTGATTTCATCAGTGCAGAACGCATGATCCAGAACATCAGCATAAAATGGTTTCTCTTCCCTGTATGGCTAAGGCTTGGAAAAGAGCAGGAGCACTTGAGTCTCCATCAGATTTGATTCTGCTCTTGAGCGTGCCAGGTGTGAACCTGTTTGTCTTCTTGCTATTTCTAGTGGAGGAGAAACAGTGTGTTGAACTCTCTCCGTAACCTTTTTATTAAAGCAGCCAGCTTCTTCCTTACTGCCTTGCTACTGTGTATGCTGAGGTGGGCAAAAAGAACAGGTTCAGACTTCATCTTTTTTTAGGAAGTAGACCTTATTAATGCAACATCTTGTGCTGTGGGGAATTGTAGGCAGAGGGGAGGATTTAGTCCTTTCTTGTAGGCCTGAAGAAGTCAGAGTGATCGTAGCATATGACAACAACTCCACTGATAATCAGTGATAATCTGTAAGTGTCTCGTCCTGATCTAGAACTGAAGCTGCAGGAGTTCTCTGTGGATGAGCAGTTTGTGCTTGACATCCTCACCCAAGTGACCGTCACCAGGAGGCAATGTGAGATAGTAAGTGTGCAAACATGAAGCCCCTTTGTTCAGAGGCCTGGAGACCTTGGGCAGCTGGGTGTAACAGGAGATTCATTGCAGTCTAACACGCATCTCTGGACACACAGCTTTGCTCTTGAGCACCTTAATAAGAATTTTCCTTCCTTTTTCTAGTGGAAGCACTTGGATGCGTGTGTGTCGAGGGTTGTTTTAGTTGTCTTCCCTAGGTTTGCTCTATTATTGCACATTTTTGCAGCATTTTTATGCTGCTGAGTGTTGAGGCTGGTATTTTGGGGGGAAGAACTGCAGGCTACCAAATGTGTGCGCCCTGGTGAGGTCCCATCCCAGGAGGATGGGACCAGTCTTTTTGCAGTGGTGCCCAGTGATAGGACAAGAGGTAACGGGCACAAACTGGAACATAGGAAGTTCCATCTAAACATGAGGAGGAACTTCTTTCCTTTGAGGGTAGCAGAGCACTGGCACAGGCTGCCCAGAGAGGTGGAGGAGTCTCCTTCTCTGGAGACATTCCAAACCCACCTGGATGCCATCCTGTGCAACCTGCTCTGGGTGACCCTGCTCTGGCAGGGGGGTTGGAGGAGATGATCTCCAGAGGTCCCTGCCAACGCCGGGGATTCTGTGATTCTGTGATTCTGCTGACCCGTTAGAGCTGCACTGCCTTTCTCCGTGTCAGACTTGGTGCTTGGTTACTGATTGCCCTGCTGTATTTTTGCTTTGACAGGAACTGGAGGGAACAGATTTTGATGAGAAGAAAGAAATAAATAAGCGGAAACAAATGATCCTTGAAGGGAAGGTGAGAGTTGCTGCTATATAAACTACTTTGATCAGGAGCTGGTATAATGCCATCCATGTGGAAAAGGAATGACAGTTCCTCCCTCACTGCTGTGGTGTGTCCACCTCACTCCCCTTTGGGGTGGTAAAGTTTCATCTTAAAGGGTGACTGATACTAAAGAGTGCATTGCAGTAATGTCTGACTTCTGCAGCTTACTCGGTCGCAGGCTAGAAAGCAGCGTGGGCATCTAGGAAGGGCAAAGGGGCTGGCACTGTCCCTAGGCGTGTCACTAGTGTCCTGGCATTTGCCATTGCAGGATCCAGATCTGGAGGCAAAAAGGAAGGCAGAGCTGGCCAAGATCAAGAAGAAAAACAAGCAATGCCGTGAGAAGGTCCAGCAGACCCTGCAGAAGAAAAAGCAACTGCAGCTGAAGAGGAAACTCCAGAAGAAGATGGAGCGGCGGAACAAACGGCATGCTACGGAAGAGAAATAACATCCTTTGGCCTGACTTGCTTGGCTCGGACTGCCCTGACATTGCTGCTGCTTTGGGAATACTGGGATCTAACATGTTTTAATGTGGACACTTCTGACCTGAAATCAGTGTTGGAGAGTATGGGGAAGGTGGGTGAGGGGAGAGGGGACGCTTTGATAAACTGTCTCCGTTATTTTTCCTTCCTGCACAATGCTGCTGGCTTGAGCCATTCCTGGCAGGCTGGATCAGTCTCCTGGAAGAATGTCTTTCAAGAGCATGTTTCCTTCCTCCACCAAAGGAGAGGCCAGACCTGAATTCTTGGTGACGCGAAGGGAAATAAAGATCCTCTCTCTCTCTTCCCCCTCATTGCTCTTTCCCTTTCAAGGACTGGTGCTTGCCGCTCACACTTTTTTATATCGACAGATTCTCCCCTGAGCCAGAGTCTAAAAATACTGTGACAAAATGAGCTCAGCCCCTATCTGTGCTGTGGCCTAGAGTTTTCTGAGAGGAAAATTCCTGGAACCCGTGGGGAGGTTGTATTGTGTGGCTGGTCGTGGGGAGGTTGTATTGTGTGGCTGGTCCTGGGATCTTCTTGGGATAATTCTGCTTTATACATTTAAGTGATACCCCTGCCTGTGATTGACTGCCTTGGCTCAGACTCCAGCCCTGGGCTGCTATCCCTAGGAATAGCAGAGTCACGGTTTGGAGACTCGGGCTCATGTGGACTGTCTTTCCAGATGATCAGTCAGTTCAAAGACCTTTTCTGTCACAGAAGGAACCCCAGGAGTAGGATTGCCTTGTTTCTTGTACCATCCAAGAGTAACCAGAGTGGTTTATGTTTGGGTCTGCTCTGTAGGTTTCTGGGCCTCCCTGCATAAATTTGCATCACGTATGTTTGGAACAGGAAGTTGCTTAGGCTGGAGGCGGCTGAGCTCTTCTAGGAAACAGTTGTGTTTCCCTAGGGAGACAGAACTTAAAATCCCAGAGTAGCTCAGGCCAGAGTTCGGCCAGCTCTGTTGTGATGTCAGGTTTGATCCTCAATGCCTTCTCTAATCGTCAGAGCTTTCCGTGACTCGAGACTGAAGATCTGTTATTTCTGTCCTCTGGCTTACAAAAATAAGTTTCTATAGTCAGTGCCCAAATAAATATTTATTGCAACAAGTGACTGGATCTTTGACCTTCTCCAACACATGGGGGAGTTATGGGATCTTGGGGGCGGGGACCAGTACTTGTGTGGGCAAACAGCTTGGAGATAAAATCGGTTTTATTTCAAGAGATGAGTTGGGTAAGGATTGAGCTTCTTGTGGGTGTTATATCTCTCAGTCCCAGCTCCTCTCCTGGGAGCATGCAGTCCCTGTGGCGCTTTTGCGTGGCTCAAGCGTGGTCTACGCACAGTGAGGTCTTGCAGAGGAAAGCTGGTGTTTCCCTCGGGGAAACCTGCAGCCACCCACAGCAGAGCCTCCTGCTGCCTTCAGCCCACGGAGTGCAGCACTGTGGTGGGCTTGGGATGCTCCATCTGCTGCCAGGTGGCAGGCGAGATGGGCGTGGTACCGTCTGGGGTTTCGGAGATGCCTGAATGTGTTCCTCCTGGCTTTGTCCTCTTGGGTGCCCTCCAGGAAGGAAGAAGCACTCGGTAGCGTGCCTTCTAGCACAGCTCCCTGTCACCGGTGGCAGCTGCTGCAGGAGCAGCAAATAGGTTTGTATCAGACCGACGCTTTCTGAATACTAAATGATTCTACAGCCTTGTGCATGCTAATTTGTGGAGCAAGCCTGTTAGCTGTAGATTAAAAAGACATCCTCTCTGGGACAGGCTGCTCCTGCCTTCCTGGGGAGGGTGCTGATACTGCCTTTGCCCGTCAGTTGTTCCCCTCCCTCTCGCAGACACTTAACCTGCTGTCTGAAGTCTCTTTGCTTCAGCCTGGTGGGGGTTTCTCTGTTTGTCTCTTTCCACATGTGACACGTGGGGATTGATCAAGGCTCTTGTCTTGACTCTTTATTCAAAATTCCTTTTAATACATCCCTTGTCTTTCTTGAGCAGCCTTCTCTGTGAGGGTAGGACACGTGCTGGAAATAAGAGCTCTCTCTAGTGCTGACTAGATGTTCTTGCTTCAGATAATCAGTCTTGGGAGTGGTCGAGTAGAAAAAGAGGTTGCTGTGCTAGCTGGGATGTAGAAAGATGCCTTAAATTCCCAGATTAGGAATTTACATCTTCCCCAGGGTGAAAGGACATTGGGTGACATTTCTGTACGTGCTGTCAGTATTGCCCCCCCCAAGTAGGATATGCCATTCCAGGGTTTCTAAGCATTGCCATAAACCTTTGGCATCTCCTAGGGATATAAGGACTTCCTTCTCGTCACAGCCTAGATTGCGTCTTGGCTGTAAAACCACCTTCCGTATGAGCTCTGCCCACCAGTCCCCCCCCAGCAGGCGCTCGCTCACTCCCGTCTGTGCTGTGCGAGAACTGGCCCGAGCACAGCTGCCTTTTTACGCCCCGCTGTGCCCATCGCCTCTCGCCGGGTGCCTTCCACTCGCTCGCTCCCCTCCTTCAGCCCAAGCTCCCCAGCTCGGGGGGGTTCCCCTGGCTGGGTTGCCATGGAAACTCTTCTCAATTCAGCATCTCGGATTGCTGCCTCTTCTCTCACCCGTTCCTGTGTGCGGCTGCTGAACATCAGGCTGGCACAGGGGCTGTGTGCGAGGGGACAGCCCTGCACCCGTGCCAGCCCTCCTCATCCTCCTGTCTCCCCTGGGTGCGAAACTATCCTCCGGCCCCGCTGCTCTGAGGGGCTCGGCAAGCACACACTCCTCTGCCTCCCACCTCGCAGGGCAATTCCATCTGGCTTCTACACCCACGGGGCTGGAGGCACGTGCCAAGACTGGCCGCTTTGTGTGTGTGTATTAAAGGAAATATTTGTCTGTTCCTGGAGCATTTTCCCCTCATTTCTGCCCCTCATAGGGAGGAACAGACATCTGAGGAGTGCTTCCCAGAAGTTTCGCAGGGAGAGGCTGGGATCCTCCTCAGTGTTTGATAAATATTCCCCACTGGCAGTTTTGCTGAGCAAGGAAATGTGAAAGTGGGGACAGGTTTGGTAACGCGGCGGTCACCTTCAGGAGCCGGCATCCCCTTCACCTATGGATGCTGTATCAGGCAGGAAAGCTCTGGGTCTCGCAGTGAAGAAAAGGCAGCTGCAGTGAACCAGTCTGGGGTGACCTTTGGGCTGGGCTTTTGATTTCTCCCTGCTGAGACGGCAGCGCTGCATTGGAGCTCGTGTTCCGGCTTTGCTGCTGCCGGCTGCAGGTGCAGCCATTTTCAGCTCTGCCCTCGCAGGGGCCGACCTTGGTGCGCACACACCATCTCCGCATGCGTTTAACACGGCTGTGCCTCCACGTGGGTTCTTCAGGCCACCCGAAATGTCACTGGACCAGCCTGCACCGTGTCAGCTGCTGCTTTACCTTTGGATGCTCTTTGCAAACACAAACTCAGCTGTTTTGAAAGCCTTAAAAAGCTGCTTAACAAGCTTTTCTACCAGGAATGGCCTTTTCCCTTCCAAGCCCTTCTCCCCGGGCAGCTTGCGTGCAGCCCTGGGGGGGCCCTGCCGCCAGGTGACCCGGTAGATGGCAGTTGGCGTGCTCTGGACACCCTCACTGCTGGCTCTGGTCCTCGCTCAGAGGGAAATACAGCACGGGGCTTCTCGGCTGGGCAGCTGGATATTAAAGATTCAGCTCGAGAAAGCGGGGAGACAGTGGGGAGACGGGGCTGCCCATGCAGCAGTCGGGTCCCAGCTGGGTGCTGCTGCTGGCAGGATCCTCGGGGTCAGCACTTCAAGCCTCAGCACTTTCCCTTTACTTGCCGGGCAGGACGGATCCCGAGTCCCTGCAACGCTCCATCGTATCTTTGCTGCCTTCTCCTCCCAGCTCCTTGCAGTTTCTTTGTTGAACCTTCACCTTCCCTGCTGGACCTTAAGCTCTTCCCTACCAGTTTTTGCTGATTCAGCTCCTTGTCCGTGGCACACCCTCAATTCAGGGCTTGACTGCAGCTGCCCGGACATGTGTCTTCACTCTGGGTATGACATGCCTGACGCTCTAACTCCCCCAGTTCCTCCCTGCCAGCATCGTAACTCCAAAAATGGGACAGAGGAAAGGAATACCGGGGTTGTTTTTTTTTCCTTCTGTGCTAAGGAAACTTCCCTGCTGGCTTGGTTTGATTCACACCCATCTCTCATTACCTGCAGCAGCTCTGTCTCCTGGGAATGCATCCCTGCATGACTTGCTTTGGATTCCTGTCACCTCTGGGAGGGAGAGCAGTTGTCAAGGGGCAGAAGACTCTGCTCCAGCCTTGCAAAGAAAAGATGTGAGCACAGTACTAGCCTGTTGCAGCGGCTCATCCCCATCCCTTCATCTCTGCTCAGGACCTCCCAATATCATTCTTGAATTCCCAAGCCCAAACATCACAAGCTGTGCTGCTCCCACGTTGAGACCACAGGAGAGGTGGCGCTGCTGCCACCAGTCTCTAGGCTCAGACACTGTTTTCATCTACCCATAACGAGGTCTGGACATGAATATCTCCAGCCAGTAAGGCTAGAGTGAAATGTTTTCCGTCTGTTGCCTGCTGGGATTTGAAACCCTGTTAGCCCAGCATCGGCGGAAACAGAAGGCAGAGACTCTATACAGCATCCCCTCTCACTTGTTGTTCTACCAGCCCTTGGGAAAAACGAGCTAGCAACAGGGCGAGGAGCTCATGCCGCGCAGAGAGGCTGCCCTCTTTGCTCCAGAGCACACAGTGTCACACATGTGCAGACCGCAGGATGGGGTACGTGAGAAAGGGGTGACAAGTCACATTTGTGGCAGCCTGTGCGAGCCCCAGTGAACTATAAAGGGGACACGTGCAGACTGCAGAGCCCTTCCCTGCACGCCAAGGGGACAGAGGTGATACCGGCCTCCTGCCCCTTTCCACCTGGCTACTCCCTACAGCTGCAGTGACAGTGGCATCCGAGGAAATGAAATTTGGTACCTTTGATTCTCACTTCCCAGGCTTGCGCTGAGCAGAGCCCAGGGAGCCCAGCAGCTGCAAGCGGGGCTTCAGCTGCAAGCTGACTGGAGCGTGCGAGTGTTGCTCCTTTGGATTACCTGTTGTTGGAGCTGCCACGTCTCTTGTGTCTGAAGTGTTGCTTGCTCTTACCACAAGTGTCTTGTTTCCAGCATTATTCCAGCTGCTGCCTTTTTGGTAGTGTGGAGGGAAGCTGACGGAGGAGGCAGGACCTTGTGCAGAGATGATTAGTGCTGTAGCTCATGTTCTTTTCCCTTGGAGCAGAAACTGCCTTTACACACCGCAATCTAATAACGATAATAATTATAAATTACTCTGGGAAAGGGGACTGTGAACCTCACTGGATTTGGGGGCTTTATTATGCGTTTGTGGACATTTTGCAAAACACACATTTAATTGCCTTCTCCGGTGCGCGCGGGAATTGTCTTCCAGTGTGTGCAAGCGTGGGGGGCGTTAGACTCACAGGGTATGCTTGCCTGTGCTGCCGAGTGTAAACAGACCATTTCTGAACTAAAAATAACCTACCCTCTGAGTAACAGAGCAGCTGATCTCTGCAGCCCAGATGCAGCAGCTCGAAAGGGTTAGGTCACCTATTTTTCATTAATGGTGCCATTTAATTATGAATTCCCCCAAGTCTGATCCTTTGGAGTTTTAAAACAAAGTGCCCCGTTGCTCTCCTTCCACCGAGAACTTGCTTCAGTGTGTTCTCACAAAAATACAAATATTGACGCCAATCTGTTAAGTAACTTTGATGCGAGGCTGCCTAACAACCCAACACGCATTACCAGGGGGCTCTGCAGCAGTTTTTTGGGAAAACAAAGATTTTTTACCTCTCATTTAAAACTCACTCAACTGACCTAGGGTATTACCCAGTCTGGCCCACGCTAACCATTTCTTCTCTTGGCTCTCCAGGCCCCTTGTAGATGCTAGTAATTTAAGTCCAACAGTCCTGCCGGGAGGGTAATTATCTCCTTTGTGGAGAAGGAGGAGGAATCAAAGCCTGGAGAGGCGAGGGAGTTTGCTGGTGGTCTGCCACTCCGGCTGCCAGGCCAGCTCTAGGTCTGGACGGCATTCGCATTCCTCTTCAGCCTGGAAGGCCTGTATTGGCATCTGTCAGACAGAGTTTGCGTTAGACACATCCTTTTTTTCTGAGGCTCTATTATTGGCACGTCCTGTAACAGCAAAGCTTCATTTCCTCTTGCTGAGCTGGTCAGAAGGACCTTGTCTTGGGTCTGGATTCCGAGCAGAGAATCACACCTTGCTGCTCTTCATCAGAGCATCGTGCAAAGACGGGAAGGTTGCAAGTATTTTTTTATTTGTTCATCCCGATCTCATACGTGAGCCATTTTCCCCATGTTCCCTTTATTAATGTTCTGTCTAGGTTTTCTATGAATAATTAAGATCCTAATTTGCCAAAAGAATTAGGTCTCTCAAGGTACCTGCAATCAGTAGCATTTCTCCTCCAGCAAGAAGCCACTGTTATTGAGTTGCTGACAGTAATTGTTATCCTGAGACAGAAGCAAACATCAAACCGCAGCCTTGCCATTCAGCACTGGCTTTTGTAACACAAGATTTTCTCCTTTTAAAGCAAGAGAAGCATAAACGGGGAAGGAGTGAGGGTTGGAAAGCGCGTGGTGGGGATGTGTTAGAGTGCTGCTCTTCTGAAACACAATTGAAGTCCTTTTTAAATGCTCACTAGAGTGGGGCAGATGGAATTAGTGCTTTGCTGCTATACCATCTACATTGCTAACCGCAGATTTAGGGCATTTGTGGAAATAACTGGTGATGAATGGGTTTTCATTAGTTTAGAAGAAGGGAAAGACTGCAAGGGAAAGTGCCTCCCAGAACCATCCATCACACTGCCCTGCAATGCCTCAATAAAAGACTTTTAACAAATGCTGAGCACAGGACAGATCTCATCAAAAAGCCACTATTCAGATTATTCTGGCAAGGAAAAAGAATTGCAACTAGGACCCGTAGAGAAGAGTGTAAAGGAAAAAAAAAAAAAATGTCCCTGGCAATGGAAGAGCAAAGGAGCACAGCCAGGACTGTGACTACCTGACAGAGCGATGCACAGCAAATGCATGCAGAGTCCCACCAGCCTCAAGGTACGCCGTGTGCAGGGAACCAGCATCCAGCATCCTGCCAGGGAGAGGGCAGCTCCAGCGGCGAAGCTCCCAGAGGCTGACAGCACCGTTTGTTCGCAACGAACACGATGCTCGGAAGTGTAGTGAATCTTTGTTCCTACTGCAGGAGTATGGATTTCACATGAGCCGAGTGGAGGAATTTGCACTTAACAATACAACTGGGTGTAATACTTCCCCCACTAGACAGAATCACGACTTCCAGGGGGTTACACCCCCTCAGGACATCGTATCTTGGGCTGCCGAGTCTCAAGAGCAGGCATTAGTTTAGGATCCCCACACGACCAGCGCACAGCACCCCTGTCTTGTTGGTATCCAGATACCCCATCCGCAGTGCGAGCTCAGCGGCACTCAATCCTGAGTTTACACACCATAACCATGGGGGGCTAGGGCTGCTTCCACAGGCACCTTGTGTGCACTTATGTCTGGGCTTTGGCTTCATATGGGACATGAGGATAAGCAGCAGCCTAGAACTTACACTTTTTCATGGCACTGGGTTTTTGGTTTTGTTTTGTTTTGGGTTTTTTTGTTTGTTTTTTTTTTTTTTTTTTTTTCCACAGCATTTTTTTAAGCAGAGTCTGGCCGCAGCTGACTCTCAGCCTGACATGAAGAGGTTGAACACTGTGAAACAGGGAGAGCTTCCTGCAGGGTGTCAGTAGAGGATTTCTTACATTTGTGACTTGTTGCATGACTTGTAGACCTTCTTGCACTCACCACAGACTGTCAATGGGTCAGTTGTCTTTGCTGTAGGTCTAGCTGGAGCTCTCCAGTGATGCCAGGTTGTGCTTTGAGGATATAAAAATACATGAGGGACAAGAAGAGGCTTAAACAGCATAAGAGCTGGGTCTCACACTATACTGCTGCCTGACCCAGGTCAGAGCAGGTCCTGGGGAGAGTGGCAGGCGGCACGGCACTCCATGAAGCTGTCTGAGCTGCTGTCTCAGCAGAGCACCACGCTGCAGCTTGCATCTGCCTCTCCCCCACTCGGAGGGAGTCCTGCTGGGATGTGCAGCAGCTTGACTCAGGTCCTCCCTCTCAATTCTTGGGAACGGTCTGAGCGTGGCCTCCCTCGGGAGAGATGACTCACCCAGGCGTGGCACACACGGGTCTGGTCAGCCCCCATCAATGAGCAATACAACATCGGCACTGGCCAAGACGCTGGGCTGTGAAATGGTCACTGCCAGAACCCAGCTCCACCTTGTGGGTCGCAGCCACAGAGGAGAAGTGTGAGATGGTAATAGCAGAGAACATAAGAGACTTTTGCTCAACTTTCTATCTCCCATACTCCCAAATCCCACCATCCTCCCTCCGTATTACAGTGATGGAGACGCAAACCAAACACACCTTTCTTGGAGCTGATCTCTATTTCAAAAGGCTGCTCCTGTAGGAATAAAATATGAACACTGGCATGGGGTGGTAAACAAATCCCTAGAAGTTTTTGCCACCCAGTTACTTCCTTCCCTTCTTAAATACCCTGAAACAATTATTACTACAGTAGCTCCGGCCCCATACAGTTGGGAGAACACTTCATGCAAAAAAAAAAAAAAAAAAAAAAAAAAAAAAAAAAAAGGGGAAAAAAAAAAAAAGAATCCCCCACCCCCAAACCAGAGAAGCCCTTCCCTGGCTATGCAGGTCTGGAAATCCAAATGTTTCCTCATCGCCCCTGGGAGAGGGAAGGGCTTTGCCTAGACACAATCCAGCACAGAGTCACCAGCAGTGTTCCACTCCAGCAGATTCCCAAGGTGCCAGACCCAATCCTGCCCTGACTTGCAGGTAGTGTGTGGAAGCTGTGGGTTCCTCTCGTGGTCACCAGGCAAGTGAAAGGAGAGGCAGGCCCTGAGGAGCTGCACCGCCTTTACACAGGTCTGCCGAGGTTCGAGAGGGCAGCACTTGGCAGCCAGTGCTTGCTAAGTACCGGAGTTTCTGCAGACCTGTGAAACATTCCCGGGATTACTGCTGTCTTTGCCTAACTTATAGCAGCAAAGAGGGCAAAAAACCAACAATAAAATCCAAATCCATCAACACTCCTGTAAGGTTACTAACTACTTCTACACAGACACTGCTTTGTCATTCAGCACAAGGCTAAGCATGCTCCTAGGTAACTACGGGGTGCCGGGGGGGAACAACACAACTTTCCAGGTTTCTGTGGTGCCTCCCTCAGGCTTTGCTCAATTCCTATTACTAGACAACATCTACAATAACTCACAAACTTCCCACAGGCCCCGCAGGGCACCGGTCCCAGCATGCTCCAAACGCCTCCTGTTCTCATATAATCTGGCCAAGCATGGCAAGCTGGGACCCGTACCCTTCACAAGGAATACTGCTCGGCTGACACGGAGCAGGACATCTCTGTGGACTGTTTCCCAATAAAAAAGAAACCAAGAGCAACTGCTACTTGCTCCATTTAATTTCAATTAACTGCAGCCCTTAGAGGCCGGGAGAGATGCCAATCCAGCAGTTTGTTGGCCATGCCCTTGGGGATGTCCCACTTCTCAAACACCCCTTTCCCAACCGAGCCTCTACTCTTCTCAGCTTAAAGTTTTAACAAGTCATTAAATCCCACCGTGTTAAACTAGTAAGAGCTTTAAAACCTGCAGTTCTTTTTCCTCTAGAGGATGTGACTGAACAGTGGAAAGGACACACGGGCAGGCAACCACCCTTCTCTGCAGTGGGAACTCTACTACCTCTGGAAGCTCCTGACAGTGACCACTATTACGGGATCCTGTTAGAAAGACACAATGTAGTTAGGGCTGGGGAAGAGGAGAGGGAGCAACTGCTGTCCTCGGTGTGCTAGAACTTCTCCTCCCTCCCTAGGTGGGGAAATAGGCAGCTTATTTGCAAAAGGCAAGTGGTTTCCTAAAAAACTACTGAAAAAAGACCACAAAAGGCTGCTCAGCCCCTTCCCCTAGAAAACTGTAAAAACGTTGGAGACACAGTGTGGCAGCAGGGAGGCTGGGAAGGCAGCTTGGGGACAGCTGCTGTCTCTGGACCATGCCACAGCCACGGCAGGGTCCAGAGAGGTCTGGCTGTGACTTGTAGATACTCCCTGTAGAGGATCGAGGGGCTCAGGCGCTCTCTGCCCTCTGTCTGGGTGTTCAGTGGGCAGTAAGTGGCTGCGGCTGGTCTCCACGCTGTCCAGGTAGCTGCTGGTATGTTGGCGTATCCTGCCCAAACAGACCTCGAGGCTGTTCTGTGACTGTCATTGCTGTCAGTGACCAGTCCCAGCTCGGGCTCCCCTCCTCCGGAGGTGTCTCCTCTGAGCATGCTGCTGCTCAGTTGCTCTCTACGAGCTTGGCTAGTCCCTGCCGGATTTCACTGAGCTCAAATATCTTCACATCCATTATCTCTGCCACCTTGGTGACCTCATTCTGGATCTTCTCCCTCTCAGCCAGGGTCTCCGCCAGCGTCTGCTCAGCCAGGTGAAGGCGTCGCTCCAGCTCTGCGTTGCGTGCCTCCAGCTCCTGCCGAAGAACACAAGTGCAGTGAGGTGGCTGCCCCAGCACTGATACACGCTGCTTACAGACCACCCCCCTTATCTCCACAGAACAGCCCTGCTAGCACCCCAGGGCCAGGCTGCCCACACCCAGCCAGCATGGGTCTCCACCAGTTCTTTCACTGAGGGACCTCCCTATCTTGAGCCACAGCACCCGGCATGCGCACGCATGTG
Organism: Burhinus oedicnemus; assembly: GCA_008921705.1. Lineage (NCBI taxonomy): Eukaryota > Metazoa > Chordata > Aves > Charadriiformes > Burhinidae > Burhinus > Burhinus oedicnemus. Next base: position 508,071 of record VFFE01007692.1, on the reverse strand, counting down.
AGCACGTGTTCCCCAAACCCAGGCATCTGCCCACAGTTTGCAAAGGGGGCTATAAATGCAGGTCTCCCCACAGGCCTCTGATCTCCAGGTCTGATGGCATTTGATGTTTGGAGATATTATTCTGCCATGAAAGCCAGCGCCTGTGTATGGGGGCAAGCCCTGCAGCAGATCCCCTCATTCAGTAGCTCAGAGGTAAACACAGGCAGGCAGTGCCCCCAGAGACTGCACGACAGATCGTGCTTCCATCTGTGTCCTTGCCCTGTGGTGCAGAGCAGTTTGCATCCCTCCTGCCAGCCAGACCGAGTCAGAGCTCTGCTCCCCAGCCACGCAGCATGCTAAGCAGGACCTCTGCGAGATGAAGGGTCACAGGACATCACAGGTCCTGCTCCAGTCTCACGTCAGGAGCTATTGCAAGCACTAGAGGAGAGTATGTGAAGGCTGGGTTTGCTGTTGCCTGCTGATTGTACCCCATGTCATATCTCTGAGAGATACAGGGAAGGTGGAGGAAGGCAGAGACATAGACAAGAGCCTGTTCGCATCATCCAGGGGCAGAGACAGGCATGGCAGCTCTGCGGCATTCACTCTTTGGCTCAAAGGAGAAACGGGGACGGATCCCTCTACTCTGAGTGCAGAGGTGTCCCAGATCTGCCATCCTTACCTGCAGCTTCTGCAGTGTCTCCTCACGCTCACCCTCCGTTTCCCATCGGCCACACTTCTGGCTCTTTAGCATCTGAATCTCCTAAAACACAAGGAAGAGCATCATTTCAGATCCACCTCTGTCCCAGTGGGGCCAGCTCCCACCACATACCCCAACCAAGGATCACATAACCACACTCAGCTCCAAAATTTTCATACCTCCCTTCCTAACCTTCTAATTCTGCTGTACCTGCTGCCTCCCTCTAAGCCGTTAGTCCCTAATCAAGACCACCAGCTGACTGCCAGCAAGGTTCAGTGGTCTCTGCACCCTGCTGCATCCTTGCTCAAGATCCCAGGCTCTTGGGGCCAGGGTCTCTGCACAGCTGCTGGGTGAAAGCCTCTGCACACCTTTGCCCCAGCGTTTTCCCTCTAGCCTGAGCAGGGGGAGAGATCTCTTCTCACTCAGGATCAGGGACCCCAAAACACCTCCCATCCCCCAATCCCTGCTTTGTGGCTCCCACCCTAAGGCTCTGTCCACCCACCCTGCTGAATCACGGCCACTAGAGAGCCTGCAGATGTGCAAATCGAGAGAATCTCTCCGCATCTCCCCTCCTTCACAGCCTCTGTAATTAAAACTCTGCTTTAAATCATTCATTTAAATGCAGCAAAAGCGAGAAGCAATTCCTACACTAGAGGCTAACTGCAGCTGCAGATGGCTGAGCAGGGAAGGGGTAAGACACAGCCCTGCCGGTTGTGCAGTGGCTGAGATGCTCCACTCAAGGCTATTTGCGTGAGAAACTCCCAGCACTTCGCTCTCACTCAGCTTTGCTTCTCTGGGAAGGGAAACCACCGAGGGGGCTGCGCTGGCTTATAGAGGCTCCTGGCTTGCACAGGCAGCACGTGCCACAGCAACAGTCTGATCTCATACCAGCTATAGTGACAGAGAACGTGCTGGCGATGGACAGGCCACCCAGCTTCAGGCTTTGCTCTGCTTTGTGAGGTATTACCTCGTCTTTAGCCTTGATCAGTAGTTCCAGCTCCTCCAGGGTTTGGCTCAGCTCTTCCTTGTTGTTCTCGCTGGAGGAATCGTGAGCCCCCTGTGACTCCAGTTCTGCTACCTACATGGAAGCAAGCACAGGGAAGGCATGCTCAGAGATACAGAACGTCCCGACACCTTATCTCTCACAGTCATTCTTTGTCACGTTTTGCCTTCCTTGCAACCCCAACCAGGCTTACAACAGGATAGCAGCTCCCACTCTGGGGCTCTTAGGAAAATATTCCTTCTGCTCTGCCTAGATCACGCACAGAAACACACTGCGGTGAAACTCGGTCTAAAGACTCTGTCTTTGCTTTCTCCTGAAGTTTTGCACTTCCAGCGAAGCTCAACTGGCTGTCATCAAGCACATGAGCCTACAACCCAAAGCGATGGCTAGATCCAGCTCCCTTCACATCCCTGGGCAGGGATTGCCAAGGGCAAGGGAGTTACTGCAGCTCCACCACAGCAGAGCTGGGAGGAAAGGTTTGCCCAAGTGTACTCACCCTTCCTGAAAAATTCAGCCCAGTGGCTTAGATTATTCATGAAGAGGATTCATTTTTAAAGGCTCATCAGAAGGTCTGCAGCAGTGATTGCTGGGGCCCAAGCTCTCACAGGGCCTGCACTGAGGTCTCCATGTGCGGCTCCAGTGATGAGTACCCTCACACAGACAGGGCTCACATCCTGGTGTGACATGTTCTCACGAGCAGGGGCAGCAGGGCAACGCTGACTGGATTTGGCCTCTGCCAGGGTCCACGTAAACAGTGGTTGTGAGCTGTCAGGCTCACAGGGTTATGGCCAGCATCAACCAGCTCTGGTCCCAAAATGCTCCGGTTTAGGAACAATAACCTAGATGTTTCACTGAGTTACAGTCTCTTCTATGATTCTGCAAACTCCCCAGTGGCTGCCCTTTGCCCAATGCTCACAAAATCTTCACTCCTAGCTCCTGGCTGTGAGAACAGCCCCCAAACAGCTGAGTATGGACAGAGTGGTGGCAGGGAAACAGCAGCCCGATCCAGCCAGCCCCAAAACCACATGTGTACATTCACACCCCCAGGATCTCTGCTATACCTAGGGCAGGCTCCTGCTGCAGAGGAGAAAACTTGTTCCGTGCAGCTCTTTTACTGTGACTCCAGCATGGAGAATTAGCAACAGGCACAGTGAATCCTGGGGGACGGCTGTTTTCTGCACAGACTGGCCACACAACAGCCATCAAGTGGAAACAGCTGTTAATTGCTATAAATCCCTGCTGTCTTTTGAATGAGCTATCTCGAAGTGAAATGGCTTTATGCCGCCTTCTCCAGGGCTCCAGAGTCCTTTCCCAGTCAAACCTCAACTGCCCTAAAACCCTTCCCCAAGTACTCTGCAGTTCTTCCCTCCCAACAAACCCAACCGTGTGACTGTCACTCCTCTCCCCAAACGCACACAGGCCTCCTCAGTTGTTCTGTGACCTCTCTGACATTACACAGGTCAAAAGATCCTATTATCCCAACCGAACAAGGGCTTGTTTGTACTGCACCACCCGGGTTTCATGATGTTGCAGCTCGGATTCCAGCTAATTATAGCAGATAGAGCAATCCTCATCCTTCCCGTCAGCAGCCAGAAGATTGCCCTGATGCCTAGCTCAGGGGGGGCACAGGCCTTACTCAGTATTGCTGGCAGCTGGGAAGTACCCCGAGAAAACCTGAAGGGAAGCTGCTATTCTTTAACTGTGTGCTCTGATTTCCTCCCTTCATCCACAGGGACTCGGCACACCCTCAACTCGCTCTGCAGAAAACAGGAGCTTTTGTGAGAGCTCCCTAACTACATGGCCTTATTCCTTGACATGTTTTCCCTGCCAGGCTCATGCAGCATCCTGGATTTCCATCCCATCGCCTGCTGACACCCATGGAACTGACAGGAGAACGGGGTCAAGGGCACCATCTGGCTCTGGGATAGGGCTTCCTTTGACCTGCTCTGCAAGGGCCCTCCTGTACTCACCCGCTGCCGCAGCGTTTCCGTCTCCTCCTGATAAGCAGCCAGCTGCTTCTTCCACTGGTCCACGTTGGCGTTGGCTTCATGGAGAGCAGCCACAAGCTTGTTGTTGTTGTCCTGGAGGCTGAAGAATTCGGCCTCCCACTGGACCTCACTCACCGAACTGTGTGGGAGAACAGGGGAAGTGTTCAGGAGAGCATACGAGAGTCTCAGCACGAAGGTTTCTTCCCCCAGTGCTAACGTGTACTGAAACAACGCTCTTGGAAGTGCTGGGCAGCTCCCTGCTCCTCCACAATTTTTTATTTGGCTTTATATCACTTCCCAAATTTAGATGCAGATATAGGGCTGGAAGAAGGATTTCTTTCCTTTACTCCTGGAAAATATTTGACTTCGAGGCCATGTGTGTTTGCTTGAAACTGCAGAAAGCACACTAAGATTAGTGAGGTGTGTGTGTGGCGGGGAGATACAGCTACTATAAAGGAGCTCTGCAATGTGGGACTGTGAATCCATTTTTAAAATCTTTGTTAGATCCGAGTTTGCTTTGAATAAAACCCTACCAGCCCAGACTCAGGAGAAGGTAGCAAAGGACACTTGCTTTTGATTTAAAAATACTCTAAGTGTTCAGCTGGGAGCTCAACGGGAGCCACAGGGCAGAATCCAGCCCAGAGCCTTTTGAACAGACAAAGACCGGAAGCAGCAGGGACTCTGCTGGAATCGTCAGGGGAATTAAACACAAATGCAGCCCTGGGCCAGCTGGAAGAGTGTGAACATCTTCTGGTATTACAAACTACGGATCTGAAGATAACTGGCATCAACTCATCCCTGCTGCAGGCACAAAGCATGCTCCTTCCCACGCTGCCTGAAGAGCGGATTTGAGCTCCAAGTTGGAATAACTTGGGAAGAGGGGAAATTGGTATGGTGGAGGGTTTGAGCAGCAGCGGACATGGGGTATTACTCAGCTACCTAAAGAAGTAGCATTGGGTCAAAAGCATTTGGGACAACAGGGACATACACCAAATCCCACCAGAACAGACAGTTTAGAAGTCAGGAGCAGAGAGCACTTGTAGCAGCCTCACCCTTCTGAAAGCATCTTCTTCAGCCGCTCCTTCTCTGTTGTTATCTCAACATCAGCGCTTTGGCTCCGGAATAGTTTATCTTCTCCTGGTCCATTGGAGCTGATGATGGGGCTAGGAAGTACCTGGGGGATGAAGAAGTGGTTACCACACAGCAGTGAAGACAGGCCATGTGGGCACAAGGTCTCTGCAAACTCATTCACAGCCCGAGTTCACAGGATTTCTCAGTCCCTGCACTCGTGAGAAACGCTGCCTTTCAGTCCTAACTCTTAGGCAGTGCTGTGCATGTCTACATGACAAGGGGTGGCAAAGATCCTCATGTACGGCTCAGCAGCACCAGTCATGGCATGGAGATGACTTCAGAAGCTATGTGGACATCTCTCTTGGATAGGTAGAGTACTGCTTCGCTCTGCCAGCAGCTGTCCTGCTGCCATGTCCTCCCTTTCCCTGTCTCCATGCCATGCTGGGGCAGCAATCCCAGGGCACAGACACCCTGAGCAGGTGGACTCACAGTTTGCAAGCACCAGCTATTCCTCCCTCCAGACTCGAGGTACTGAATTCTCTGGCCCTCGGCTTCCCCTTGACAAATGCCAGCGATGTCATAGCCCGTAACTTGAGTCCCACGGCTGTGCGCAACACTCGAGCTGCTCAAGCTGGCCGTTTCAGGGTTTTGCCAAATTCTTAATAGGATTTTCTTGCTGGTTCTCAGACCAGTGGAAAGACTTCATAAACTCTGAACACAGACCTGCCAGGCCACCTGGGTTCAGTCACAAGTCCAGCTTCTGTACCTTGAATTAAGATACCAGGTGCCATTGGGATAGTGTTTCTCAGGCTCAGGGGATGGAAACTCTGCTATTGCTCAGATGACTGTGGCACCCAGTGGGAGAAGATACTGAGAGCCCCTGCACCAAAGTATACCCTTCTCTATGGCTCCATATTCCTGCGTATATCAGAGCTAGCAGAGAAACAATTTGTCCTCCCAGGCTGGAGGGAACTGGAGCAGAGATGAATATGCAGAAGCCAAAGCAAACTTCGCATCCTCTGGCCCCTCCAGAAGACCCTGCCTGCACGGTCTCCTCTCACAGCAGGGAAGAAGCTTGGCACTGACAGGACAAACTGAGCTATAAAAAGATTATCTGAGCAATGAGTCTCTGGGATCCCAAGCTGGGGGCTGTGAGACCAGGTGGCTGGTGAGCCTGCTGGAGTTCAGAGGTAGCCCGCAAATGCCTGTGGCAAGGACAGCCACCTGCTTTCGGAGTCGGCTGACATCTATAAATAGAGCCAGACAGGACCATGAGATGTATTGAACACCAGCTTCATGAAGCCTTCCAGAGAGCGACTGAGAAGCGAGACCTGCAAAACACAACCCTGCCTCACCTTTACCGCACGATGGGGAGACCGAGGCAGGGAAGGGGCAGAAGCTTCCTCTTCTGGTATGTTGAGCCCCTGTGAGTCCAACTCATACTGACAACAGCTGAAGATGCTCCACACTGTTTTGTTGCTTACATTATCCACAGTGACATACTCTGTGATGGGGATGCTAAACGGGATGGGGATTGGTCTAAAAGGTACTAGAGGACAGAAAAGAGCTGCTATTCTGGGATTTCCCCAGCTCTGAAAACCTGAAGCCTAAGTAAACTAGTGCAGATGCAGAAGATGAGGGAGCCCTGATTTAATTTCAGGAGACAGATCTGCTCTCTGCTCACTTGCAAACAGAAACACAATCAATTATTCAAGGATAAAATTAATGTTTGAAGCTCTGCTAATGTAGAGACTGCGAATCAGCAGTGGGACAGTGGGAGAAGGGATGATGGGCTGATGGATGTACAGGCTGAGGAAGGCAGGACAAGATCTGCATGCCCACACGGCAGGGGACACCGCATGCGTCACTGTGTCAGCAAGCTGGCTGCCGTGGCTGCAGGCAGGGGCCGTGCATACTGGTGTCTGAGCTCTGCCACCAAGAGCTGAGGCAGGCTAAATGGGAAGAATGGGCGTGGGTTCCCATTGTGGCAGTTTTAGTGCTGCTGAGTCAGGTAAGAAGGAGGAACAGAGCCTTAGGCCATTTCCCTGATCTGTGTTTAACCTTCACCTTCTGACCTCCTCATCCCTTCTGCAGCATCGCAGCACAGGGGAGATGAACGTGTCCTGTTGTGGCACCTGATGAGTTCTGCCTGGTGTAAACAAGATAAGAGGGAGCATCTCTACTCCCAGCCTCCATCTCCCAGCATGGGGAGCTCTCATAGCTGCAGCTGGCCATGAATCTCTGTCTTGGGCCATTATTACTGACCAGAGTCTTTTACCTAAAACTTTGGTTCTGCTATGAATGCTCTACTCTGCTCCCTTCTTCATTTGCCACCCATTAGGATGGGGCTTAGAGCTAGCAGGAGCCAAAAGCTAGGCAGATTTTCCCCATTTTTGCACCCCACATGACATTTCCAGTCTCTGCACAGCCACCGCCTCCACCTCCCCCTCTTTTCCCTGCAGGCCAAGGTACTGTTCGCACTCCCTCCTCCTCCTCTGCTGCCACTCCATCTGTACTCAACCCAGAGAACGCAGTGTCCTCCATCCTACAGCTCCTCTCCTACTGCCGGGAGCTCTGGGAAATGCAGAGTCACCTCTGGAGTGAGCTATTTGGGAGGGCAGCTTCACCATCAGCATGGAACTGCTTCACCACTGGGAAAAAGCAGGGTAGAGTTCTCCACAGCTTATCCTCTCCCCTCCAACCCACTGCTCTTGGAGTTGGTTTAGCTATACAGGGAGAAAGGTAACAACTCCAAGTGCAATGCATGCGAGAATGCTCTGTGACGGGCTCTAGCTTTCTGGCTTGGTCTCCTGGGGGAAAGAAAATTGAACGACTGGCTGTCACGCATGCTGTTCTACCTTAGGGAAGAGTTCCCAAGGGGGGTGTGATTTCTACTCTCACAGCACAGCTTCTCTTCCACAGTGGAAATATGGAAGAAACAGAAGTCTGGCCAGGACTCCTCAGTCACCAGCTCTAAGAAATCACTTTGTCATTCCATGGACAGCACCATCACCTATCAGAGACACTTGGAGAAGAAACCCCTGCAGTACCACAAAAGGAAGAAAATAGTTGGAAACACCATGCATCTTTCTTATGATCTTCAACCAGGCAACATGCACTCCTGCATGCTGCTTGCCTGTTACTGTCACACTGAGCCCAGAGAGAGCCAGCAGCTCTAAAGAAAAAAAGAAACAAAAAAACACCAAACCAAAAAATCCCAACCCACACAAGAACAAAACCCCACTCCTCCAGCACAGCTTTATAAGAGATCGAATGGTTTTGAGAGTTTAACTGGCAAAGAGGGAGGAGTGTGAACCTTCTCAGGAGCTCCACTTAAGCACTAATTAGTTAATCTACTTCATGTGTTTCAGTAGAGTGACCTCAGGGCCACAGGTGTCAAAATGCTCCAACCTCAGTGTCTGGCAAGAAAGCTCTCAGGAAAAAAGGGATGAAAGCAAGAAGTTAGTAGAGGAGATCAGCACAGTGGCCGCTTTCCCTAGCTGTCATTGCTCTGCAGTGAGCTTTACCCACACCCCTTTCCAAGCGTTACCTGGTGAGATGTGATACTCAGGGCAGGATTGGTCAGCTCTGTTTTATCCTGGGACTTCTCCCTCGCCAAACGGGCTGCTTCTTTCACTTCCTGGAACTTTTCTGCAAACTAGAGGGGAGTGGAAAAGTCACCCTGGTGCTATGCCAAAATGCAGAACGAACTAGAATTGATGCCTGGATTACTAGTTCCTCCACAACTTCATTCAGCGTGCTTTTTAAATTTCTCTTCAACTAGCAATAAAATTCAGGGAATAGCCCCTTCCTGCCCCTGCTTCTGGCACTGAGGGCTGTGGGGTTAGCTAAATAGCAATGACAGAAATTGAGCCTGAAGTCCTACTTCAACTTGTGGTGTTCAAAACACTCTGCAAATATTACTTTAAAGCTCTTCCTAGCATCTTTGCATCTTGCATTACACTTCAGCACAGTGGGAACAGCATTACGCCAGGTTCCTGAAGTCTTTTCTCCAGAGGCTGATCTCCCCCTTCAGGGTTTCAGGGACATTCTCCCTGCTAGCATCAGGTTTCTGCCAGCACCTGCAGCATTACCTGGGAGAGATGTTGCTCCGAAGCAAAGCCCAGCCCATACACTGTGTTGGCTCGGCTGTCTGCCCATTGTCCAAATTTCTGGGACGTCTTTGTGAAGGTCATGTTAGGGGTAATAGTGCTGTTGATGATGGCCTGCAGAGAGAGGCAACAAGAAGAGTCAGAGAAAGCTCCAGCCCGCTGCCCTGGGGTGGTCGTGTGGGACTGACCACAATAATCCCTGCGTACTCTGGGAACTAAGGGTAGAAAGCTTTGGCTTTTAATCTATAACACAACAGTTCAGGGTTTCAGTGACCAAAAGTCTTTCTAGTCTGGCTATGTGACACAAACGAATCTCAATCATCTTGTCTACCGAAAAAGAAAAGAAAAGCCTCAGTAGCATCAGCTTCCTCCATAGCTGGAAAAGATGATAAGAGAGCGACTCTGGGGACTTAACAACTTTCTGATGTTCTCCATTTTCATGGCAAGTAAGAAAAAAAAAAACCCCAGCAGTCAGGACTAGCTATTGTGAAACACTCTTTGCTGGTTAGGGTAGCAGCAAAATAAATTTTGTGGGAAGATTGCTGAATCTCTACTATTGGAGGTCTTTGAGAGCAAGTCAGGAAAATGCCTATCAAGAACAGTTTAGGGAGAGTTAATCGCGTTTTGTGGAAGTGACTGACCAGACTACCTCTGAGACTCCCTCAACCTCTGTCTGTCATTCCATTATATCTACAGGGGTTGGTTTTAGCACAGGATAAAGGCTCTCAGAAAAAGCTTGTGCTTTGCGTGCTCGGTGGGGGCAGGGGGTGAGAAGAGAGTGAAGTGGGGAGGGACAACATCAGACCCTAGGGCACATTTTTCATCAGCACGGATCTTAGTGGCAACATTACGCACACTTGAGCACGGAGGCAGTGTTTTACCTTCTATTCCCTGCAGTGGTGATGCTAGAGTGCCCATGCTGAGAACTGACCAACTTGACACCGAAAACATCAACACCAGAACAGACTTCGGCTGGAGAAAAACCTGCTGTCAATCTGTGTGATGCCATCAGCAAGTGTCCCCTACCTTGGTGCCCCCCACGCTGATGATCCGGTACACGTTGCGTGTGGCATCATAGAAATAGGAGACAGTCAAAGCGTGCTTGCTGGCAGGGATCCAGTTCCGTTTGGTGGCAGGGTCGATCTGGAAAACGTGGGCCCTGGTGCTGAAGATTGGCTGCTCCCTGCAAGAGAAACGAACAGGGCTGTCAGGGGAGAGGGGAAGCTGAGCAACGGGGGAAGCGCATTGACTTCCTGGCACTTGTGTTGCATTACGCACCGCCAGCAGCACTTCTGCTATTCGCCTTCTCTCCAGGGACCCGAGACACGAGGTGTTCAGCACTGCAGCCCCCAAGGACGCAGCATCTCTCAACCAGCAGCCCTTCACCGAGCCTCTGTGCAGGGAGTAGCAGCTCCCCACTGTCTGGGCTGCTATCATCTACTGTCTCTTCTTATTAGGGGAGTCATGACCCAAGTTCTCCATCATTCCTGTAAGTTGGCTTTTGCAAGACCTCTGGGCTTCTCTGTGCTCTCCACAGGAGCCCTTTGCATCTATGGCACTCTTCTAAAGCCCATTTTAGAAGCTGGGGGACCACCAGAAGCTTGTGCCCCTGCAAAGTAAGAGCCCACAGCTGTTTATGCCTCCTATTTACCCACCATCCTGGCAGCACGAAGACAGCAGCTTTCACTGCACACTAGTGACCTCGGTCTACAAAAATACCCTTGGCACAACAACAAAGCTACCAAGGGTTTTTAACTACAGGTAGAGTAGCTGCTCTAAAGTTTCTCTGTCCTCCTCAGCAGTCTTCAGACATTTCCAAAGATCACAGCCTGGTCATTCCAGCAATAACAGCCTATGCCCTCAGGTCAGTAGATCTTACACGCACGTTCACCCAAGGACGGGCACGCAACTTGCAAGCAGAAGCACAAATAGGACATCCCAATCTCATGTTTGGGGCATACCAGATGGCCCTACACAACACAGCCACTGTGGCAGAGTTATGCTAATGATTAGCAGTTATGTTATTTTTAGCCTGACTTGAAACTTTCTTTTGCCACCCCTCAGCCCCTTAGTGGTCAGTTCATGGTGACTTCATCAGGTATGTGATTTCTCTGGCTGCTGGATTATTTGTACTCCACTGGATATCTCCAAGCTGGAGCTCTAGGGAAATGGATGGATGGAGGACTTGTTTGGGATGTGAGCACAAAAAGCGCCTTCCCCCCAAGCACAGCTCTTCCTCCCTTGACTCACACTTGGGAAGCGCATCCTGCAGTGAGAGGTCACATCACAGGATTAAAAGCAAGTCACTTAACAATGAATTAAAGGAAACACTTCACCACGCAATGTGCAGCTGCTGCAAGAAAGCACTGAACCAAGCGCTGACCGGATTTTGTAACCTGTAATATCTGAGCTGAAATAAGGAGTTGAATCTCAGGCACCAGGATGTAACTTGAGTGTTTCAGAAGGCAGGAAGGAATGTTTCCATGACACAACAGTCCAGGTGCATCAGGGCTGGGGGTCTTCCTTTGACTTTGGTTAAAACCCAAGGCACTGGCCATCGCCACACTCCATACCCAAACCTAGTGAAATCTGATTTGATTGGAAACATCTCATGCCCCCATGACAGCTGTGAACAAGGCACAGTCACAATCCTGCCATGTGCGAGCTCCCAAAATCCAGACATTTATATTTCCTCCGCATTCCAAGTCCTCACAGCTGCAGTGAGCAGACCTTCCCATCAATCCAAAGACAAACGTACCTGGTGCTCTCTGAACCCATTGCTGAAACTTAGGAAGGAAATTAAATACTCCCTGCTACCTCCTAGTTTCAAGCCTTGTTCCCAGGTTACAGCCCTGTCTTGGATCTCTTGTGACTGCATGAGGATCTAAGGCAGCTCCTTCTCTGCATCCTCTCCACCTGGTTTTATTCAGTCACAGTCTGTTTTTGGAATGAGATTCAAATTTTTCAGGCTCCACTAACAGATACTAAATTTTACATGGATCATCACTCATCCTTCGAGGCACAGTACCTACAGAGTAGGAACAACTAATCTTTCTGCACCTTAAACCCCAAGTCCTGGGCTAGTGTCAGAAAGAACAGAGGAAGGACATTACCTAGTTGTTGACATTTGTTAGTAAGAAGGGTAAGACGACTACAGGCCAGTGGAGTTAGTACACGTCTCTCCTCCAACAGCTTCCTTCTCAGGTCTCCTAGCTGGACTGAGGCTCCTTTTTGGTTTTGCCTCCACAGTGATTCATTTCCTAGCGATGGAAAAGTCAGCTGTTATTTATCACACAGAGCACAGACAGAGCGTTCAACCAGGCAGCGTTTAGGGGCTTCCTTCGTCCCAAACTCACAAAGCTTGTAATTTGTAATGATTTCTCATCACTGAACAAGTTTTATTCCCTGTCACAGGAGATAATTGGGCGAGCTGTATAACTGGAGTAAATCCCTTTGGCAGCAGGCGCTGGCCGCTGGGAGAGGGCCACAGAGGAGCCTGGAAGGCTCTAGTGTTTCCAGTCACGCACACGTGATGGCTGCATGACGGAAAACCCTCCTCAGAGATCACCCCTCACACGCACAGCAGCTATTCCTGTGCGAGCTATTCATCAGCGAGGTCTGCACCCAGAGTCAATGGAAACCATCCTGCTGACTGCAGCAGGTTTTGGACCAAGCGATGTTTCAAACAGCCCTCTGCCACGCACCCTGACGCAGCGCTCCGACATTCCCGGAGATAACCCTTCTCTGCCCACGGGGACGGGGTTGCAGCAGCACCTGGGTTACGCACCCACCACGTGCAGTCCCCGTCCTCTGCTCCACGGAGCCAGGTACCATCCCAGACCCCCGCAGCGAGGAACCCCTGCGGCTGCCCTGTGCTGTCTCCCTGTGACACACGAGACAACCGTGCTATTCATTTGCTTTGTAAATTAGCCTCTCCAGTAAATGGTCCCCACCCTGCTCTCCACCCTATCAACTGAGGCTGCATCTCTCAAAAAAGGAGCAAAAGGGTAAGAAAGTGAATTTGCATGATGAAGGATGCCTGTAGAAGGGTAGAGAGCCCAGACGTCCCAGCCTCTCTGCTAGGGCTGCCTCCAAGCAGGTCAGCTAAAAAGTCCTAATACCTAGAAAACCCCATTGCCTTCCTGCTGCTCACTCCAAGACAGGAGAGGCTCAGGAGGCCACCCAAATGTCAACTGTCCTGTAATTACAGCATCACTAACCACAAAAGCCAGCATTAATTTCCTTCCGAGCACCAGGAGTAGAAAATAAAACACCACTGGAAGGTCTATCAGACAGGCAAAAATCCTATCTTCACAGGGTTTGGCTTATGTTTTTTTCACTCCCATGAGACTGGCTTGGCCTCTTGCTTGCCCAGCACTGAGCCCCTGGGCACGCACATTCTCCTCCTGGTCTCGGGTACACCGAAATACGCACCGCTGATGGTGTTGATGGGGAAGAGTGCTCTACTTTTTGTGCCTTTACATAATCACCGCTGTCTCGACACTCCTCATATGTTGGTTTGCGCCTTATGGGCTTCCCCGGAGCAACAAAACTTCACGCTGTCTGCAAGAGGCCTATCCCTTCCAGTTACAAACGTCAAAGTCTCGCAGACTCTCCGAACGGGCCTGCTGCCAGTTACGCCAGATGTGCTTTGCTTCCAACAGATAGCAAACTGGCACCAACAGCAGCGGGGCTTGTCAGCAGCTTCACCTGCCTGCCTGGTGCCAAGGAGGGAACTCCTGCACCCACCTCCCTCCGAGGGAAGCAAAATATGCAGAACCTCCTGAAATTATCTTTCGTGTTTCCCCTTTCCTCACTGCAAACGGGAACAGTTGCTGCCAACGTGCGCATCCCTAATAACAGCGACTGGAGATTGCTTTAGGAGGTCAGCACGTTATTGCCTTCTCACAGCTACCTGAGTATAGCGCCAGCCTGGCATGGGGACAGGGCTTTCTAGGAAACAATTGCTTGAGCTCTGTAGGTAACGCTCAGGAGAGCTTTGTGCTCTGCTTGGGAACAGCACAGAGGTGTTCACGCTCCTTTTGCGGTGCTTCTGGAGAGGAAAAAAAAGTCTTTGTTTGTTTGTTTTAAATACATCAAATGATACAAATTGTATCCAGCTAGTACAAGAATGTCATTGTCGAGGATACTGGCTAGCCTGGAAACTTGCCTTTCAGTACTCGCTTACTTGTCTGACAAGGTTAAAGCAAACGCTACAAAACAAAAGCTCTCCTAGAGTCTATGTGGTGGAGCGCAACAAAAAAAGGGACAGAAAGGGTAGGCAGCAATGCAAACCAAGAGAGGAGCTAAGCACGAAAGTCCGCAAATCTAGGGGAACATTTCTAAGAAGTCACAAATGGCTTACTAAAGGGAAAATGGCTCTACCTCACCCATTCTGCAATTCCTTTAGCAGCAGAGAACCGCAGCGGGTTTGACCCAGCGCAGTGGATTAGCAAGGTGGGGACGCAGGCAGGACTGCGGGGCACTGGTGTACGTGCGGAGCGGAGTTCAGAGCAGGAGAAGCACTGGTGCTGAGAGCCAGGTCCGAGATGCATGAGCAGAGTAATGTCCGAGGAGCACCCGTCTGCATTCAGCTTGCTTCTGGCCAAGCTGCTGACCTCTTGTTTCCAAAAACACTACAAAGCATTTAAAAATAGTCCTGAAAGCGCCTAGGATTCAAACCGTCGTGTTCTCTCTCCCGCTACAGCCCTCTTTTCCCCTCTGTTTTAAGTGTATATGCTGGATACACCACGCATCCCTAAATGCTGACACTTCTTTTCCTGCTCCCAGCTGGGAGTCCCCATAACAATACAGACATAGCAGTGAAAAGGGCATGTGTAAATAAAACCACTTACATCCCCCCAGGGCTGTCCTTCGCAGATAATTAAGAAAAACCAAAGCAAATGACTGAAAGGACAAAGATCTGGCTGAGACACAGACATGATCAGCAAGTGCCTGATGGCAACTGGAAAGGATCCAGGTCTCATCGCTGCCAGCATTTGTTCCCAGCCTGGGGGGAGGAAGGCAAAATTCAATATCCCACGTCCCGCTGATAGCTTAAAAATGACCTGTCCCCCATGAATGTTCCCTAACGCTCCAGCAGCAGGCTGCCAGCTGCCAGGCAAAGCCAAGCAGCTAAAAATTAAACGAAGAGATGATCTAACCGATCTAGCTATTTCCTAACATGTTCTTCACATCAGCAGAGCATCTGGCTCCAGGATGCTGCCTGAGTAAAGACCCAAATGCCTCTTTCTTGTGGCTTTTCCTTACAGAGAAGTTGGAAGGTCACAGGATGTTTGGGGAGGACACACAAATATAGGGTATGGATCAATTGTTTCCGATTTGCTCACTGACTGGAGTCTTTGACTCGGTGGTCATTAAGACAACATGTAAAACTGCATGCTGGTCTCATTTCCACCCTGGTTCTTGTATTATTCCCCTCTCTACAGCATCCAAATTGATTTCTTAATGAATAGCTGCTTATTTCACCATTGCCAGGAGAGCAAATCATTACTTGTCCTCTTAATTTACGGTCTCAGCAGAGTAGCAATGGACTGAGCAGGCCAAAGTGACCAACTTCACTAAGGCTGGATGAGGGACCTCGTCAGGTTAGGACACACCGATGCACTGCCAAGACCCCGGAGGAGAAGCAGGCCCTGCAAGCACTGTCCTGTGCCAAGGAGGTACAGATGGCATCAGTTCAGTCCCTTGCACCAGTGGCACATTTCACCTAGCAGGGGAAGAGCGGGCATAAAAGGTGCCAAAGTCTGGGCAAGACTAAAACCAGCACTGCCCCCTCTAGTCTGTGTAATCTGAACACGTATGTCAGCGGATGCATGGATTGTCCTTGAGTGTCCTGCCTGGATGTGGGCTTTATCCTCCTCTTTACAGGGCTTCCTCCTAAACGGGATCTTCTAAAATAACCCAGTGCTGCTACAGAGAGAACGCAAAGAGAAAGGGAGATGAGCCACCTCCCAGAGAAGCCTCTCCAAAGAAGGATCACAGCATCTCCTGTTTACAAGACAGCACCAGGGACTGGGGCCAGGATCGTGCCAGGACCCGCCTGCAATGTGTGGGATCGTACGGATCAGTATATACGCAGGCATCACAGTAACACGGGCCCACCACGCCGCAGTAAAACAACGTCCAAGCTGAAGCAGAGCTGCTAGGAGCTCAGCCCACCCTCCTGCCTCAGAGCCCATCTACCCACAGTTTGAGCAAGCCACCTCTAATCCCTCTCCTAGGTACGTCTATAATAGGGGGATTTCACGGAGTCCTCTCTCTAACCCTCACCAGAAAAATACTCTCAAACCTGCAGATGAGTCTAAGGGCAGAAGAGAAGCAAAAAGGTGAAGAGATTTTTGATTTAAGTCAAGACAGAGCTGGAACAGGGCACGTTCCCCACTGCATCCTCCAGCCTTCTGCCACAAGGTAACAGCGTACAATCCTCTAAAGAAACATCTCCCATTTTAAGGGATAGCCCAGGTTAAAGGAAGGGACGGACAACCTTTGAAAGGGCTGTTCAGCAAAACGTTTCTCTCTATGTCTGAATTTCAATAGCTTGGTGGCAGCTCCAGTGTTTCACTGCACGCTCGCCCTCTTCCCTCCTCACCCCACTCCAACTTCAGCTGCCCTTTGGGGTCCTTACACCCCACAGGCTCCTCCGAGAAGCTGCATTTTATTGCTTCTACTTTCTCAGGGTATTTTCAATACAAATAGCACCCCTTTGGGAAAAATCCTGCTTGACAATTACAGGCTCGCTCTCTCTTCAGCAGGTTCCTAAACCTAAGGGCAACTGCTAAAACGCAGCCCTCCTGCCAGACCTCTTCCAAAGGGAGAGAAGGAGAGGAAGAAATCAGGGTTTGATTGTTTGCTTTAGATCTTTTATTGCATCCAGCGATGCCTTTGCTCGATAGCTTCTACAGCGGGTGCGGGGAGGGGTCTCTTTCTGACTGCACAGCTGCATTTGACTTATGCTTTGTCCTTGTTCTTCTCCGATTTTCTGTGCAATCTGGAAGATTTTCCCCACTGAGATCCTCTTTATTTTTTTGTTCTCAGTAATTCTCGCCTCACAATCCTGTCTGCCTGCCTGTGACATGCCCGTTTAGTTAACTGAATTACGTATCGCATCCTCCTCACCTGCCCCCACCCTTTGCTGCATGACCAGAGAGAAGAAACCTTACGTTTGCTGTGCAGAGGGAAGCTTTTAGTCACCATTCCCCAAATTTATATTAATGTTTCTGTCCTGTTTTCAGTTCCAAAGCAAGGTGTGTGACAAAAGAGCAGGATTCAAACCTAGACACAAGTATAGAGCTTTAAGACACATTTGGTGGGCGAGTCCAAGTTAAAAGCACTCCAGGGGTACAAACAGAGAATAGGTCCGAGGTTTAGAACAGTCTTTTAGCCACTCAAGGTAGCAGCCGGAATGTGCTGGAGAGCCTGAGCACGGTCCTCATTAACTGCATTTGCCTTGGTGCTCCTGGATGGGGTTCAGTCAAGGGCATCTCTAGGAAGTCCATGTGCTATTCTCCAGCCTGCATCTCCTCTGGCTCTCTGCAGCTTCTCTTTGCAGGGATATTCATTTACTTGTCAGAGAAAGGAGCCTCTCTGCACTTGGACGCAGGGAGGATAATCACTTTAAATACCTTGCTCTGCATCTAGGCAGTTTGTGGTCCCCCTTCATCTAAAAACCAAACCAAAAATGCGTTGCAAGAAATCACAAAGTACTAGATCAGCAGAATCCTTTGTTTCTGTGGACCACAGGCACAACAGCGCTCAGCCACAAGGGCAGGGAAGGGCTTTGGGGGTCTGATGTTCCTGCTGACAGCAGTGGGACACCTTCAGAGTTCAGAGACCTAGGAACGTATTTTTGCACTGTGCCCTGTGGCTGGGCTCAATGCGCAGCCACCATGAGCAAGCCCCCCAAAAAAGAGGTCGCCTACTGATAAAAGGCCCATTGCCAGCCACAGCAGGAGGTAAGGATTTCCCAGTTCTCACTGCAATCTTCCCAAAAGTCCTTTCTCTCCGTAAGGTCTGGTTTCCTGGATGGGTGTTCACAGGGCAGCTTGTGCAGAGCAGAAAGGGGTACGGGAGAGCATGCGAGCGCGAGAGATACGTGTCTCGGCTCTGGCATCCAGCCCACGGCCACGCTGAGTCAGCTGTGAGGCCGTGCTGGCTGCGTCAGGGCTCTCCCTTCGGCTGGGTCACCAGCCAGAGCACTCGGGTGTGAGAAACCCGACAGCAGCACGGTCTGGGATAATTTGAGGAAGGGGGTGGCGAGGGCAGGGGTGGGGGGAAATGCATTTCAGAAAGAACCCAGTATTTCAAAAGGCAGAATTGGAGCACTGAGAGGGCATGAGAACCAATCTCCTCCTCCTCCACTGCTGTCTGTCTTTGTTTCCTTTTATCTTCCCTCAGCAGCTTGAATAGCTGCTGACTGTATGTCAGTGCTGTTTGGGGAAGAAGTGTGGGTTAATGAGTCAAACCTCATCTCCTTCCCTTTGCATTTCTCCCCAGAGTCTAACCCCTCCTCTGAGCCAGGGACTGGGTGTAACGCCCTCCGAGCCTATGGACTCCACTGCTTCACTGTCCATGGGTGCAGAGGCTGCGCTTCGATATTGCCTACCCACGAGTCGGGCACATGCCCCCAGGACACTGAACAGCAAAACTGCTTTGGGAACAAAGTTTGGGAGGACCGATTCCCAGCCCTTTGTTCTAACCACCAGGCAGGTTTTCAAGCCCTCTTAGCTGCCGCTTCGCTTTCATTCCGTGCTTCATAATGTCACCTTGGGGAAAATGCATAGATGCTCCTCGTGTCCAGATGGGATTGACGGAGGCCAGCCTTCTAGCCCACAGCCACACAGGGAAGGTGGAGTAGCGCAGCTCCAGCAATGGGAGCTGGCTAGGGGCTGCTTTCCCCTCTGCCTCCCCCAACTCCCAAGAGATTACCCAGCGGGGCTTAGCACAGGAATGAAAAGCAGCTGCCTCACAGCCTGTCTGCAGATAAAGGGCAGCAAAGGAATCCTGGCTGAATATGCTCCTGTTGGATCAGCGTGGGGAACAGCGACAAGCATGCAAGGTCAGGCAGAGAAAGGGGATCAAGGGCATTTAAAAGACACAACACAGCTGAGATACATTTTTTTTTTCCCCTTTTGGAAACCAGTCTCCATCTACAGAGCATCTTGGCTGCTGAACACTCTGCTACTGGGTGTCTACAACACAATCTGTGCATTCACCTTCCTGGGACAACTGTTACTTCTGCTACTAGGCTTCAGCAGCTCTTTCTTTTGAGACACACAGACCGTTGCTGGAAGTCTGTACAGCAATTAAAGTTAAACCCAGCAGAGCCCGACTGCAGCTAAGTAATTCTTTACACATTCCAGAAAATAGGTCCAGTAATAATGAGAACCAGAGAAGCGGAGATACATGCACATTTCAAAATGCTCCATGTCTCCAACACATTCTGCCTCTGCATCTCCATTATAAGCTACAGGACCCGTAGTACTTCCAGGCACGGATGCCTGCTCAGCTTCACTAGAGCAAGTCCCTAAGATCCGCTGCTATTTTTGACCTGCCCTTGCCAGAACTCCAAAAGCACAGGCAGCAGCCCCTCTGACAAGGCCAGTTCAAATTGCCTGTTTACTAGAGGTCAGTGGGGTGACAGCACAGACAAGAGTGGGTGAATTAATTTGCTCGATATACGTGACAAGCAGGTAAACGCTATAGCGCTCAAACTAGAAGCTGGTAAGTTGCATCCACCTGTGTTTGTGTTTGACAACGCTACCAGCGAGTCAGAAAAACCCGAGTAGGTGTCCACTGAAGACTCAGCTAGGACCCAACTAAATTCACTTTCCTCAGGATTAAGTGTTACTTACAACTGTCCTCTTCAGAGAGGAGGTGCCAATGCATTAATACTTACAGTGCAGTAGTTACAAAAGGGTCCAGAGAATTTATCCATGAAAACCAGAACAAGATGTTACAAAGAAATCTAACATGGAGGAAGAAGACCAGAACCCCTGCTTTAAAAATAAGTTAACTAAAATCAACTGCCAGAATGTGATGTAAGAGGTGATGTGCCTTTAATGTCTTTCGTATCCAGAGTAACCTAAACGCTGCTGAAAGCTACTCAATATCCCCATGTGATCAACGTACAAGCAAAAAGACACTTTATCTTGGAGTTAAGTGGAAATAAGGAATTTTGGGTGGAAACATCATCTCTAGCTTAACAATAGTTTCGCTACTACACCACTATAATTATACAGTAAAATCTAAGCAGACTGAGATGGTGACGCTGTCTCAACATTTTCCATGGGAGCTGGTGACCCTCTAAAGAAATCACCTGGCAGCACCTGTGGTAGGTCCAACACGGATTTGCCCACTAACCCTGGAGAATGAAGGGCTAGGCATAGAACCACAGTCCCAAGCTATCTGCTTCTTAAACCCGTCCCGGCAGTTCTAGTAGTTTTACAGTAACTTTGTGGAGCACAGGACAAGTTACAGGAAAACAGGGACACTTTCTGATTTAACCTGGACATACTCCTCTAACTTCAAAGGGTCTATGCCAGATTCACACTGCTGCCACTTCTGATTCTTCTACCTTTTCTGCCTCTTGAATCTCTGTTTGACTGTTCAGTCGTTTTATCTGGATAGTCCAAGAGGAAAATGAGCAAAAGGAAAACAAGCCCCTAAAAACGTTATTTATTTCTCTTGCATTGTCAGCCCACACATTTGGAGGGAGTTGATCAGACAGGCTTTCTGCAGATCCACTGTGCTTTCAAACAGCCACAAAGAGTTTATTGCACAAGAAACTCACAACAACACGTCAGGTCCTTAAAGTTACATGATCAAGACTCATAACTAGGGCATAAATTAAATACCAGACTAAGCTCCCATTTCCACGCCAAAATCCACTGCTACATCCATGCAGCATTATTTCACTCTTGGAAAATCTAAGGGGGATCATTAACTAAGTCATCAGGGATCTTCAAGCAGCTATTTATCCATTTAGAAATGCAAACAGGATCCATTTTACTGAATGCTAAAGTCACAACAGCCAAACAAAATCCCTAATTTCTAACTTCTGGAAAAGTTTGTGAACACAACCCGGCTCCAGTCCTCCCATCCAGCCTCCCAGTTTGGATTTCATACAACATATGGATCACTAGAGGCTTCCCTTACATACGAGTTTATTTAGAGAAGTTGCAGAGATTTGCAATTATCTACTTTCTAACCCATGAAATAAAAGGCAAGTCTAAACTTTAAAGCTTTCAATGTGGAAAAAAATTGCAATTTAAAACCTTCATTTCTTTTGCCATTACCTTAAAAATAGCTCAGCAGCCATGAATAATAAAAGCAATTCAAGAATAATAAACTGCCAGTCTCACCCCATGTCTGTCGGGTCTCAGCTTCTTTCTCTCCCGTCCTTTCTTCAGCTGCCTGAGATTCTCTCCACGTTTTGATTTATTTCTCCCTTCCTCTTTCTTTCTTTCTCCGGATCCGGATGCTCTTTAAATTTCCTCCGGAATTTCACTTTGAAATCTTGCTAGTTTTGCTGTTGGCTCACAAACCGCCCAGTAATCCCCGCGGTGCGGGGCACGGAGGGCAGGGGCCGCCCGGACCCCCCCGGCCTGCGGGGCTCCCACGCCCAGCTCCAGCCCGGAGCGCTCGGCGGCGAACTTCGGCGGTCCCCAGCGGTTCCCCCTCTCCGGCTCCCAGGATCCCTCCTTCCCTTCAGCATGGGAGGGGAGCAGCAGGATTAGGTAGTGCTTTTCCAAGCCCTTTTAGACAAAGCCGTCTGCTGCTCCGGCAGCCCCGCAAGTTTGTCCCCGCAGCCCAAGAAGTACAGCCGCCTCCTGGATCACGATTTCTTTGTTCTTTTTTTCCTCGCTCGCTCTCTTCCCTATCCGCTTCCTCCCTCTACCAACTGCCCCATCTCGGTCACATTTCTCCGCTTCTTCTCCCGACTTTATTCCCGGGGCCGGGGCCGGCTCGGCGGCACCACCTGCCGGGCAGAGCCGGGCAGAGCCGCCCTCGGCCCCGGCCCCGGCCCCGGCCCCGGCGGAGCGGATGACAGCCCCGCGCCGGGATCCTCACGGGCGCTGGCTAGCCATGAAACCAAAAAATCGTGTTCTTTAATCTCAGTCTAGACATCTCCTATCAGAAACGGGGCGCTCTTTGTTGTTCTGTCTTTTATGAAGTCGTTTACACAAGTGGAAAAATTAACATAAGCCATGAATACATTTTTATGAAATGGGGAAATACCCTGGGAAGAAGGGAGGCTGAAAAGGCTTGGGGAAGCGGAGTGGCTAATTAGCAATCAGCCGCTCCCAGCCTGCCGCTGTGGCCAGAGGAGCTAGTGCAGTCCTCAGCTGTGATAGCCAGGCACGGAGAGGAGAGGAGAGGAGAGGAGAGGAGAGGAGAGGAGAGGAGAGGAACCCCTGCTCCCCTGGGGAACCCTCTGCCCAGGGCTATGCCCACACCTCCGGGGTGCTGAACAACCGGAGAGGGCTCATGGGGGAGAACAAAACACGCTCTGTATTGAAAGAAGAAAGGTGCTTCATCTGTTCATCAAAGAAAGGATACGGAGTGACTTGATCGTAACCATAAAAAACTTCCTGGGAGAAAGAAATTTTAGACAAGAGTGCTTTTCAGTTTAGCCAGCAGAGGCGTAACAAGCTCCAAGGGCTGGAAGCAAGACGCTGAGCAGGTCAGTCCAGGAATAAGATGCATTTTTAATGATTCAGGTAGAGATGCACCAGCAGCCTCTTGAAGGCAACTGGTGGCCAGACCAGGAATGGATCTTTTCACATCTGCTCCTTTTCAGCATTATATCAACAGATTCGCAGAAGGGAGTTTGCAAACAGCAGCGGCTCTGGGTGCTGCTCGCGTTCTGTTCTGTGGGTGAAGCCCCATGCGCATCCGCCCCGGTGTTTCCACACATAAGACGGACAAGGATGGGGCCTGCTCGTGAACACTGCCCATTCCAATGGCTTTGTGACAAAAAGCAAAATGGACCAGTATCAACTGTACTGGGCAGGGTGCATCAATTCTACTGCCTGCAGTTATTCTGGGCTTTAAGTCCGTAACTTTGAAGCTGTAGACAAGTTTTACAGTTTTTAGAGCAGGTAAGAAGTGTGCAAGCTTCTCATACAAACCTGCCTGAAGCTTGGCTTTGGCAGGAAACTATCCCCACATTTCCTCCCCGACACCCCCTACCAGTACACTCAAATCCTGACTGAACACCAACACTCCGCACTCGATTCCCAGAAGTGCCTCAGTTTTGCCTTAAAATATGCCACTACTCTAACACGAAGCTTCCCATGAGCAGGCTCAGTGGTGCTGAGTTATGTCGCTGCTGGATCATCCCAGTCCCCTTTCTGCTCCATACTTATTAGGACACTTTAATAGGAAATCTTCCCAAGAGAGATTTTGTTAATCCCAGACAGTTCCGCACATTAATTTCTCTGTGTTAATAACTTCAGAATGTGCACCAAAATAGTAAGCTCTGTACTAGTAATTTTACAATAAAAGGTGGAAGTAGCATTCATAATTCAGCAATATTCCTAGCAGAGTTCAGTACTAGCAGCATAAACACCAGCGCTAACACCACTTCCCACACCCCGCTTTCAGCGTTTTACTTCTACCCTATTTTGTTAAGTATTTAGAAGGGAGATTTACTGAGACAGGTGTAATTCCTTGTCTCCAGTGTCCCCACTACTATTGCCCATGTTTGGAGTTATGATTTGCTGCTGGTAATTTTGAGTGTGACATCAGGACGTATTCTGAGCACACTAAGGTAATGCTCTCTTTGAAACCACGGCAGCAGCTGCCAGCACAAAGGTTTTTTGGCACCAAGAGAGCTGATGTTGGAAGCAACGGGGAAGGTTTGTGTTTTCATAGCCTACTGGTGTACACTCGGAAAAGTCATCGGAGGGTTCCAGTCGGAGCAGCGCTGGATGGCTGTTCCGAGCTGGCAGCTGAACAAGCAGCTCAAGGACTACCTCAGCTCCGTCCCCTTGCCCCATATTCTCTGTCCTTCCTACCTGCAGTGTGGCAACCAATGACAAAAGGACTAAAACTGCACCGAAGACACTACTGAAAGTAGGGCACAGTATCTTTCACAGCGACCTGTTAACTGTAACTTATCTACGACTTCTCCTAGAAGCTAATTATTTTACAGATTTAAATTAGGGTAATTAGATCAGCAGGAATTGAACTAAACCCAAATGCCGGTAGCCTTGTGAGGATTTTCTGAAATGGGGTTTTGTATTCCATCTGCACTTCCTTCCACTAAGGGAAGAGAGTAAGTGTCCCCAAAGATAAGAATGGAAATTTCGATCACTTCCTATGTTATTAGTTACATACCACTACCCAGCCTACATCACTAATTTCCATATAGCCCTTTGCATACAGGGAGTAGGAATATAGGTAAAGGAACCCTGGCAAGGAAGTAGACTCCCTTCCAAGCTGAGACAAGATATGGACCTCAGATCGTGTTTCTGCATTGCACTGATACAATCACTGAAATGCAGCCAGGCAGGTCTTGGCATAACGGTTTCCCAGCAGCTGTGCAGTCTTCTAATTTTCAGACATCCATTTTATACAGTCCTCTTGTCCTCACTTTGTGCCGATGGCTTCACCTTGCTAGAAAGGCTGACATTGTCCCCACCTTTACATCCTTCCATGGAAAGGTGTTGTGGTTTAGGCTGGACTGGCCACTAAATGAACACCAAAAGGGCAAACATTGCCGCGTTGGTAAGCAGCAGTGTAACAGACACAGTAATCTGTGAATTTGCTTCTTCCAAGTTCAACAACTGCCCTCACCTTCCTTCTATGGTATTTGCACACGATACACAAGAACCTGTCGTTATGAAGCATAACAGAAGAATAATCTGCTCCTGGGAGAAAGAAGGCATCCTAAAAGAAGAGAGGCTGTGACTTTGCTCCAACGTAAAGAAGCTTAACATATTTACGTTTTAAGGGAGAAAAAACACCGAATAACCGCTTATCTGGTCTTTCTTCCTGTCCAGGTGTCTATGTTGTACACATCGTCTTCATTTCCAAGCATTTCAAGCATCCAAACTTGAAAGCAGGTGTCTTGCTACAGCTGGTACAGCCTTTCACATAGAAGAATCCATTTCCAAGCAGGTTTCACCTTCCATAGCTCTGTGAAACCTGGAAAAAACTGTGCTGCATCTAGAAGAGCATCAACCTTGTACTTTATGCATGTCTGGCAAGAGACAGAGTGAGGCAGCACAGCCTTTTGTTCAGGGATTTTGTGATCAAGAACCCATGTCATTTTCCAAACAAGAAAATGTAAGAGAACATTTATTTGAAAATGAAAAGTGTCTCAGAAAAAATGCTCAACTTTTAATGGCCTTTAACAAAAGGAGCTACAATGTCTGAATTTTGACCACACCTCAGAAATAAATTCAGAACAACGATGCAGTACATAAGTTGATTCATGACATTTTTGGACAGAGGAAGATGTATCATAAAGGTCACTAAAAACATTAGACAAATAAATGCATGGAAAGTGTTTTGAAAGCCTAAGTAAAGGGAAAGCAGAGGAAAACAGAGAAAGATAAAATACGAGAAGATGACTCAGAAACTTCTAACAAAGCACCAGATCTGACACCAATACTCACTCTGGTCAGTGACAAGTAATTTAACCTCACATGTAGAATGAGGATGGTAGCAACCTCTTGGGGCACTGGGAGACTTAATTAGTTGCTATTCGTAGATTAAACAGAAAGTCTGAAGGTGAAAGCACTAAATGCTAAGTATTATTAGCTTCTGAAGTATTAATTTCTGTAATTGGGCAACCCCAACATTACAAAAAAGTGGATCACCATCAGTTTTTGAAAGAAATTTATTCTTATGGTTCTATCATATCCAAAAGGTACCTAAACAAGGAATTTTGCTTTTAAAAAGTAATAACTGGTAACACATCTATGTAATACACCACGCAGCTTGTCATCTTCAATTCAGAGCTTCTGACTCTGACCCAAATTTACATTCCATATTCCTTAACAGGAAACATCATGTCATCTTAACCAAACAGCTCTGTGAGCAGCTCCCAGAGCTCTCTGTGAAACTTGCACCGCTATGCATTCCCACTGTGCTCCTTAAGAAAAGCTCACAAGCATGGATTCATGAACACTAGACATGTTCGTCTGTGTGGCTGAATTCTTCCTTACACTGCCCGATCCCTCTGTAGCCAGTGCTGGACTTCCCAAGCCAGCTGTGCCACTGGTTTTCGAGCTGGTTTCTCTGCTCTTCCAAGGCAGGGATAAATGACCCTTGTAGAAGTTCCAAACCAACAAGAAAAAGAAAAAAAGAGCAAACCCAGCCCCCAAGAGTTTTAAAACAAGCTTCTCTCTTTGGCTGTCCACAGATTTCTGGTTTCCTGCCTCGTTCAGTACAGAAGGTGGTACAGAAGACTGCAGCCCCTCAGCTCCTGCTGCAGTATGCTTATTTGCTGTGGCAATACCATTTGCTTCCTCTGTCTTTTCTTGGGCATAAAGGGCATAGCTGGCCACAGTGATAAGGAATTCCTTCCCTTTGGATTTCTCTACCGAGAGACAATCATAGAATCCAGCCGCATCCATTGTCACATTAAATATTGCTATTCCTCCATCATAGAGGAGATACTTAGAGTCCTCGGCCTGGAGTCTGCTCCCATTAAACTTCCACACTACGCTTGCCAGATTCGACAGAGGAACACATGTAAGATGAACATTGTTTCCAAGGGTAAAGAGACATTTTCTCACACTATTTTCTGGAATTAGGAAAATAATTTTTTTTTAAGTAAGAACACTGGGGATTTAGTTTAACTCACAAAACCAAATACATATTCAAATAAACATAAAATTTAATTCACCAGTCTTGACAATGGGTAATGAACATGTAAGGGGTAAAGACAAAAAAATCCCACTACTAACAGGTCTGACTCTCTGTCAGTGACATCTTGCTGGCCTTATTCCCACTGATGTGTAGAAGAATGAATATGGGACTAAAAGTTTAAGACTTCCAGACTGTAATCTGCTTTTGCTTCACCTATATACATAGCCATGCATAAATAAATTCACCTTTGTATGCCTCAATCTCCATATTGGTTAATGACATCTCTTCACAGAAATGCTTTGATGTTTAGATTTGCCTGCACAATGCTTCTATCAGCTGTGTAAAAGTTCCCCAACTGTCCCACTGATTGCCTTATTATCATTTGTCATGCAGTATAAAATATACAAGACTAAAGACAACTCTGACTTTCAAGAGACATAAATGGAGGTAAGAGATACATCCTGTGTCACGAAGAAAGCAATGTATCTTGCAACTCATTACGAAGTCACTGCATAATACTACCAGATCACACACATCTGCAATTCTACATTAAAAGTAATTAATTTCCCAATAATGTAAATAATTTTAAACAGCTGATAACAAATAGCCTTCTTTTTAAGTGTACTCTTGAATAGCATGTCATGTATCTACAGAACAGCATCCTAAAGCAGTGACAGATTTACTAGGACATCTGATGTGTCATGTGATTTCTGCAAAGTGGGCGTGGGAGGGACACCAATAACTTCAAACGGGTCACATTTATGCTTCCCTCGAGAGAAAGTTTCAGTTGGAACTGAAGTCTTCTGACATTTAGATTGAGAGGGTTAAGAGCATTAGGCAGTACCAGCTCAGTGTGGGTTTTTTTGGGTCTCAGTTCAAAAGTAATAATCAATGTGATTTTAATTCTGTGGTTTGCTATGATGCACAAATTCCAGTAAGCATAAATAATTTTCATCACATGAAGTTAAAATATTCTTTCTTAAAACAAACATTCACATACCTACACTAAGGCAGCTGGAAGCATCCCCGTATTTCACACTTTGAATTAAATTCCTGGGGAAAAAAAAAACAAACCAAACAAAACCCAAAGAGATGAAAACACAGACAAGAAGTGTTCCAGCTCATATCATTCCATTTCTAGGAATCATCCTAGTTTTGTGTTACAGATAGTAAAGCACACTGATAAAGCAATCTCACATCAGGTGTGCAGCTGAAACAATGGCTTTTTACTTACTCCGTATGGCCAGTTTGATTTGCCAGGAGAACACATTCATTAGCAGACTGAGACCATGCGCAGTAAGGGTCTCTTGCCAAGACGCAATCCAGGCAGTACTTGTATCGCTGGCACTCAGAAACTGGAAGCTGCACCACTTGAGATAGCGACCCTACATAGAGCATTCCCTAGAAAGGCAGGAGGCAGTTCTTTTACAACAGTGAGTGAGATTTTAAGCTATTTTCTAATATGGATTGTAAGATTTTCTGGTATTTATTAAAAATATCAGTAAACTAAAAAATCCTGTAAGAATAGATGGTGATATGAATGAGGAAAAACCCCTAGCTTTCCATAGCATGTAAAATGACAGAGTTCCTACCCTAATTTTTTAAGGAACGTTAAGGCTTATTTCAGTTATATTTTGACACTCACAAATTCTTCTACAGAAAAATAAAGTTTCATGCTTCTGTTATTAACGAATGTATGATGGAAGCAGAATTATGAGACATTCACAGGCTATTTAAAAGCCAGAAGAACAGCACAGAAGAGCAAGGCCTGAGGCAAGCTATTACAGCAGGCACTTTCCATATGTAGGGACAGAAGTTCTACCTTTTCAGAAGACAGCTGGAGAGATCGTACAGGCTCAGGAGACAGAAACAGCTGTAGCTCTTCCACAATGAACATTTCCCCATCACAACCGAAAGCTTTATGCAAATATCCATCATCTACGTAAAACGAAATGTATTTCTAAAGATAAACTTGTTTAAACATAGCATAACATTTTAGCCTGATAAGTCATGCTGAAATTAGATAGAGATTTAGAAGGCATTCCTGGGCACAGGGAATTTTTTAAATTCTTCAAAGCAATTCTTATTTTTTCTTTCAGTAAGAGAGAAGCAGTGATTTTTTGCAGGGGAGGAAAAGACCTCCAACAATCCCTGAATTTGCAAATATTATTATGGCAAGTCTTCTTTGATATGGAAAGTTTCTAAAGAGAGCCTTTTAATGTCCAACAAGCCAAACACATTTAATCTAACTGGGATGAAAATATTAAACCAGCAAGACGGCTTCTGAATGCAAAACTTCAAACAGAGCTAATGAATACTTCTACTTTTTTGAAGTCTCAGAAAAAAATTCTGGAACAAAATACATAAAAATGTATAGTATCTTCTCCTAAAATAAAAGCACTTACCTGTTCCTAGAAACATAACATCGTATGTTTGTTTATCTAGGCCAGTGACTCTGTCTACTACAATCCTGGTATAGTTTGAACCTCTCTTCAGTAGCACTGGTCTATTTCCAATTGGATTTACAGAATTATCCATTAGAGGGTGATCTCTAACAAACTGCAAAACTTTGTCAGGCAAGTCAGAAGAAGTATTATAACCAATACTCCGGGCAAAATTATCAATGCACTAGAAACAACACATAACGAACATGATTACAATTGCTTTTACATTTCACCAAGTTATGTAAAACAGGTGTATTTCCTTCTAAACATTCAATTAATTCTAGTTATCTTCAGAAGATAAAAATCATTATTCTCCTCACACTCTTTGAACTAGCTAATAATCCCACATCGCTTGTGGAGCAGAACTGCAAGCAAGGCAGCTTTTCTAGGAACCTTCGTATGAGAAAGCAAGTATGTTTGCTGATCATAAACACTGCATTTATACTGGTAAAACATGAGCTAATGATTTGCTACCAAAAAAGATGATCCAGAGACTGTGCTTTAATTAGAACAAGTAAATTCATATTTACACCACCAGGACGTGGAACTGGCACTTCTCCCCTGTATACCATCCATTTAACATGGGAATGTTCTACAGTTACTGGTCCTTTGTAGTTTCCTTTGGAGAAGACTTCCTGAATATTTTTCATACCATATGCACAAACAGCTGATATGTCTATTCTTCCCCTTAGAAGAAAAAACAAAACAAAACAACACACAAAATAAAAGCAAGTTTTATTGGCTTTTATATGGAAAGAAATACTGTAAAATAACCCAATCTGCACAGCACACACTGCTGTATATTTTCAGGATTAGTGAAAAGATTTCTAACACTGAAAACACTTCTCTGTTGCAGTTTTCATGATCCACCAAGAATAAAACAAAGACATTCACAAAAGATGGTATAAAATATGTTTTTGTTAAAAATCAAGTAACTGCCCTCAAATAAATTAAAACCACTTAAGAGAATGAGGACCTTTTGACAGCCTTTCTTGTAAACAGACAGATGAGCCTAAGTATTATGGTAACCAACGTTTTGACAGGCTTCTCTTCCCTTTGGCTCCACACTTCTGACACAGACCATTAATTCTTCTTCTAATCCTTTTAGCTTACCTTTATTGAAAAACACAATACTTTTCCTCTTTGCCTCCAATTATAATGCTTTTCAAAATGACAACTGAAAATTTAGGTAGACTTTTAGGAGTGTCTGGATCATACACTGACGTGCTTTCCGTTCTACCAGAGAATACGAAGTCTAGGTCTCTTTGGCACACCCAAAGGAATAAATGTTCTACAAATTCCTGTCTTAGGACACATTGAACCCAACCTGCCATAACCAGACATAAAACTCACATAAGCTCCAGTGGGTATAAGTGGCAGCAGGTTAAGCTGGACAGTGCTGACTGTGCTGCATTCCAATAATTCTGATGCTTTTATAAAACATGAGAATTACCTACTCACAGCTACTTTGTCATCGGTATTTTTTGACACGTAGTTTTGATATGCTTCGTCTTGTTCTTCTTCATTAGTCAGAGCATTAAGAAAAAGCTAGTTAACCCTAAAACTTGTAAGGTGTTTGTGTGGAGTTCTGTTTTAATTTTCACATAACATTACATTAGAGAAGCAGGCCATGACAGATACTCCTTTTGGAACCAGAGAATAATTCAGCACCTTGAAATGTCAGCTATTTCCTTTAGTGCTATAAAGACCAGAAGAATCCAGGGCTTTGTGTGTGTAATTATGTGATTTTTACATGTAATTAGTTTTAATTGCCCCACCATCCGACTAGAGAAAACATAACTCTAACAACTTGGCTTAGGAGAAGCTTTTGGTTAGTCTTTAATTGAAGGCTTTGGCCCAGGAACCAAAAACGTTTTGTTTCAGATGATAATGTTTGCTCAGTTGGATCAAGCTGTAAGAAAAACAAATGTGGTCCATTAAAACATGCAGCGTAAGTAGCTGGTAGCTTCTCGTTCTGAGTTAAAGCCAAAAGGCTGTACTCAGGCTATTAATACTGAAGTGAGAACCCTTACTCAGTTCATTACATACTTTAGTAGCATACGTAGCCTTCTATCTCACCATTGTTGGGAAAAAATTCCATAAAATATGCTGTCCTGCCACCTTCTTCTCCTAAGTAAAAAGATGTCCTGGACAATATTGAAATGGAAGTTTAATTCTGGAATGGAACAGGAAAGGCGGGATTTTAAAAAGGATGTCCATCTTCTCTGCAATATGCGTTTTCCACCAAGATCACCCTAAATGAAAGAATAACATCAACACTGTAGAATGCACAAAGAAATAGATGTAATTTTCACCTAATAGCGTTGCTGTGGGGAAAAATATAGTTGGCCTTTCAATACAAATGTCAGTTCAAAGGCAAGGCAAAAAAGGTTTATTGTCAAATGCAACCAGAACAGCTGGTTCTGTTCCAGCAGGAAAAAGAGGAAACTAGTTCAGAAATAAAATGTATATGACAGAATTTTGTTTGGTTAGCCATTGTAGACACCATTGTTAATCACTTGACTATGAAAGTTCATCTGAAATACACTAAACAAGATCTTTATAGTACAAATACTAACTCTGCAGATACGGGCAATTCTGGACACCAGAAGCTTGTCATAGAATTCAAATTCAACAGCTGTTTCAGTGAAGAACACATAAATTTTATCATCATCTCCATTTGGACTAGATTCACTTTCACGTACTATTTCCATGTTCACAAAGCTTGGCTCTGAAACACATAAACACACAAAACATTTTAAGTTAATGCCAAGAAAAACATAAATGCCAGATATTATTTTAAAATTAAGTCTAATGAACTTTTTTATGGACTAGTGGACAAGAAAAGGGCTGAGAAGTATTTATGACTGTATCACACACTAGAAGAAGGAACTGTGCTTTTATAAAGGGAAAGGGGCTGTGGCTCATCTCATCGCTGTACGGTATAGTCAAGAATTTCTTTTAAATTCTGTCAGTTGAAAAGCTCACACTACAAAATCAATACGTAATATACTACTGCATTCTAGGGAGAATTCATATACCGAATTAAAGTTCAAGAGACTGAAATACATAAAAAAACTTGTTACCATTTAGCCACGACGTTTTAAACTCTGTTCTTACAGGATTTCTCATACTGCGAAGTATTATTGGTTCTGTTCCCAAGAAATTATTTGAAGTAGCTGAATAAAATTCCCCGTCTGTAAAGATTTGGAAGAACAAAAAAGTATAAAGTACTTATTTTTAAAATGCAAAGACATATCACAAAGAACAAATTGGGGTTTCCATGCAGAAATGGAGTTAGGGTTAACAGTACCCAATAACTTAGTTGAGGTGATGAAAACCGTTTCAGGTTGCATGTCTGTCCAAACATACCTACAAAAACAGACGCATACTTTAGAGTTGGTTCAAATGGACACTTTCCTCTGCTCTCTTCAGCTCTTCCTTGCAAGCTTATGTTAGTCCCATGGATAACCTATGGCAAGCAATCATTTAAATAGGATGAAAAAAATAACATTCAGTAAGTACTTTTCTAGTCTTTCATACTTTCATAAAAGAATTAAGAAAGTTTCTAATTTTCAACCGGAATATTTTGAGAAAGGTGTTTAAAGATCTGCCATACTACTCAAGTATCTTCAGTAAAACCTGTATTCAAACATAATTACCATATAATCACAAGTTGGGTGATACGCATTGGTTCCACAAACATATAAGTTAGAGTTATTTATCTTATGGAGGAAGAGGATGTAGTTCTGGCATCTTACCTAAAATAGAAAATAATTTAAAAATGTACATAGTGTAATGGATGGCATCTGAAAATTTCCTGGTGCCTTAGCAGCAAGCAAACAAACCCAACAGATTTAAATAAACTTGCTTCTGTTTCATTTATTAAAAAGAAGCTTCGTATTGTAGCCATTTTCATTTTAGTTAATAACTTAGAGGGGGAAACAGAAGTTCCTACCTTGTCCTTTCCTCTACGAATACATTCCAGTTGTCTTTCCTGTGTAGCAAACCAATATTCCTAAAAGCCAAAAATACCTGTAAGGTGGTATGTTGCAATGGCTTTCCACAAAATTATGTCTAAAAAAAACCCTAAATAATCCTAACTTGGGTAAATAAGCATTTTTCTATGTATCTCTGTAACGTGCAAGACAATAAATAATCTGAAGAGAGGTATTACTTTGCTTACCAGATTCTGTGATAAAGATTCAAGCCTTGAAATAGTAATACTTTTATATATTTTAAATCAGAACATTAGCTTCAAATTAAGAAAACCACAGCCAAAGTATTTTTTTAAAGAAGGTATGGTAAAAAAAAGAAAAGTCTTTAATTTACCCTGGCTATTTCTCTAGAAATATTATTCAAGTCAAGAGCAAATACTGCATCTCTGCCTCCAACAAATAAAGTATCAGTTTCTTCATTCACAAGGAGAGTGGAAACATTGGATAATCCCTCCTTCATAAAAGTGTTTATATTTGCAGCTGTAAAACATAGAAGATAAGTTATTTTAAAAATATTTATCACTAGAATCACAGTGTTATGTAGTAAAAATTCCAGACTGAAAACAAATTGTAACAGAACAAAGCTAAAAGCTTATACACATTTCCAGAACATCTTCTAAATAATATGAAAGTATTTGAATAAATGCATGGCTATTGTTTTTGCAATTTATTACAGGAAAATAAACAACATTCTTATTATTCCTTATAAGCCAGAACCTCCAGCTACAACAATTACTGTTCAGGCATCCCTCACTGTTGTTTGGATGAGTGCATCCGCAACACTTGAGGTGAAACAGTCCATAGCGTTCTTTCTATGCCTAATAAAAAATAAGCTCCCAACACTGTGCTATGTTTCTTTCTGCTTGTGAAATGACAATTTTTCACTTACTTTGGTATTTTACTGTTTTTCTGGGAATGCAGTTAGCAACAGATGCTTTTGTCTCTTGAATTAATTGCAAAACAAGGTAAAGGACAACAGCAGTGCTACCCATTTTCAGAGATTCAACTAGAAGTAAGTTCCTCCCAGTTTTTATTCCTTGTCATTAAATAATTACAGGCAGCAATTTCTTCATGGTTCTTGAAAATGTCCTGCAGAAGCCCTCCAAAGTAAGTATCTGGAGTCTTCAAGTATTTTCTGAAACTTGTCAAAACCTCTTACGTTTTCCACTCAGATAACTACTTCCAGTCGTCCTAAAATTAAAAGCAGTTTAAGTTCACCGTAATATTTGGTTACCTTAATTTTTGTAAGAGATGGACAGCCATGCCCTTTTACAAGATTTTGTAGCTATTACCTATATTTATACTAATCAGAATTAGACACTACTCTGGTGGCAATTCCAAGCTATTACCAGCAAATCAAGCTTTACGCCAAGTCTGCGATTCTCATTTGCAAGCTGTGATGTTCCAGATTTTCTGCAGGGTCCGTAAGTATTATTTCATAAACAATAAGAACAAGTGGGAACATTTTGCGGCAGTCAGCTATTTTAGGTATTTAAGAAAAATCGTAGGTAAAACTGCTTTATTTACAGTAATTCACCAGGGTTTTTATATATGTTATATAAAAAAATATATATACACATCAAATCAACCATATGTTATGAAAAAAGAATTTATATTTTATTAAGTTAATTAGAATCAGGTACTCTTATGCCTGGAATTTTGGCAGTCACTCTGAATGAGTATGCCCTCCAGCCAACGCTAGAAAACTGAGCAAAATTAAAGCTAGGTAGCTGTCATCTGCAATTACAGAAACCACAACGCCAGATTCCAAATCTGCTTTCATAAAGATGGGAATCTCTGCTCTTTCTGCACTTTCATCTCTAGGCAAATGCCAACAGCTGAGGAAACCGTTTGTGTTAGCATAAGCCAAGAAAAACACTGTTTGGGTTAGAATACTTTTAAATTAATAAATCAGGTTGGAAACTTCAGGAAACTGTTAAACAACTGCTGTTCGCCCCTGTATTGTGACCCAGGGTGTGAGTCTGCACAGACAGAAGGTGCCCATACACCAAGACATTTCCTTGGCCAACAGCCCACATCTCCAAGGACGTGACCATGGTATTTGAGAACAGACTTTTTCCAGAGTCTTGTTTTATACTTTCCTGTGACCAGCTTTGTTTGCAGCACCTGGGACAGCTGGTCCCAGCAATGGACACCAGGAGTTCGCAGCTCTCTCGTCCCATCACATCTTTCAGTAGACAAACCTTAATTCTGACCCTGGATTCCCACAGAATGTTTTGCTTTAACCCCTTCCCTGAGGGGCACGTCTGGGTTGCAGCCGTGGTGCAGCACAGCTAAAGTGGCCCAGACCTGAAGGACAGTAGGTGTGCAGTCACTCATAGCCCCGTGCTCCTCAAGCTGCGCCCCAACCCACAGTCCCCGCTTCCCTCAGCCCACGTAGCCACAAAATGGCGCCGCCTCCCGTCGCCTGAGGAGCGACCGTTGGCGCCCCGCCCCGCGGCCACGTGACACCGCCCGCTCAGGGCCACGTGACGCCGGCCGCCGGGGCACGCGGGCCCTGCAGCACTGGGGCCGCGCCGATGGCGGCGGAGCGGGGCGGCCGCGGGGCCGGGGACACCGCGCCCGCCTTCCCCCCCCTCCCCGCCAGGGGACCGCGGAGACGGAGCCGCGCACGCTGCCGGGGGAAGGAGGCCGGAGTGCGGCGGGAGGGCTGGGTGAAACGGAGGTACCGAGCTCTCCGGGTGCGGGGCCGGGTTGGGAACTACGGGGAAATGGGAGTGAAAACATTCCCCTCGCTTCACAGTAAAACCCGGCTCACCCGCCGCCTGCCCCAGCGTGTGGCTTCTGCAGGTCACCCTGCGCAGAAACCTCTCGCTTTTCTCTGCGTCGAACGACGCCCCCCAACACGTGGCCGCGTTTGGAGTCGTGTTTGAGTTATGGAAACGCACGGCAATGACGGATGCGCACGGATGGGAACGGACGGGCAGCCTCTTGGGGACCTAGATTTATTTACCAGGACTGAACCGTAGAATAAACCAGGGATTTTTCTGTGCTGGGTGTGAGAACGTGGCAGAACTCCCTCTGTGAACCATCCTCCTGTCCCCACCAGTACCGGACACGCAGCGACTGGGAACGGCATCGAGCACAGCCAGGACTCGGGGATTCTCTTTCCGTGTCTGTGTTGCGTAACCTCTTAATGATCTCTCATTTTAGATTGTTTCTCAAAATTCCGATTTCCCATCCAACAGTAGTTCCGGTTCCTGAAATAGGTCTTGTAAACTGTTCAAAGGTAGAACTTTTGTTAATCCCACGAATCAAATAGTCTACAACGAACTTCTGCCAAGGAGGCAGCTGTTTTAAAAATTAGATTTTATTGTTCCGTATTTGCTGCTTTACTATTGCTTTATTACCTAGGGGCAGGATAACAAAATACGACTTTCCCTTCAAAGCAAAGTCTTGCGTAGGAAATAATTTTCCAGGAAATTAGCATAACCCTCTAATGACGTGAATTAGGCACAAAAAGCTGAAGAGAACACACTGTGTGCTAGCACGTTCTTAAACAGCAGTAACTTTATTGCCCACAGATAATGCAAACATTTTCCACACTTGCTGCAATTCAGCAAGTTACCTACTTAACAAGGTTCACAAAACTATTTATTTCAGAAGTACCCTCTAGTTCTTTGAGCATATTCTCATTTAAGGTGTTTATTATTGCTCAAATCTACAGTCTGGTTGTGATTGGCCACTCAGTCATGAGATATGCAGAATTAAAGATGATACAGGACTTTCAGGAATCCATTTTTAATTAGAAAATATACCTGCTTGTAGGATAGAAAACAATCCAAAGTAACAATATTTGAATTTCTGAGTCCAGACTTTCTTTGGGCACAATACATCAGGATTAACTTTAAAGCAGAATGGAATATCAATAGAAAAAAATACTGTACATTGATTTGGAGAAATAACATCTCGCATCTCAGCACAGATTAAGTGTTCACGCTAATGATGCTGTAGTGTCTTCTAAAAAACCCCCAAAATAAATAGGAAAAACGTCATTGGCGTTACACCAAAGAAAAGCTTAGAAGGCAAAAAAATGAGAACACCTCTATTAGTCACCACAATTACTCCCAAGAGTGTATTATTGACTGTAGTTCTCTTACTCTGTTAGGGCACCTCCCCCAAAATGGGGATCTCCTCATTTCTCTCCAACGAGAGCAACTGTCCTATCTTCTAGAACCAGGTCCTTACACATCGTGAATTTTTGAAGGAAAAGGAGGAAAAAGGTGTAGCCAGGGCTTGAACTTGCCTCTGTAAAGCTTTTCCTAGCTGTCAGCATAAAAGTAAGGGACAGGAGACCTGGCTGGTACCTTTCGCAAATGGACGCTCTCACTTTACCTCTCGATAGAAGGCGGCTGCACAAGTGTTAAATTTCAGTTCGTTGCAATTTTCCCCCTCATATCCTGTCTAAAAAAGGAATTTGAATTTAAAGGCAACAGTAAACCACACGCATATGTAAAGAGAAAGTTTTGCTGTTTTAAAGTCAGTACACCAAGAAAATCAGAGAGACAGCTAATTCTTGGGATATGTGAATAAAGGGTAAAACTCGCATCCCAACTGGGGCACGAGGATTTTGGTGGTCATGTGGAAAGTAACACTGTTGTGTATGGATTTAATGCGCTAGAAGCCACATGAAAAAGTAAGAAATGATTTAGTGGGTATTCTCAACAGAGACATTTAGCAGCACAGAAGCAGAGGGACCTTCCTCCCCTCATACACTATAAAATCCTGCTTTACACTAATGTAACACTGCATAATCTCAATTCCACTTGTTAGTGCCAAAACGATGCATATCTCTTACAAATGGCCAAATTCACAAGCAAAACATTTAAACCAGAAATTGTTTAGTTCTACATTTATTGCAGATATTAAAAGATTAACAACGCTAACATGTTTACTTACACTAAAAAGAAATGTCAGTTATCCGATAACATAAGCATCTAATTGTTACTAGCTTAGCACTACTGCCAATTTGCACGGAACAGAAACTAGCAAATTGCTCTACAAGATTAATGGCAAAAACCAACCAAAAGACAGTAGACACACCACTGAAGTTAGTTAAAATGTTCACTGAAGCTTGCAGTCTTCATGGAAGAGAGCCTGGAACTAAAATAACAGAAAAGAAGCTAGTAAACTTTAAACAAGGCAATGTAACTGCATAACAAATGTTTCACATGTACAAGTATTTAAAATTTTCAAATCAGAGCTGCCTGCAAAAGCAGGTCAAAATAAAAGGAAATTCCTTTTGCAAAAGGAGCGTAAGGTCATCTCTTGGTAAAACAAGATAAAAGTGGCAAACGGTAACCCACTTGAGAGCAACACTGGAATCTCAGCACCAATACTGCTCTGCTGATATCTTGTCCAAAATTAAAGTTTGGCACAAGGAAGACAGACCATACTACAGTCATCCAGGGTAGCAGGTTAAGATTTTCCCAATGTTCACCTTTTATTCTCAAGACAGCATTATATTCTACATTGAATTGCACTCGGAAAGGATGGTACCATTTTCCAATCTGGATACCAACAATTCTCCCAGACTGGGTAATGAGGTGTTTAGCAAACACACCCCGAATGGTACTATGGTCAACAAACTCCGGTTAAATCAGAGCAGCGCAGAATGCTGATCTGGGTCTGAGAGGGTGGATTTCAATCTAGTGTGAAACTCCACTTTGCCTTGTGCCTTTCTGCAAATCGTGTAACGTAAAATCAAGAATCCTTCCAAAATGTAAATGTGAAAGAAGAGGTGAACTGGAAGTTTGAGGGGAAATACAAATTGTGACCAGCAACACCGGCAGCTTCATCAATGAAACTAAAAGAAAAGCTAAATCCTTTTGAGTGGGTCTGAAAAATAAATTGGAGGCCAACAATATCGGTTCCAGAGTGTCATTCTAAAACAGACTGTGACTGATAGATCTTTTCGAAAAGCTCAAGTTTTACACTGTGTAACTGCTAATTAGGCACAGGAAAGAAAGAGGGGCAGTGAAGAACACACCCAAATAGGAACTTAACAGGTAAGCACACACTGCCAAATACTGTAATTGATGATCTTTCAAGTAGCCTGTGGTCCAAAACGTTTAAGGATTTTGAACATCTCCAGGTAAAACCTCAGAGAAATGTCTGAGCTATCACTGTCCTTAATCAAGTCTGACGACCAGATAAACTTATTTCTATTTATAGCCTTTATGCTTCAACTTCTTGCAATGTGAAGGTGAAGACACATGTGATGTTTGTGGAAAAACAGAACTACCAGCGTATTTTTCTATACCTGCCATCGTGGTTTTATTTAGTGATTACGTGCTTCAAGGCAACTAAAACTGAGCAATCGGAAAATTACACAGCAACATGATTTTTGTTTCTCATGGTTTCAAAACCCATACAGAAAGGAAAAAAAAAAACCCAACCAACTTGCATTCATAAACTCAAACTGGTTGTTACAAGCAAGGAAAAGTTTGTTGCTACAGAATTGAAATGAAGACACTCCCTTTCAACCAGTAGGATTTTTAATGGAGAAAGAATATAATTTTGCTCTTTAAACAGCAGG
The DNA here is from genome assembly GCA_008921705.1 of Burhinus oedicnemus. Taxonomy (NCBI): domain Eukaryota; kingdom Metazoa; phylum Chordata; class Aves; order Charadriiformes; family Burhinidae; genus Burhinus; species Burhinus oedicnemus. The sequence continues at coordinate 468,376 of VFFE01007692.1, read as the reverse complement.
CAGAGGCAAGTTGATAACTGAAGAACACATTTTCTTATATATTTGTCAGTTAGGAACTTGAGATGCTGCCACATTACTGTGGGGTGCTATTAGTGGCGTACCACAAGCTCTTTGCTCTACAAGAAGCATGGTGCAGGATGAAAACAGCAGCAAGACAGCACTCACTCCTAGTAAGCAAAACATGCGTCAGCTCAAGATAAACTCTTTAAAGAGAACTTCAGGTTCTGTAACATTCAAGTGAAGACTTCTGACTAGTTTTAGAAGGTAATGATGGAGAATGAATACACTAAAAAGTGCGATATTAAATTCTGTCACTTTCAGTAATCCAGTCACAGATCCCTTATTGATGTACAAGTCGGAAAAAGATGAATGATAAAACCTTGAACGTTTATTTGTGGTAACACTCCTAAATCTCTCATGTCTTCAGAACTGCTTCACCAAACAGTTAGGTCATGCTTTTTGTTGAAGCACAGTAGATTAATCCAGTCTTCTCTTTCAGTAAGTTCTGGAATAGTCCCTTAAAAGTACAAGCTTTTTGTCTTATTTCTTGGGATTTTTCAATAAAAGAACTTCTGCAAAGCAAATATTTAATGGAAAACAGAAATGACTCTCTAAACTGATGGTCTCATAAAACTGATGATCCACTTGCAGATGACTCCCGAATACCTGACTTCCAAGTATTTTCTTCAGTATTTTCTGCAGACACATGAATTGCACCTGCTCATGACTTAAACTTCTTTGAGAAGGAAAGAAATTATTCAAGAATTTGTTGGAGAAGAGCTGCAAATTTGTGGAAGAACAAAAAGTACACTTAAAATATGTACTACTTGTTCATTACAATGAAAAACCTTAGCAGCCGAGGTTTTCAAGGAAGAGTTTAGTGTTCTCAGACTCAGATGAACTCAGTTATCCATCCTACACTTAAAGTCTAGAATCCCATACAAAATAAGCACATGGGTAGACTCTTCTTAAAACTGGTGTATGGAGAAAAGGAAGCTGCTTTATGCAGACTCCAGAAGTAGATCAGAAGATTAGCCCGTCAATAAAATGTAGTAAAATAAAATCTGAACTGCCTTGCAAGAAGATCTGAATTTGAGAAGGTTCTTGGCTTCACAAAGGATCAGAGCCAAACCAGGCTAGTCGTATTTTTCATGTTGCTTATTCCGTTTTATGGTAAGCCATGTCATCACAGAACAGGCAAACTTGGCCAAAGAGGGAGGTAAACAGGCACTTCCGAGAACAAAATCAGTTGTTTCTTCCTCAGAAGATGACATCCAAGTTGTTAGCTTGCACAATTAAATACAAGACTAACTTTAATCTTGGAAAATGTTTTAATACATTAGTATTCAAGTCCACTACTATAGAACAAAGTGTTCTTCATACTGGCATACTCTGCTGAAGATCTTTCACACAGCAGCCTTTGCATATCCGTGCACTTTCTAGCGAGCGAGTCTCTTATGTCAAACCTAGAAAGTAAGATTTGGGGTAATTCAGCAGTTCAAAGCAGTTCAACGTAGGTCTGGATTTTCATGAAATGTTAAGAAGCCAGATATACTCATGGAAACAGTAATATTTTCTAGGTAAAGGAAGACTTAGAAAACCCTGATATTTTAATGTTTGCAGGAATTCATAAACCAGACGTGTCCATTGCACATACCTATTTACTTGCTCTTTTCTGCCTGTACATTTGTATCATTCTTTGACGGAAAACATCAAATGCATCTTCTTTATTTTCTTCCCCTGCAACACCCAAGCCCTCCCCTGCAGAGGTAGCACCCCTAGGGAGTAAAATGAATAGTTAGAACACTCTGTTTCTGTTACATTTGACAACGTGCAGAAGAGATCTAAACAATCGCTTCCAACATAGACACAATATGAGTGGAGCATAATTCTGCTTCATTTGAGGGAGAAGGGGAGCGGAGACTTGGTACCTGGTATACCAGATCAACTCTAAAACAATTCCCACCTCCCATTACACATGCAAATACACACCAGAAGAAAATCCTCCTATGATATTAAGGGAGCAGTGAAGACATAGTCATCTAACAGATCAAATTCTTACATGAGCACTCGTATTAACTACTTTATTCATGGTAGATAGGATCCTCTGTTGAAAAGATGGCAAAAATTGCCTTGTTTCTTACATTTAAAAAATGACAGAAGTCAGACACTTTCAGGAATGAGTAGGAAACACCACATAACTCTGGATAAAATATGACATTTTTACCAAGGGAATGTAATGCTGCTTGCTTAAAATTTCTAGCACCCAAAGCAAGCTAGAGTCTTGTAGGACACACATCATAGCCAAAACCTGGAGCTCCTGCCCTTCCAAGAAAAATGAGTCATTAACTCATCCCTCTTCATCCAAACATGCCAACAGAAGCAGACAGGCCTCAACAACATCAAAACAGCTCTCTGCCCTGGAAGTAGATGGAGGGGATGACCCACAAGAATGCAGAGATACAAATAATTAAAAAACATCTCTTTCTCCAGGATACGTGCATAGAATGTAGACGTTACAAAGCTAAGATTAATGAAACCTCTGGCACAGGAATGATCCTCTGTGCCAGTTTTATCCTCTAGGTCAGTTACATTAGTATTATCTATTAAATATTTCATTATGTGAAGTAAGAAAATTTAGATTGCCCCATGTACTGAAATTGGGATTGCTCTGCTATCAGCATAAAATCTGAGGACCTTAAGTAGAATAAAGAAAAATTATTCTTGCCAGTTTCTGTAAGAATAGGTCCACTTAAGCCAAGTAGATTGTTGTGCAATTCTAAAAGAATATTCACAGACTCTAAAAAGCAAATTCAACTTTGCAGCCCACAGTAGAAACCCTGGGTGTTTTTTCTTCTGAATGGTACTAGAATCTGACTTGGCAGCTTTGCTTTTTTAATCTTTTATAGTATGACCTGTTTGAAGCAGACTCTCTTCATTTGCTGTTTCCATTACACAACAGCTGCTTCATACTTCCAAACAGGAAGAATAGATTTTTTTTTTTTCTGTTTACACTACAGTTCCTCTTCTAGATTACTTTCAGAATAAAAAAAACTAATCAGAGACGTAATTACTCAGAGGAGGGTCTATCCCATAACAATGTTCTGCCTTTGAGTGTGTTTTGGTTTTGTTGTTTGTTTTTTTCTTTTAAAATGTCTCTTGAACCGTAGAATTGGTCAGACCTGTAGCTGTGACAAGTTAGTTCTCAAGACAGGGAACAGCTCACAAGACTAACAGGAAACTCCAGTTAAAATCTCTGCACCCATCATTTCCATAAGGAGTCACCATGCAATTCATATATCTTTTACAGTAACAAAAATAAAAATCTCTTCAAACCTGCAAATATGACTTGCTCTCACAGCCAAAGACAAGCTTTAAGCCTTCCTAACAAAAAAGGGCCTCAGGTTTCTTTGCATAACAACTGATGTGCTTGAATACACCAGTTTTAGATACCAGTGTTACATAGTGATCAAGATATGCTCTACACTAGAATTGGACTGTCTCCAATTATTAATCCACCCCCTTTTGGTCAGAGGCTGAGATTAGACCCTGCACTGTATCAAAGCAGCTAACAAGAGAAAGCAAGATGTTAAATTGCACTGGTTTCACCCTCACTGAGACTGCCCCAAAGTATTGTCCAAAGAATGACTTTGATGGGAAAGTAAAGAGGTGCACACCATGAAAATGATCAGTAATAGGAAGTTCTCTCTACGTTACAGAAAAGGTCAACAAGTTTTTGTAAGAGGTACAGAAAGCAGTTCTTCACCACTCTTTGCAGTTGTCTTTACCAGAGTGACATAGCAACGGACTCAAGCTGGAAAAACTGTATTTTCACATATTAAAATGCAGTTCTTAAAGATGGCCAGAAACTTTTAGAATGTGGTGGGCTCACTGTCAGAGCAGATACATAATTATCTGTGCAGCAAAACCTATGCCAGGAGCTACAGAAACAAACAAACAAACAAAAATACTCATATATTTGGTCCCAACAAGTTCTGAGGTTAAGAATCAAGGTTCTAACACTGGTGAACACAAGAGAGCTACAGGCGAAGTAAGCTGCTTTCTCGTTGTCTGTTTTCTGCTGCTGAAGGAAATACAGAAAATAAAGTGATGGCCACTGGACCACAGGGAGCACTAAGGAAAAAAGAAAACAACCAGAAGTATCCCACCAACTAAAATGACCAGTACTGTCCAAGGCATGAAGAGAAAATAGAAATCCCTGGAGAAAGAAGACTGTTAAACCACAGACTATGTGTGTGGACTAGAAAGCTTGTCATGTGGGTTCAGAGAGAAATAAATAGTTTCTGCCTCCTTATTCAGTCAGGGAGTTGAAAGAGGTATTATCCATTCTCCGTGCAGGCAGCAGTGGACACTGGATACAGCAACTTTAAAAGACAAAAGGAAGATTCAAAAACAAGTGTATTTTAAAGGAAAAAAGCACACTTACCTTCTGGCAGATGCACTTACCTCTTTCAGTATGCAGTGGAATCAATCACGTAATTAGAGTGCAAATAAATTTGTTGCCTAAACCTAGGAGTACCATGTATGACATTCCTAAAGTCTATTTATGTATTATGTACCTGGCGTGGTAGCAAGGAGATCCCCAGGATAATGCTACGTGTTAAAAAAGCCCTAAATAAACCAAACAACAAAAAACACCTCCTGAAGAGAATAGGGGCACTCATGTATCTTTAGAAAGTGTCCGCACACTGCAGCATTCATGCTGCAGCCTTCAGTGATGTCAAACTGGATGGCAAGAAACAGCCACCTTCCAGACCAGACTTTGCCCAGCCTGGCCAGAAAAACGCGTGAAGTCTCCACGCTCAACTTTGCTGAGGCCAGAGGCCAACATCAAGAAGGAAACAAAACACTGAACTGGCCACATGTAGGTGGGTAAGATAAATATAGTTACTATTAGAATCCCAGTCTTTTCCAGATCTGTCAAATTTCTGTGTGTTCCCATTACATACACTTTTACAGGCTCTCTGATTCCTTTTCCTCGTGTACCAAGGCCATGTCCTTCTTGCCAGCCCATCTTCTGAAGCATCTGGAAACCCACATTCCTGTTTGTCAGTTTCTTGTGTGAAAATTCTAAATCTTTTGGTTTCTGTGGAGAAGAAAAAAACCAGAAAAACAAAGGGGTTTTTTGTTACACAGAGAGATCATGTATTAAAAATCCCTCAAAAAAACCCCCTATAAACTGTGTTCGAATTTCTCGATATACAGAAATATCTTCTAAGCAGCACTTCTCTAACGACACAGAAAAAGTCTATCAAAGAGTAAATATCTGCCTTGCCAATTTAAAAAACAAAACAAAACAAATTTATTTCAGGTTGTCAAATTGTTTAATTACATTATTAAAATAGCAAAGAGTACATCTTCGTATTTTAAAAGGTATTTATGTTTTTTGGTAACAAATATTGAATGATCTGATGACCGAATCCCTGCTACAAATACAGAAGCAGTCAAGTAACATCTCACCAGTTTTAGAAAATTACAACGTATTTTCCTGACATCAGCACACTTTCTTCTTCTTTTAAAAAAAACAGAAGATTAACGCACAGCTGCTCAATAGTGCTCTAATCATAAAATGTTTAATTTTGACACAGGTAGTTAAAAGACAACAGAAGCCATGGCCCGCCTCAAGTTTAGTCCAGTCTTTTTCAGGATCAGACTTTTCAGGTTTTAATTCGATTTTATGACAATGACACATTTTCAAAGGCTGTCTCTTGTAAGGACAGCTGATTCTCAGAATGCAGTGGCAAACCAGAACAGTTCTTTACCTTCTTCTTCTTTGTAACTGGGCAACCACGAGGCCTATCATAAGCAATTCGGACAGGTTCATGCACTGCAAGTCAAATCAAAGACAAAATTCAGCTGTAAAGAAAATCAATTTTAATACAGAACTCCAGAAGTACATCTCAAGTCGGACTCTCACTCAATGCCTTGGCCTAAAATCAGAACCAACAAAAAAGATCAGAATTAAAAAAAAAAAAAGAAGAAAAGAAACAGTAAGATTTTTTTTCCTCACCACTAAAAAGGTAATTAGAACATGTATGTATTTAGTTTTGGATGTATCAAGCCAGCAATACACTGATGGATGATACATTGTAAGGACTTTAGATCTTTCATTTCCCTTCTGTAATACCCTGATAGAAAATTCAGATCAGACTCAAATTAGGTTATTGTATATAATTTTCATATCACAAATGACAACCTTCACCAATAAAAATCATTATGCAAATAAAAGACAGTTGTTAAAGTAGCTGCACAGCACATATAATCAGTTTTAAGCTACTTATCTCTCAATTCTTAGAATATCATGACCCACCCCTGTTGTGGCCATATTGACAAAATTTGACAGGTCAATTCAAAGTCTAAAAATATTTAGTCAAACACTCAAATTACATTCAGTGCTATACTTAGGTCTGTTAAACCTTCCATACGCTGATAAAATAAACCCTGCAAAAACTACTATGGTGAGTTTTTTAAGCAGCAGAGAGAGGTTAACATTCACATATACTTAGTGAATAATCGAGGAATTATGTTTGACGCAAACTTTGCTATTGCACTGTAATACAAAAACTGTTACACAATTTATTCAGATTCCCCTTTGCCAGCTGAATGAACCTTTAAAGTGAACATTGTATTCATTTTTGTATTAAAAGAAATGTAATTCTTTTACCCAGTAACAGTAACAAAGTACACAAAAATCAGGAATTCTGTACTGATACCTACAAAACATCTTTTAAGTAACACTCACCTTTTGGTTCTTCTATGAGGCAAATCCTTTTAGACGCAGGAATCATACCAACTTTCAGAGACTTGCTGCTGATTCGTTTGCGAGGAAATAGGGTACCAGGAGCAGGAGTTGATGCCTGTGTCGACAGATTTGGTATAGCACCATCAGATGAGGTGGCTAGCTGCATTTCACCTGTTGAAATTTCCTCTCCTGTTTTGGAAATCATCTCTTCAGCTAGGTTTTCCACACTTCTACCTGCTGAGATGTCATCCTCTTCTCCCTCCTCTGCCTGCTCCATTTCCATCTCTTCCAAAGGCTGGGAGATATCCTCCTCAAACTCAGCTTCCTCCTCATTATCTTCTTCCTCTTCTTCTTCTTCATCCTCCTCCTCTTCTGAAATATCCAAATTTCTCTCTTCAGGTTTAGCACCTTCCCCAGCATCAGTTGCTTCTGACACAGCACTGAAGTTAATAGATGGACATAACTCATAGACTTTCATTCGGTAAAATTTGAAAGCAGAACTGTTTCGATCCTGTAGAAACCTGAGCAAAAATTACAGTGAAAATATCAGAAAGAGATTTTCTTTAGCTAGCATGAAGCAAGACATTAGAAACAGATCTCTTACTAATTTTTGAACAGTCATTCCAGGTGTGTTTTTGTAGGACTCTCCAACAACATGTACTAAGAACAGCAATCATTCTCCTCAGTTCTTACAGACTGATTTTTATCAGCACTTCTCAAACTGTACTGTAAAGAATTCAGTAAAATTATCTTCATTATATAGATGGAGGAACAAGACAAGATGCTAGCTCTGGATGACCCAGAAGGCAAACAGCAGAGCCCAGAAGAGAATTCAGGTCTGCCAAATTTCCGTCATGCGGCCTATGTGGGAATAGCTGCATTGATTCTGAGAGACAGGAGAGATAATAGGGCTCCATTTTTGTTGGCACAGTATGACTACAAGAAAAAAACCTGCTGGTTTACACTAAAGCACTTAGGCCATTGTAATCAAAGCCTCACTTAAATAACAACATTGAAAATAAGTTGGCAGAACACTGTTTCAAGATGCAAGCTGATTACTTAGGATATAAAAGAAAAAGATACGTCTATCAGTGCATGTGCACATTTGGGAGAAGTGTTTTTCTTTCTTATGCATTTCAGAATTCCTGATTTTTATGTACTTTGTTACTGACTGTTACTGGCTATAAGAATTACATTTCTTTAATATAAAAAATAGAGATTGTTTTAGCATATTGTATCTTGGGGTCTGCTCGGGCTACAATAAGTTACCCATCAGTCAAATGTCATTACTAATTGCATCATCTCCATTTAGTGCTCTGTATGTTGTGGATCTGAAGAAGTTCAGAAAGATGGCAGCTGGAGATCAACTCAGAGGACAGTATCAGGGTCTTAGTCAAGATCCTAACAGTCTGTCCAACCTTGATCAGGTGGGTTTTCCTTGTGTTTGATTTGTTTTGTTTTACTGGGGTATGATGGCAGGTTGGGACCTCTCCTTTCCTGAGCAAACTTCCATCACAGCCAGATGTCTTATGGGGACAAACTTTTTAGCTGGGCCTGCTGCGACACAACAAGGGATAATGGCTTTAAATGAAAAGAGGGTTGATTTAGGCTAGATCTAAGGAAGACGTTTTTTACAGTGAGGGTGGTGAGACGCTGGACCAGGTTGTCCAGAGAGGTGGTAGATAACCCATCCCTGGAAACATTCCAGGTCACGTTGGATGGGGCTCTGAGCAATCTGATCTGGTTGAAGATGTCCCTGCTTATGGCAGGGGGGTTGGACTAGATGGCCTTTAAAGGTCCCTTCCAACCCAAACCATTCGATGATTCTGTATTCACCATTAATGGAGGTGCTGAGCAGGACAACAGGGAGTATTGGTCAAAATCCTCTGTTCCTAAATACATTGAATAAAAGCATACATCTCAACAAACAATAAAAAGAAATATCTCCTTAATAATTGGTTACATGCATTTTGATTTTTCTATCGGCCCAATTTCACCGATAAACGTGCAGGTTACTCACCAAAGGTCTGGGTTATCTGCACTGTTGTCTATGCTGAACTGCTCAATTTCTGGTCCTACCTGAGCAACAAACTTGGCAAGCTTCTCAGCAGTTTCCATTGTTTTAGCATCCACTGGAAGAAACAGAATGCTCGTTATCTATTGCTTCGTACAAAGTCTGCATCACTGGAAGGTCAATACAATTTATTATCATCTACTTTAGCAAAATAAATTATTTTTAGAATTTGCAGCAGAACATTCTATGCCATTCTTTTCTCATATAATTTACAATTTAAAGTCTCATCTTGAATCTTCACTTACCATCAGGAAACTGAGAGGACAATGGTGGCAAAAGTTCAGGTGGTGCTAATAAATCCTCAGAATCTGCCCTTTCTTCTGCTGGGAGAGAGACCTCTGAACTGGTGGCACACTGTGAGGATGAGGTGGTATCAAGGGAAGAATTCTTCTCAGACAGGCTGCTTTCTGATACAGAAGGCTTTGACTGGGCCGAACCTTGAAGATGCTTGTCTTGGTGCTTCAGCAGTGTACCAGCTGAAAGCACAGTCTGTGTCCCTATGGTTGCTCTCCTCACCTTCCTTCCTCGAATACCATGTTGTGCGACAATTCCAAGCCTTTTTCTTTTAAATAGCCTTCTCTTAATACTTGCTACTTTCCTGGCATACAACATGGCCCTGACCGATTCTGTTGCAGATTCTTCTAGTGTTCTGCCCTCGCCACCCGCTTCCTTTCCAGCTGATGTCCGCCTTTGCATCTCTGATAACTTCAGCCTGTAATACTTGTATTCCAGACTATCTTCATCAGACAAGAACCTGAATAAAATCACATCAATAAAATGAAAGCCTATGATGAAAGCACAAATAATCTCAAATTCTCAGATCAGAAACTCAGTAGCAGTTGATCCTTTTTTTCAGGGGTATATACAAGTTGCTACATTAACGTTAGCCTGCATAGCTGTTTCTCAGAGTAACAGCCAACTCCACTTCTAAAGCAGTAAGTAAAGTATGCCAAGCAAATAAATGATGGAGAGTTTTGACATAAATCATTTGGCTAGTAATTAATCAGCTATGCTGCAATTCACACATGAAGAGATACTGTTATATTAAAAGATCATTACACTTGGAAGTGTCTCAGCTTTGCTTTTCCAACATTATTCACAGAACACTAGATCCATAAGTCTGTTACCTTACTGTATGTTTATATTAACAACATTTGCTTACTATTTTCAACTTGTAAATGTAAATTGCTTTTAACATCTTTATTTGGATTGACATACAGTCATTACTGACAGATCAAAAGGAACGTGATCTACTAGACAAAACAGAAGCAACAGGACAATTTCCAGGGATGTCAGAATGTATAATTAGCTTAGGAAATATTTTCAAAAAGTCTGATTAAATATACAATAGGCTTTGATCTTACACCCACTGAATGAAATACTGAATTTAATTAAACGCATTCCAAATATCTTCATCGAAGAATAGTATTTCAAGCACACCTACCAATATTCAGGACAGTTCTTTTGAGCATTTCTTTCTTTGGCAGACAAAGTTCCTGAAACAATGCTATTCACTAGCTGTTCAATTGTCTCTACAACTTTCTGATCAGCTCTCTGTGGGGCTGTAGGAAGAAATAAAATGCAGTCATTGTAGTATTCTCATCAACAGAGTACCAATATGTCATCTTTTTTATTCTTCGACACACTGACATTTGCAATTTTTCAACATATTAATACAAAAAAAGGCTGCACTTAATACTAGAATAAATTAAGGAAACCTCAAAAATGTTCTGTTTTCTCAACTCAGATTCTGCAACAGTTTATTATGAGAAGCACTGTGTTTTAAGAAACGTATCCTTTGGCATCCTGGGCAAGTTAAGCCATCCTTTAAAAGGCAATTACTTATTGCACCAAAAGGATTTTGTGCAAAATAAGTTTATTTGAATACTACTGTGAAGGGGTGAGTTCCAAATTATTAGACGTTCAGTGTCAGTACCGCAAGACCTTCCTGCAGAAGTATCTGAAGTTCAATTAGGAAAAAACAGATGAGTATAGTAATGAATACGAATGCTTTAGGGAGGATGAACTGGATGGCATAATACAGCAGAGGAGATAGCATTCCTGTAGATGGTAGTATACAAACAACTTCAAAGAAATACGCCTGCATCTGATAAAAGCAGTAATGGTAACATCTCTGACTTTGCTTATATGCAAATACTTACTCAGTGATGTAGCCAGTTACAGCTGTGGTCCTGGCCTCCCTACCTCGAAGTTGTGAAGCTGGAGGGTAGGGCAGCTGAAGCAGCCAAGGGCACAAGGTGAAAATCCTAGATTTAAAGTATAAGCACGTGCAGGAGAGGGGAGGAAGGAGACGTGCTTTCATCCACAAAGCTGAAAGCGGTTGCTACAACAGATAATATTTACTACCTGCCTCAGCACTGCTAGGGATTTACACGGAATTCCAGAATTAGGAATTCCTGACCTAATGAAACCATAAAAATTAAGATAAAATGCTAGCGACAGATAAAGAAATTCTATACTGCAAAGTATCTCATAACAGTTCACTCACTTTTAACTTTTGTGTCAGGAGAGGGTTTATTAAGCTGTACTGTGGACTCTGGCTCAGTTTTCTTCATCTGAATTGGATATCCACTCTTCTCCAACCAAGCCTTCAAGTTTTCAATGTACTCTCTTCCAAACAGTGTTGAATCATCAAAGTTTGGGAACAGTGTTGGGGCTGGAGCCATTTCCTGGAGTCCTACAGCTTCAAGTATTTTCTCTTGCCTAAAAACAGATGCTAGTGCGAAGGTCTGACCCAGAAGGGCTAAAGATTTACGACAAAGAGAAACAGTGGTCTCAAAAGCACTTGCCATTTCTCTTGGATTACCAAAACCGCTTGTCTTAATGCTTAATTCGTAAGCATTGCAGGCCATAAGCAGCGGCGTAACCCCTTTTAGGAGGCGGTCTTGTAGCCTCATTATGTATTTATCAAAAGGTTTTATTATTTCAAAGAAGCAGTTCTTTGTTTTCACAGCACCCTTGTCCAATAGCATATTTAAAAACTCATTGTCCACTTTGGGAGTTTTCAGAGCAGCATGTTGTAAACTCTTGATAGTAAAGAAACAATAATCTCTGTGTTCTGGCTTTAAGGAGCATTTGAATGAAGCAAGCATTTTTGCACAGGTTTCTGTCTCTAGCTCGAAGAGAGCTCCAAAGAGCCGGGAAAATTCTGCATCGTTTTTTATTGCATGAAACCCAGCCCATTTTATTATTTCTATTCCAAATGTTGAAAAAATGTCTGACTTGTCCACAAGGTCAAAATTGAGATTTCTGAAAACATGTGCAGGCTTTGGGATCCTGAGAATAGGTCTCTGGGTTGTTATAGTTGGCCTCTGATTAGGCCGTAGAGGCAACTTTTGATTAGGGCGCTGGACAGTCACTGGCCTCTGGTTAGGTCGTTCAGCAGTTTCTGGCATTTGATCAGGTTGCATAGCTGGCTTCTGATCAGGGCCCACTGGCAGTTTTTTAGTGTTCCATTTCTTTAGGGGAGTTTTGATATCTCCCTTGAATACTTTACTTTTAACAGCGCCCCTTGCAATGCGCTTTCCTCGCAGAGCTCTTCCCCTGCCAATGTTGCCCCTCCGTATCGGGGGTCGGAACTCACTGTCAGATTGAATTCCAAAGTCTACATCATACTCCTGATTTTCCATATTGCCATATTCATCTTCCATTAGTCCTGGTGATCTAAAATCACCTAAAATATCTGAAGTACTAAAGTCAGTTTCATGTGGTGCGGTGGATTCCCAGGAGTCAGGAGGGCCATAGTCCTGGTCATGAGAAGCCAGGCCCCCATACTCCTGGTCATGGGAAGCTGGGTGTCCATATTCCCGGTCATGGGAAGCCGGGCGCCCATACTCCCGATCACGAGATGCTGGGCGCCCATACTCCCGGTCATGGGCAGCTGGACGCCCATACTCCCGGTCGTGCGAAGCTGGATGCCCATACTCCCGGTCGTGCGAAGCTGGACGCCCATACTCCCGATCACGAGACGCCGGGCGGCCGTACTGTTCATGATAATAGTTATCTTTCCTTATGAGAGGACTAGTAGATCTGTAAGAAGGTCCTGGATAGTCATCTCTAGGGTCTTCAGTCCATTCATCATGTGGATGGTGCTGGGCGTTGTCATGAGTGTATCTTCCATCATCATGAAAACTGCCTTCATATCTTGGTCTCGGGACTGGCCTTGAATGAGCTGTAATGAGAAAAACATAAATACACCAATGCACTGCAACTAGTATTAAGAAAAAAAATTTAATAAACACATTTAGACACTTAACGAAAGTCAACAAATCAAAACTTCTGAAGAACAGTACACTTATCTAACTTCAGGATATTCCCATTTACTTTCTTACGTGCATTGAATAATTTATAATAAGCAAAATGCAACAAATTATTAACAATGCCTAAACACACATGACAAAACAATTTATTAAAACTTCTACTCTGACTAAACCTGAAACATAAATTCTGCTATAAACCCCATTTTCTACTTGCTCACAACTTTCTCAGTCTAGGAAGATGCTAATGTTGTGCTCATAATGCTTCTACTCGGATTTCTCAGATGTAAAAATATCAAAAGCATGCACTTTCTGTTTCCACATTGAATGTCAGAATTCCACAGTTGAACAGAAGATCATATTTTCTACAAACTCATACATAATTACCTAAGGTAACATTAAAGTCAGAAATACTAGAATTTCCTGCAAAGCATCCAAGAATCCCTATTCCTTAATTCTAGTCGTTAAATTCAGAAAGTAAAGAATACTTGAACAAATTAAGTATTTAAAATAAATTATTTCTTTGGAGCTTATGCAACTTTAAGAAAACAGAAGAGATGTCATTTTAAAACTCTCAATTTCCTATGAATGTAATCCAAGTTATTTTTCTAGACTTTTTAAATATCAGATTTAGAAGATAAAAGAAATTGCAGATCATGTGTTGTATACATTCACTAGATTAATGTCCTGATTTTAGCTTTTTCTCCAAAAATAACACGAAACACAAAGACCCAAAGACTTCAAATGCACTCCTACATTTACTTAACTTATCAGACATCAACAGAATTCCATCCTGCAGCAATGTCTCTAGAGACCTCCCTGAAATCGGACCCACTCTCTGATGCAGCCTGAACAGAATTCTTTTGTTTGAAATTTGTTTTTTTTGCCTGGAATTTGCATTCCACACGGAAATAGTGTCAGTCATTCCAAGCTATTAGCCTCTTAAATAAAACTGGATGTGGAAAAACACCAGCACAAGTCCATGTTTTAGGCAAACAGACGTCAACGGAAGGCAAGAAATCTAACATAGCTGTTACCAGAATAGCTCGTGTAATCCACGGCACGTCATGCCCGCGTTTCATTACCTTTAAAATGATGGATTGTGTCCTCTATAGCATCGCTCCGGTCCATGCGATACCTTTTAACTTTGTCCTGCACTACAGCATCAAACGTCTCCCGTGTGATCCGCCGAGAGGCCATTTTTATCCTGTAGCAAAACAGCACAATGCCGTCCCTGCGCGGGGCACGGAGCCTGCCCAGCCGCTAACGCTGCCGGGCACCTTCCCGGTGCCCCGGACCCCCCCGCTGGGCTCGCCCCGGGCGGATTCCCGTCAGCACGGCGCGGGGGTGCCGGCAGTTCCCTCCCCCGGTTCCCCGCTGGGGGGGGACGGACACCCAACCTGAGGTGAAACGCGGCGTGGGGG